>JANIJI010000021.1:3537500-3670000 GCA_024500535.1 Leptonema lineaticorne
TATATTATTACGTGTAAGTATAAAGTATGTACATTGTGGTTTTTGGTATCATATTTTTTTTGTCCGTAAATTAAAAAGGACATAGGAAACGCAAAAAATGATAAAATTGCGACACCGAAAAATATTGTGAAATAAACCTAAAATATATTTATAATAAATCCTTAAAAAAATATATAAGCAACTGTAATTGAAAATCTTAAAGATAATATTGTGAAAATTAATCTATAATCAGTTATAACATTTGGCATATCGTCGTTTTAATACAGCGGCTATTGATATATATTATTAAATATTAAATATGGGTGGTAAATATTGGGGCAATCATCTCCCTAAATTTGTAATGTTTATTATACGATTTACTGAAATTAGATCCAGAAATCACTTAAGATAATTGAATGACTACCGCATGTGCGCGAGTATGCGTGAATATTTATTTATGTGCATGCCAATGGCACATATTTAGATGACAAAATTGTATGACATCGAAATTAATTCGCATCTATATGTTATCGGTAATGAATTATGCAATACGTTGGCAAAATAAAATATAGTGTGTATATAAATAACATAGTGATATAAATCTTAATTGTAAATAAAACTAAATTATTACTAATATAATAATAAACAACGTTTATATAATAAATAATCACTGAAAAAAGTAATAGTTCCCTTGGGAATAAAACAACCGTAAAAATAACTTAGACAATTCACGGGCGAAGTGGGAAAAAAATAACTTAATCTATGTTGACAGGTTTGCTTGTGTGTTTGTCTGTTTGTAAAACGTACTGAATTTCTTCATCGTTTCTTGTATTTTATCGTATATAAAAAAAATATATATCAGTGGCGTTACAGATTTATCGCAATATATTTTTATGGAATTGAGTTATAAATTCTAGATTTAAATTTAATTTTTCTTTTATGTTTACAAATGTTTTTGTATAATGATTATGATTTTAGAAGGATATCGGCAGAAGGATATTCGTCAGTGGGCTGAATATATAAAAGACATTCGCAATTCGAAATAAAATATACCCATTAAATATGACGTAAAAGGACAACATAATTGATATATGCCAGAGGTGCCAAAATTATTGCTAAAAAAATTTAATTAACGCTCATTGAAGATTTATAAAATATATAATTTTATTAGATACATTGCCAATAACATATATCAATGCAGGAACTGAAAGCATAGTCGATTTATGTTCCACAGCGGTCACAAAATGGTGAGAGCTTGGCGAATGTATGCAGTAAGCCAAGACGTAAATATGCTCAATGACAATGTCTAAAAATTGATGACATTCGCCATGTAATATATATATATATATATATATATATATATATATATATATATATATATATATATTACATGTAATATATATATATATATATATATATATATATATATATATATATATATATTACATGTAATATATATATATATATATATATATATATATATATATTACATGTAATATATATATATATATATATATATATATAATATTATATATTAATAATGGCCACACTAAGCCAACCGATCGGTAAATATTAAGTTATATAATAAATATAGATATGCACTTTTCAATTTCCGGCTGTCAATTATTTAAACGTTCACAGTTAATGGCGACGCAGAACAAGGAAAATATTGGTCGCGTTGTGCAACAATTTTCGCAACAATGTCGGAAAAACTGCATAACGAAAAGCGGATGCGCAAAGAAAACTGGCTTTTCCAAGGTGATAATCGCGATATTCGGTCAAATATAAATAACTATAATGGAACGAAAGAGTAAACATCGATTACGTCACGAATATTTTTCTAGCACTATTTTTATGTATTAATTTTTTTTTATTTAATTAATGTGAGGTGTTTATTTATTATCGTTTTACATTTTATGAACAATACTCAAGATTAATAAACTGTGTCTTTAATAGTAATAAACACGTATATATATATATATATATATATATATATATATATATATAAATATATATATATATATATATATATATATATATATATATTATTACGTTTTGAAATTCATAATGAATGTTATATGAGAAAGTCGTTTAGTTTTAACTGTTTATGATCTATATGAATATATTTATTTAAAATTTCTACGTATAAATTTGTATTGAAGGATGATAAAGTCTAATATGTTATTTATTTGACGTAAGGATTAAATATCAATGATAATAAAATTATATTTTTTATATATTGTATATAATTTCGGTATAATGCAGTAAAAATATGTATGTGTATGTATTTTAGTACTGTGATTTTGATAATCGATCTGTAAATACGTTTATTGTAAATATATACAATGAAATGAAGAAAAAAAAAGAGAAAAATCATACTCGAGAAAATAACACGAAAATAAACACCGTCAATTCAATAATACAATAAAATAAAAATCTTCATCGTGTATACAAAGACGATAATAAAATATAAAAATTGATCATTTTTGGATTTCATTTCTTTTTATAAAATAAAAATAGAATATAAAAAAATCATAACAATTATTATTACAAAGGATGAGATAAATTCGTTTTTTAAAGACGACTTCATTAACGAAAAAGGTTTCCAATTAGTATGTGATGACGTCATTACAATATATGTATATTGCTAAGTCGTTATTTCAGATTGATATGCGACATTTCGTCATGCCATATAAAATATAATAATAAATGTGTGATAAAAAAGTTGTCAACGTGATTTGAAAGAAAAATACGTGATGTTAATAAAGATACTTTTTGAAATTCTATATATATATATATATATATATATATATATATATATATATATATATGTGTGTGTGTGTGTGTGTGTGTGTGTGTGTGTGTGTGTGTGTAAGAAATAATGATAAAGAATTATATACTTATATAAGTTTAAAAATTAAAATATAGATTTAAAGGTAAATATATTGTATATATATAGTTGTTATAATGTTGTAAAAAAGTTTATAGCTATAGCTCTGCGAAAGATTCTGCGAGACTCCCAAAACATCAAACGCCGGTTTTACATTGCTGAAATAAGCAGTAAAGGATTTCCATATCCACCTATCCTGCCCGCCAATCCAGTCTTACGTTCCTGAGACCTACGTGAAATGAACATAATTACTTTATCGCAAAATCACCATCAGCATCCACTAGGGCTCGACCACTTCGCCCTTAGTGTTCATCATTTATATGGACACCGCGATGGTCGACTTACAAACATCGCATCCGTGGAGCCTCCTGTACGCAGTTGATGTGTGCTTATCGAAAAACAGTAGACCGTACAATCCTCCAAATTTGAACACAAGCGTGGAAGGAACAACTCTTTGTAAATGGCATGCACCTAAATATCAAAAAAACTGAATACTTCGAATGTGGTCCTCCGACTAAAGATACCATTAACATCGACAGCGAACTACTTATCAAAGTCAACCAGTTCAAATATCTCGGGTTTCTTGCATCCTAAGATTATGATGAGACCTTATCAGACGCCAAGTTACGTGTAAATGTAACAATGAAGTGGTACCAGATCAAAGGAGTCTATTTGATAAGAGAATACCAATGTATTTCAGGGTAAAAGATTATAAGTCAGTAGTGCACCCAGTGTCACTTTGTGAGTCGGAATGTTAGCTAGCGACAATAAAACATAAACAAGACCTCCATACTACGGAGATGAAAATGCTAAGGTGGTACTTTGGTCTCACACGACTTTACCGAGTAATGAATAAAGACGTTAGGAAACTATGGAGAGTGGTGTCGATGTTGAAAACAAAAAGCAAGTAAAATATTATATTAAATTTATTAAGATATTATCAAATGTTTAATATATAAACAAAAAATATATTATATCTTCACAGTCCACCGTCGAGTTTTAATGGACAAATCTTATTGCCTTGTTTATAGAAGTTTATCTTCTAAAAAGTTTTGTTTAGAAGTAGTATATTTCAGTATTACTCTTTAAATAAAGCTTTCTAGGGAATAAATTCCTATAAAGATAATAATAAAATCTAATCTTTAGAAATGGACAATTTTAACCATAAATTGTTAATTTCATAAATAATATTTAAAATATTGGACATTTTTAAATATACTACTTAAAATTTCGATATAAGTATCTTTGATCACATTAAACAAAATAAAATTTACTTAAAAAACATTATTTAAGTCGATATATAATAAAATTCATGTATTAATTTTATATCGTTTAAAAAAATTATATATTATATAATATATAACATGATATCAAAATTATTGATCAGAAAAGTTCGTAAACTTTATAAAGCAATTTTCGGCGGTTCAATTCTAAAACTAGAAAGTCCAATACTTCTGTCTGAAAATTATGAAAACGACATTCCATTTCATTGTTCACTAATATAATATCGAATATAAAATTTTCGACATTACGATAGTCATCGATGACGGAAGAAAGAACAACATTAATAATTAAGCCGAAGAAAATCGTCGAAAATTCCGCGTCACGGACGTTTTCATGATTTATTAAAAGAAAACGGGCTAATGGCCGCGAATCGAACGCTTTTCGTGGCGCACTTTGTGAACCGACAAACAAAAAAAAAGCAGTATAAAAAAAAGAAAAACATCGGTCAAAACTAAACATTTGACATGTTCGCGTCGAACGACCGGAAAAGCTAATGGAAATGTGACAAAAAAAATGTAATATATTTCGTCGAAAATATATATATATATATCGATGTATATAAACGTAATATATATCATAAATATGAAATGCGGAGTTTTATTTTTATTATGTTTTTTTTTTATTTCTAAAATTCACGTATGAAACGTGCGTTCATATATATGAAAAGCTATCGATTTTCCGTTTTCGTTGAGAGATTTTCACAAACATAGTGCATATGTTGGGCCGAATCCAAACGATTAGGATATTCGATGAGTATATTTTTCCTCTTTAATTCTCTCACGGTCGAGCATTGAATTTCTATCATAGAAGAAATTTTTCTAAGTATATTAGTATATAATATACGAATGGCACAGTCTATTGTTCAATAATACGCAAGAATCCAGTATTAAATATCTTTATATAATCAATAAAAATAAAATGAAAAAAAAAGAATATTATCCATAAAAAATCATATTTCATATATATCATGGAATATATAGCGTCATACATTTAACAAAAAATTGATTATAAAAATATTAAAATTATTTTTTTCAACTTGAGAAACACTTGAAATTATATATTGATTAAAAATCAAAAAAGAAATGAAAGATAAGAAGTTCTGTTTTATTGCTTTTATGAAAATAAAAGACTTTAACAAATACCGTTTTCATCAGATTATAGAATATTTCACTTTCAGACTTTACAAATATTAAAACCGTAAAAAATAACTTTTTTTGTTGACAAAAAAATAATTTTCAATCGTTTATTTGCATTGTTAGAAAAGCTAACTTTTAAAGATATATAAACAGAAAACTTATTATATTAATAAACAATTAAATTGAAAAAAAATAGTGTTACATTTTGAAATTATTTTTATTTTTCTCGTTTAAAGAATATAACTTTTAAAATGAAAGAAAAAATGTATATATATATATATATATATATATATATATATATATATATATATATATATATATATATATATATATATATATAAATTAATTTTACATATGTAGATCTTTTACCTAAAATTTAAAAATAAAGCCTTATTTTCAGTGTTTTTTAAAATTAATATAATAACTTAATTATTTTAAATATAACGACAATTTTGATATTAAAAAAAAATACAATATATTAAAAATCAAATATTGAGAATTTGAACCCAGAATCAATTAGTTGTAAGTTAACGATTTTATAATACTATATCGATTATCATGGGTATCATTAAGTCAAATTACAAATACACGATACTTTTATACCCGAAGGTGTATTTTTTTTTCATTAATGATCTCATATTTACTTTAAAATATATAATCATTAAAATAATAATCGCATAAAGACACAACAAAATGTAATGCGTACTAAGTTTTTTTTTTAATATATTTCTAGAAATATAAAGTATCGATCGTCTCAATTAAAATTCTCAACTTGTACATTGCATTCATTTTATTCATTCAAAATGGTAAAAAAAAGTAATAGTATTATGGTTCAAATGCGAGAAGCGATAGTAAATCATCGAGTTTTCCTCAGATAACAACCTTCAATAGATTTATCCATATATTCACACATACATATATACACACACATATATATTATACAAATATATATTTAAACGTGCTTTCACTATTATACATCCCGTAGGAATTCCGAATTTGAATACCGACACGAAGATTTTCAAGAGCGCATAACTCGGCCTATTCGAAGACCGGGCGACATTATTAGCCGAACAGCTAACCGAAAAACGGTTCAAATTCTGTCGAATGTCTCACTTGGGATCCGTGAAAATTTTCGTAATAAATCTCAGACAGAATGCACAATCGATCGATGGATGTTAAGCATGTCAAGAGCAGCGCGAATGTGCGAATGTTCCAACAGACTGATATTGAGCAATTTCAATTTGCACAAAGAATACTTATATGCAAATCGAAACAATTTAAAAAAAAATAGAAAGGACAAATAAACACCATTTAAATATAAAAGAACGATTATTGTGATGTAATCGTTTATTTTGATTATTATTCAGGGATAATTTCCATTTGAATATTTTTTTAAATTAAACTAAACATATTATATCTGAACTTTACATATTTATTTTTTTAATATATGTAGTTTTTGAATGGAAAACATCAATATTTAATATATATATATATGAAAATCCAAGACACATTCACAAAATTTCTTATTAAATCAGTTATTGCAAGTAATAATAAAAAAAAAATGATTGAAAATCTTTAACATAAAAATAAATATAAATTCGTCGTAAATGATACTAGATTTACGATATTCCAATTGGATTTCGAATTATATTAACGATAAAATATACAGCGAGAGAATTGTTAATAAATTTCAATTGCGATAAAAAAATACATATATTCGTAAAAAAAAATGCAAACTATGGTACGCTTGTTTAGCATGCAGAGGGTCCAGGGTTCGAATCATATATTAGCTTGAAATGTCGAACGGTATTTTACGTTTTCAACGCGTAATACAAATGGTATGTCAAATTTTTCCAAGAGAAGGTGAAGGTTGGCAGTAAAATTGCCAACTTGACCTCATAAAAGAACGAACCGGCCACATAAACTGAAAAGTGGGTAGTTTATTTTATTATTTTATTGAAAAAAAACGATATCGAGAAAATTTTCGGAAAATGCTGAAAAATTCAATATACAATTTCGTTATAAAGAAATATATTATAGATAGGCTGTGTTATTGAACAATTTATTTTTATAATATAATAAGAATACACAAATTAAATATAATTTAAATAATTTTGATAAATGACGAATAGAACAATGGATTGTAATATATTTTTTTTACAATACAATAGAATTTTAGTTTAGAATGAAATTTAGAACATCCACATTAAAGCGTATAATTATCATATTGCGGTTCATAATTTCACTTTCGTATATTTAATGTACGAATTTCATTATTTAAAACACCTTTTAATAACAAAAAGTTATAAAAAATTTCAGTTATTTTAAATCCACAGAGAGCTCAAATAAACGTTCAAAAAAATATATCACGAATAAGCTCCGAAAAGTAACTCGGAGGCTTTTAAAATATATTAAAAGGAAGTAAGGAAGGGAATATTAAAATAGAAGTTGACCAATTATATAAAATGTTATAAAGCTTTTTTAGTATATTATATGAAAAATATGAAAGAGATATGAATGAAAATGAAATCAAAACATACCAATGGGATATCGAGAATTTTGATTGAAATCCTGAAAAGAACTATAGATGATAATACATATAGATATGTAAAATTTTCAATTTCAATGGGAAAATAATAAAGACAACCACGAAACTATCTTTATTCAGGTGCATACAATACGCTGAAAAGAGGAAAATATCCGCTTTAATACTAAACTTTTGTTTTCAGTTTGAATATTTTTGTTATTCTCCTAAAAAAACTACGTTCTGTTTAGTTACGGTATTCTGTGAGCCGAAAGAATAACGAATCGTTCTTATATATATATATATATATATATATATATATATATATATATATATATATATATATATATATATATATATATACATATATACATATATATATACATATATATATATACATATATATATATATATATATATATATATATATATATATATATATACATTTCTATCTTTGTATACATATGTTAAAGGCAATTCTTGCAAATAATTCGTTCAATTGAATATTTCAACATAATCTTTATATTTTCTTTAATACAAAAAATAATTTGAATGTTAGATAAGTACTAAAGAAAAAAAATATTAGATATTTATATTGTAAAGGTGATTAAAAAAATCTGGCACAACGAAATTTTTGCTAGAATTTTTATATCATTTAATATTTGTATTTTGTTTTAGAATTATGTTTAGAATACAAAGCAATTGTTATTTCAATATAAAATTCGATTATGTTTAAGGTTTATTTTAAGTACAATATATATTATTTAAATATAAATTTTACAACTAAGGAAAATATTCAACAGGTTAAAATTAACTGATTCAATTTCAGAACATAGATAATTACGTAATTTGTTTTTAATGAATAGTACTAAAATGTAATTATTATTACTTTTAAATTTATAATATAATAGAATAATGGTAAATTATATTGTATATAAAATCAAAAATTTTAATTAATTATATTATTAAATAAGGGATAAAAGTTAATATAAAAAAACCTTTATTATGTAAAATATATAATTATTTTATTTTTTATCGATTCCCAAAATTCTACAAATTGCCTGTAACATGGGAACAGAACAAAAATATATACATTTTATATATTCAAAAAAAAAAAATAATACGAGTGCATGAAAATTTGACACCTAGATGTCAATTAGTCAAACAACAAATGCCGTTTTTGTCACCCCAATGTGTCACTTAATTAATGACGCGACAAACGACTCACTTTGCTAACGTTTGACACAATTAAAATCGTCACCGATCACATTATGTAAATTTTTAAATTTTTATTTATTACATTGAATATATGGTATATATATTTTTTTATCATTAACGATATACGATTGATTATGAATCGAGGGAATAACCGAATATTTATTATTAGTTTGTAATTTGAAATGCGGAACACATTATAAATAACGCGACTGGCAAACACTTCGTCATTGTTGACATAATAAGGGTGAGGCTTCTTCGTAGTTCATATTTGGAATCTTTTTCAACCCCATTTCAATTACGAGAGATTTGCGAAATTTTCAATATATAATAAATCTAAAGCAAATATTAATATATATATATATATATATATATATATATATATATATATATATATATATATATATATACATACCATATATATATATATATATATATATATATATATATATATATATACATACCATATATATATATATATATATATATATATACATACCATATATATATATATATATATATATATATATATACATACCATATATATATATATATATATATATATTAATAAATTTTTTATATATTTTATATAAATAACAGTAATTTTAATAGGATTTATTAATTTAAATCATTTCTAATGACAGTTTGTTAATAATATTTTAATATATAGTATAAAATATTAATTGATTTTTAATGTGTATATATAATTAAAACGATTAAACCAGTTTTATAGTAATAAAATATAATTTTCTTGCGATATTATCATATTAATTAAACAAATTAATAAAGATATAATTATATGATAATAAATGTAAAAAATATTTAAATCTGGAAATAAATTAGCACAATTTTAATACAATTTAAATTATAAAATATTTTTTTCAATATTTAGATTATATAAAATGTCTATATGTTATTAAAAAAATATAATGTACGACTATATAACATATCAAAATAGATTAGAGCTTTGACTCTAGATATAAATAAGCACAACTTTGAAAGGTCAATAGCAAAATATCAGAGAAAAAGTCGTCTAGGAAAAAAGCGACCTTAGACCGAAAATCATATTGATTTTTTTTTCAAAAGAATACGACGACTATAATAAATTAGCACTTTGCGAAGCGGGTAGGAAAAATCGATAAAACACACTTTTTCCGTCTAATTATTGCTAATCTCGAAAGAAAACGAATGAAAAATCACAACGGAACAACGCGATTAATATTATTTATTTATTTTTTTCATTTTCATTTTCGCGAAAGCATCGGCGTTGATTTCTCACGAGACAATTTCATAAAACAAAACAAAAAAATCTGCATAAAATCCGCACACGTACACTTTACAAATTTACAACAATATTATATACAAGTTCAATTTATTTGTTTATTTATTTATTAATTTTAAAATAACAATTCGTATAATGGTTGATAGTAAACGCGGCTGAGAGACGGCATTTCGCTACGTGTGATACTCGGCGCGTGTCTAAAATAAAACTGAGTTCTATCACAGGAAACTTGGCCGCTCGAAAATATTAATAGTTGTATATATATATATATAAAAGCTCTCGCATGTTTGGATTATATATATATATATATATATACATATATATATATATAAATATATATATATAAATATAAATATAAATATATCGTAAAAGTACACGTGAATATTTGAGAATAAATCGACGAAAATGTAGCAGTGAAATTTTGCGATATCAACAAAAAATATATAATATATATGGTATAATTCAAAATTATGTTAGTATATCGTATTGTTTTATAATTAATTAATTAATATATAATTTATATTATATATATATATATATATATATATATATATATATATATATATATATATATATATATATATATATATATATATATAACTAAATCTTAATATCGATCCATATAATGCTCAAAGAAAAATTTCAAAATATAACGTGTAATAAATCTGCTTTGTTGTTATAAATAAATATAAAATAAACACGATATATAAAATACAAAAGAAAATAAATATTAAATTTCATATACAGACAAATATTATTATTATTATTATTATTTATAATAAAAAAATTGGTAATAAAAACAAGGTTGAATTCATATAAAAAAAAATAATACAAATGGACGAAAAATAATTCAATTTTATGTTAAAATTATATAACGAAATATTTTGAATAAAAATCTTAAATATTAAATAAAACGAAATTTAATTAGTAATATCAAAAGATTTTGATAATGTGAAACCTTTATAAAATCTATCATTTTTTAATATATAAGCGAATTAATTTTAAAATAAATAATATGTACTTTATATTAATAATAATCACAATGATGACGCACATTTTAATAATAATATAATTCGCGATATCACGTGTATTAAAAAAATAAACCGTGTAATTATAATAATGGTTATTACAATATATATATATATATATATATATATATATATATATATATATATATATATATATAATACAAAATTTTGTACAATATTCTACAAAAGCAATTAATTAATGCGAAAGATTCTAAAACTTTTACGGTTCAAAAGCTTCATTTATAATAATATATCTGAAAGAATCTTTTCGTGCTGAAGTACTTATATTATAAGCTTTAACGAATTCGAAACTTAGAGATCATAAACGGAATCGTGTAAAATAAATACTAAAAATGAAAAATTAAATTAAACAAATGTTTCAATTAAATGTACGGATTCAAATTGTAATAATTTTTATTCTATTTGTATACAGTATTATTAATAACTCACATTTTAAGAATATAATAAAATTTCATAGAAAAAAAAAGTTATTAAACGAATCTCTGGTGAAGTTTTATACAATAAAAAACTTTTTTCATTGAGAGAACAAAATATGGTCTCGTTCAAGTTTCATAGATGTTCTTTTGGAAAACAATCGAAAAGGGCGAACAAATAAAAAAAAAAGTCATTTTGCATTGCTAGCACGTTTTGGATATTTTTAGTATTGTATATTATTTGCCACTTTAAAATAAAATACGATATAAATAAGACAAATTTTATTATTATTTTATTAGCCGATAAATATTATTTAAAAGAAAATTTATGGCTTTATAAAAAAAGTTTATTTGTTGAGTGTTTACGTTTAACGTGTATTTCCTTAGAAGCTTTATTCGCTGAATTCGTATTTAATTAGTAAAGACAATGCGAATTAATTACGATGTTATAAATGATAACATATCCGCAAAATTGCGACATAATAAATATATTTAAAATTATTACAATATAATTTCATTATTGTCATGAAAGAATATATATATATATATATATATATATATATATATATATATATATATATATATATATATATTGTAAAAAAGTTAAAAAAAACAATGCTTTAATCAAAACGCATTGTATATTGTGAAAGTTATTGTGACTAAAGTGAACTTTTACTGTGAAAAATTTTCAGCTGACACGAGTGTTGTGTTCTCGCCGCGTGCTGAATTATTTTTTTTTCAGCTGAAATTTATTTCATTATATTTCTGGTTGCACGCAATTTGTATAGCTCCGATTCGTTAATTGCATACATTTTTTTAATGCTTCAAAAAACAAAAATGATGCGAGCTTTTCATGTAAAAGTTACATTCTGCACACATGAATATTCCATGCAAAGAGGGAAGAAAGGGAGAATTTTAGCCGGGGTACTCTGGTATAGTTGTTTCAGGTCAAGGGCGATCGAAGATACAACCTTGCTTACGCGAGATACGAAATAATATATTTAAAAAAATAATAAATATAATAAAATTATATTATAATTTTTTGTGTACTATAAATAGTAAAGTTTTTATTATTGAATTTAGCTAATATAGAAAATCTATCATTTAGGTTAAATTTTATATACTTTTATATAGATTTAAAAATATTGTAATTTACAAATCTATATCTGAAAGCTGTGTGGGTATGTAAAATTACACTATATATAAATTTGTTATTTATAATGATATATATATATATATATATATATATATATATATATATATATATATATATATATATAATATTATAAATTAATACGTGTATGATAATAAAAAGGATTCTATTTCATTTTACGCATCATACAAATGTAATATATATATATATATATATATATATATATATATATATATATATATATATATATATATATATATATATTTGTTAATCAATCATTTACTAATGGCGAAAGATTATTGATCTGTTTGCAATTTTTACGATGAACAATCCATTCATAAAAGTCAAAGAGAACAAAGAAAGCTGAAATGATATCTGAAAACTAAAAAAAAACATTACATGACAAATACATATTATATTTTATTCCATACGTTAATGCGTTGAAAAGGAACGTATTATATTTCGTAAAAATCGAGATGTACAAAAAACAAATATATATTTATTGTATGAAAAACTTTTTGACATATCGATTATTATTATCATCATCGTTTTTCCAGCAACATTTCAGTAAATCGAATATAAAAATAAATATATATTTAAATTGACGTTTCGTGCAATTTGTCAAAAAAAATTAACAGAGATGAACCGCGACCACTTGCGTAGAAGAAAAAAAAGAGTTTTTTTTTCGTTCAGCGAAGGTAACAAAATGATCGTCTCGCACACCGTTAAAAGTTTTCAGCTGAAATATGCGCATCGATACGCGGGCCAAAAGCGTTTCCGTTTTGTTCTGTCGTACATTTATTCATTTCGCGATATAATTTTTTTTTCTGTTACATATTTTTCTCTCTTGAAGTCTCCGTTTTTTTTTCTTCACTTTCATAAACGTAAACAAAGTCATAAAATTGTTGTCGTCAAATAGAAGAATGAATAATTTATAGTGTATCGGTTTTTGTGGTCCAGAAAAGACGGCGGCATTTTAAAACGATATAAAAGCTCCGTTATGCAATAGAGAATTAAGCTTATGAATATTTATTTCAATTCGCTTTTTATTATACAATTAATTTTACGATAAAAATTTATAATCGATTAATATTTATTTTAGTACAAATAAGATATTTTTATGACCTAAATGTAATAAAAATATATCTATATATTAAAAAAAATATTTTAGAATAACAGCATTGTTTCCTTCTTTATTAAGTGCGAAATACAAATATTATTTAATCGATATTATAAATAATATTTTTACACAAACAAACAATTTTTAATTCATTATTTTATTCAATTTTTTAGTTATTTTTAACATTAAAATATATTTTGATATTTCAAACCCGATGGTTTTTTTCAATCACTTCAAATATTTTTCTTTGTATAATTTTGATTCGAAAGAAGATCAGAAAATCTTGAGGCATTTTTGATTTTAATTGCCAAAAGTCAGTCAAAAATAATTATTACATCTAAATTAATAATATCAGTATTGCGCCGTATTATTAATTTAAGATATATAGATTTCAATTTAGAACATTAATAAGATCGATCATTATATTACAATGATAGCATGAAGACGATTAGTCTCATTGACAAAATTAATTATCATCAAATTGAATCTTAGATATGTGCGGTATGACAGATTTCTCTGTCAAATGCAAATAGATCGACTGGGTGAATGTATATTTTTCGAAGCACTCTATATATGAATATAGAAAGCGATAAATAAAATGAAGATAATTAGTCGATGACTATAATCACTTGAAATTGTGCCATCGTCACCAATTGGCAATAACTTCAAGGATAGGTGAATCACAAGAGTTCATTCACAAATTAAATCGATACGCTTATGCTGAAAAAGCTATTTGAATAGGATGAAAATTGTCTTAAGGCTCGTTCACATCGCTGAAATATTCGAAGAGCATCGGCAGATTTCTCGATAACTCAGAGGAAGCGACGTATTAATTAATAATATTATTTAATCGATAAATATTTATTATTACGAGTTACCGTTTTCAACCCAGATATATTATAAAATAAATTTATCGAAATACGAAAGAAAACTAATGCAAATTTTATTAAAAATAAATTTATAAATTAATGAATATACGAAACAAGAGTTTTTATCATCGATAAAAATCTTTTACAATAACAGTATATATATATATATATATATATATATATATATATATATATATATATATATATATATATATATATATATATATATATATATTTTTATGTAGTACAAGTTATATCACAATATAATAAAATCGATAATCTTATATATTATTAAACCGCTATCAGAAATGGTCAACATTTTTCTTATTACAGTTGAATGTTAAGTGAACCATATCAAGAGCTTTGCGTGATAAAATTAATTAATTAAAATTTTAAATAAATCAAAAGGAAATGAAAAATATTTTTTCTTAAAATTGACAGTAAATTTTAAGAAATGAAAATAAATTATAAAAACACATTTAAAATTAAAATAAATTCGAATAAATTGTTTATGTAACATTTCATATTACTTTCCCAATAGTAAATTCAGATCTCCACTTTCGCATAGTTATTGACAATTTTCCTTGGGAAAATAGTAGGAAAAATTTATTTACACATGAAGTATTTGTACTGCTTCTTTGTTATTTCATTATCGATTACAAAATTTCGATATAAGAGAATAATATTACACAAATAAGCTGAAAATCCGATACTATATTAATAAACGATTATTAATAAATTATACAAAAAAAAACGCAAAACAGCTTAAATATTTCATAAAAAAATATGAAAATAGCTTTTTAAATCGACAAAAACATTTCAACATAAATTTTATTTTGAAAGGAAACATCTTTTGTAAAATGCGAGTTTCAATTTATAAACACATGTCAAATAATGGAAAAATCACAATGAAAACATCTAACAAATAAAATTCAATTATATATATATATATATATATATATATATATATATATATATATATATATATATATATATATATATATACCTTTAAGTTATGACAGCATTTATGTTGAAAACATTGCGAATTGTGTGTATCTCAATGATGACTCCACCGGTGTTATCGATGGCATAATACTTATATAATAATAAGAATAAGTTAAATAATATTTAAAATTAATTTTTAGATGTTTATCTTCATTTTATAAATCAACATGCAATCGTTTTCTCCTAATAATATTTAAAATATGTATTGTAACTGAAAAGCCGTTTTATACAAAAATATTCCAGAAATTTGAATTCGACATTTATTATTTATACGTTATATTCACACGGTAAACAATTGAAATGAAAATATTTAAAAATATTTTATACAGTGTATATTTCTAAATACATATAGACAAAGAAAATATTTTCGAATATATATTATGTGGTAAATATATTGGAATTTGTAGCGCAAATTCGACTTGATTATATCAAGTCGAAAACAAGTCGCTTCAATTTAGAAGTTTAATTCGAACTTTCGACTAAACTATATTATAGCTGTTACAGGTAAAGTTACGTGACTTGGTGTGTATAACGCGAAATATTAACATTTACAACGGGTTTTCCACGTGCGATGGTTAATTAATTGCCCATATTAATTAGCGTTACTTTTGACGATCAATATGTATATTAGATAATTTAGAATACGTGAAAATATATAATAATGTTAATAATTTGAAAACGGTTTAATATCTTTAAAATAAATGAATAAAATAATAATAGTGAATATTTTACAAACACTTTTGGGAATTTCAGAGAATATCAAACTGAAATATATTATGAAAACAAATTGTAAATTAATTATAGTTTAAATGTTGTTATATAATAATGTGTAGGTGTATGGTGACGATACACTTTAAGTACTAAAAGTAATATTAAAAATTACTGAATAGTGGTTAAACTTTTTGAACGTAAAACGTTCGTATTCGATTCGAATAAAGGTCATGGTTAACTTTTGTTTGGATTTGACATTAAATCATCCCTTAAAATAAACAGCAAATTCATTCGAGCAAAATTTATGAAATATGTAGCAATTACCGTCAATATTGTGAAATATAACTGAACTGAAGAATGTTAACACATTTTAATAAACGAACATTTCAAAACGTATGAAATGTTTAAAAAAATAGTAAAAATAGTACAAATTTTAAATATAGAAATTGTTAAATAATAATAATAATAAACATTCATGATTTTTGAAAATTTTTGAACGGTTTGACAACTTCCGATATATATAAATATAAAATACAGGAAAATAATATACAGGACCAAACTATAAAAATAAACTAAAATTAAAAAAAATCGTTAAAAACTTTTAAATATTCAAATTATTTTTAATATATATCCAAAAAATATTAATAATAAATAACATTTATAATTACATTTTATTTCTATTTAAAATAATTTTTATAGAAATATCAAATTAAAAACAACGGATTAATGAGCGCGATCTGTGTTTGAGGTTGTAAATTTATTGTGTTCGATAAGTTTACCGATATGATTATTTAAACCGAACGTCGGCGTTAAATAAATAAAGTATTATCACTCTGTAAATAAAATACTGATTTTTTTTATGAAGCCGCATCTTAACTATTTTATTATAAAAAAGACTATCAACTTTATAAAAAAAATAATATTAAAATGAAAATAAATTTGAATATAATTGACGACTCATGCTTTTGTATCGTAAAGTTAAAATAATTTAAAGAGAATTTTATAAAATATATTTTTGTTTTATATTTTATATACGTGATAAAAAATGCGCTGAAAAATACGTTTCAGAATTCAAAATGCTATGTTTATAAAGGTCAAATAGAAATCAATAATAAAAAAAAACGTGATATTGTGTACGATTACACTAGTCATTCTACACAGTTTCTCAAAACGATAAATTAAATTTAAATATGTATTATAAAAAATAATATAATAATTAAAAATAAAGTATATATGTATAAGCATTTTAATTTACTAAAAGTTGACCCGTTGTGCAAAATTCGTTCAAAATCGCGTAATTTTTTGACAATGTTTTAAGAATTTAGTGCTTCGTATGCAATTAATTTTATAATTAATAAGATGTAATATTTCTCAAAATGAAATTCTTAATGTACCATTAAAAACTCAAAAAAAAAACGGTCATATTTTTTTTAATATAAAATAACATATCAATAAATATCGTAAAAATATTTTTTTGTACCGGAATTAACTCGGTCGAGTGTATTAATATTAACAATTTAAATTTTCAAAATAAACTATTTTATGAATTTCGTTGTATATATTTCTCATTTTTTTATATTATATTATTAAAACACAATCGTTAAAGTGTTAATATATATAACATAAATTAATATACATTCTGTAATATATGTAAATTAAATAATTAAATTTAGTATAAACAATAAAATTAATATAAAGTAAAATAGTACAAAAACGTCAAACGTCAATATAAAAATAATATTGTTTTCAATTATGTTATGACTTATCAATACAAAATCATCATATGAAATGAAATATAATTGATGTAGATTTTAATAAAATATTAATTATTCAATATATATAATAATAATAGATTATTGTTGTCATAGTATTTTTACAATGAAAAAAAATGTAATAATATATATATATATATATATATATATATATATATATATATATATATATATATATATATATTTAAGATAAGAATGTCAACTTTGTTTATCAATTAACAGATGACAATTGCAATAACCTTAACCGCCACAAGTCAATTGAATCGTACGATGATAAATCATCTAAAAACGATCCATAACAATCGAAGAGACACATTTTTCGCGTGATATATAATCAAAAGTTTTTCATTTAATGTAATGATGGGGGTCCATTAGCGATTTTTTAACGGACGCAACAATGAAACTTTACGGTCAATTGAAATATATATATATGTATATATTTGGACATGTCGACATGTTTTGCCAACAATTCGTACAAATTGATCTGTCGTAAGATGATTGACATCAATCTGAAAGATGGCAAACATTTTTATTGTTCAATTACGGCGAATGCGTCGTATTATTTGCGAGTTACGTGTTTGGTTTATAATACGAAACTTGTTAATAACTTTGATGGTGAATAAAATATAAAAAAACGGTCATATTTATAATTCGCTTTGTTTCTAATTACTACAGCAATGAGTTATATTGATTAAAAGATTAATTACATATTCTGTGTATATTTAACTTTATCTTATAATAACAAATGTAAAAAAATATATACAATATATTTTATTTTATAAAAGACATATACAATTTATTCTAAACTTATTAAATTTAAGTTAGATGCAGGAAAAGATCTTTCTGATCATTCAAAAACACATTTTTAATGGTCTCCACTATAAAACCAATGGGTCATAGATTGAGCATTGCTGGTTTATATCATTTATTGGGTAGATATATATGTATATTATAATATATATGGAAATTTTAAGTGAATCTCCTTAATGAAAAACATGAATTTTTATATATTTTGAGTTGAAATGAAAAATTATTCAACGTTCACTTCTGCAAATTAACAGTAATCATAGATTTTATTTTCTCATATATGATTATAAAGGTCAAATTAATATAGATAATCTACATTCATGTTAAAATACAGAGTTGCAAAAAATCTTAAAATAAAAATTTATCATATAATCGAAATTATTCGTTGAAAATATCAAATTTGATATAATACGGAGATGATTAATGACCATTTTATATCAATCATCGTATCATAAATTAATCGAGATTCTCGATAATAAAAGATGTTTAAAAATTATAATTTCAAACACGTAATCAAAGTAAATATAGGGATGACTAAATATTTAGTCGCCGACAACTAATAGACTTATTTTATTTCACTTTCAATGATATTTATAGTCTCATCAGTCTGGTTATATCGGCTGGCAATATAAAGTTTTCCCTTTAAATTGAGCGCGTCTTTCTTTATAAACGCTCATTGAATCATTTTAATCAGACCAAGAATTTAAAATTTATTGATATCTATATATAATTTCAGTAATACATAGAATTTTATATCATCTGATTTTTGTCAATCATTTTCTATATGACACATAAAAGTGCGAATAACATAGGTAATATCATAATACTAGATATGGTGATAACACGCCCACGCTCAAATATACCACCGAAGATTTATAAATATATAAAATATAAATATTTATTATATATATAAATCATTTTTTTAATATTGTGAAAAATAAATCATAATCAGAAATATGAACATATTCAATTCTGATTTTTATTATAAAATTGAATGAACTTTCCAATATATTTTTAATTTATTAGAAAAACAAATCAAAAATTTCAATTTATTTATTAACAATGAATAATTAAGAATATGTGAGATTTATAAAATCGTTATTATAATAATTCAATCATAACAATATGACGAGCGAATTTGTACAAGGGTCACTTGTAAACACAATAATATTATTGGCTAATTCATATCCAATCAGAATTCACAAATAAACTCAAACGTGTATTTCAATTTATATGTATATATATAAAACTCTTTTTTATTACTTCGTGTTAGTCATATTAAGTCGTTATTTTCAGTTTATAGATTGTTACAACCAATCGTTACCCGTGTTATTATACATAAAAATGAGCAAACAATGAGTCATAATTATTTCACTATGCAGATAATTTTCTGAATGCCTGAAATTAAACGTCTGAAGAAAAATTGATAATAAATAAATATTATGTAATATGAACTAAACGACTTATTACTATATCAATTATATATAATAATAATAATAATAATAGCGAAGTATTTAATTGCAACGCAATTTTTCATAATTAAATGTTATTGCATTTTTAATACGATAAAATATTGTTATTTTTCAGTATGATACGGCAGTTTTCCAGAGTGTGTTTGTTATTTATTGAATGAAAATTGTTTTTGATTAGGCGATAAATAAATCGTATTGAAAATCTCTATTGGAAATAATATGTCAAAAGTATACAAGATATATTCGTAAATAAAATCAATCATAAATACAATCCATTAAAGGATTAACATTTATTTCAAAATATTATCTTTTATCAATAAATCGATAAAGATTTATTTATGAATTCAAACTGATAACGATTTATAAAATTATATGACAATAGAGAAAACAACAAACTTTTTAATGAATATTAGATGAGATAATTTATTGAACAATAATTAAATATTATAATATTTTATATATACTTTATTTCTTAAGGATTACAATAAACAGAAATAAAGAAAATATTGGGGGACCAGGTTATCTTCGAGTAGGTCATGAAAATTCTTATCAAACATATTTTATCATTAAAAAAATATTATATATTATAAAATTTCATACTTGTTGTAGTAAATTTTATTTAATCATTTTTTATAGCGAATATTTTATTTAGGAATAAAACATGTTTTTAAAATTTTTAATATTAATTATATTTTTTAATTTTATTGTTTAAATACATATTTTAATATGTATAAATAAAAAGGGAAATTTTATATTAACAATTGAATATTTTATTTTTGGCGGGCTAAGTAGGAAAAAGTTAAGAAACACATATTCATTCATAATTCTTCAACATATGCTATTATATTATTATAGAGTTGACCATACGACAATTAATTATTTAGAACAGGAATCTTCCATTATATAATTAAGTAAAATATATTTAAATAAATAAAAATAATATCATTCAATTGTGTTGATTAAACCTAAACATATAGAGGATTAATATTATGTGTGCAATTCGTATAAATTTATGGTCAATATGATATAAAAGTTGAGGACGTTCTATTCTGCATACTTGTGCGGTCAAGGCTATGAAATTGATTTGTGCCAAAATATACACACATAAACCGGAAGTACAATATTTCTTATAGTGGTCACAACCAAATTTAGAATAACTGATCGAAGTGTAATTATTCAAGAAAGCACGATAAATCATTAATCGCGGCATATAATTTATGGTCCAATCATTCATTTATTGTGACCCGTAAAAATGGCAAATTAACCTAATTGTTTTCAGAAAATTTCATGTTAAGAATAAATAAATTAATAATTTAATTGATTATGATTCTTAATTATAAAAAAACAGAATACTTTGAGTATCGCTGGTATGACATTTCAGATTGAAGATATTAAGATGAATCACTTCGAAGGACGAGAAAGTGGAGTGCGTGAAACAATGGCACACATAATAAAAGGTTTTTTTTTTCAAGTAATTCTTCGAGAAAAAGCATCGACCGTGATGCGAAAGGTCATACGAAGGCTGTCATCTAAGCATCTGTGTAGTTACAAGTATTTTAATAACTCAATATACGAATTATTTAGGAAAAAATAATGAAAAAAATAAATAAAATGGTGAAACGGTCGATTTTCGTGTTTCACAACCGGTATAATAAAAATTGAAAATTGTATAAAATAAACCGATCGACACCTTTGCCAGATCGTAAAAAAATGGCATAATATATAAATAAAGATAATGTTGTTTTTAATTGAATATCGCTCGATTTAATCGTAAATTCTTTGAGATTCGATTTATTTTAAAAATTATGCGTGAAAATCGAGAAAATGCGCTAAGTTGATTAGAGAGTATTTCACTATATATTAGTGCTCTTTATTTAATTTTCATATATTTGTCGTTGTATTCGCGGAACGAGTAAAATATTGATAATCAATAATAACGCTAAATATTCGTTTTAAAAATATATAAATATTATTTTAAATTTAAAATGAATCCATTACCATTGGGTTCACTATACTAGATGAATACATAATAATATATAAAGGAAGTCATATTTAACATTTGTCAAGTCTTGAGTATTGTCCGACCCTCACCTGTGACCATGAAAATTGTGTCATCGTCGTGTTTGATCATGAATAAGAACATCAAAAATGAGGCTCTCGCAATAATTCTATTATACGATTAAATTTCAAGTTCGGTAATCCGGAAACGACCCATAATTATGTTATTGCTCCTATAATTTGAGAGATTATGTATGAAATAAGATTAAAATATCAAAATAAAAAATCAAATCATGTTTTAGTACTAAATCAAATAATCGTATTGAATTTTCTATGTAAACTATTAATATTATTTTTATATATAAATTTGATTCTGATTTACATATCTTTTAATAGATTTTTTAAAAAAATATCAAAAAAATTCATTGAGATTCTATAAAATAAGAACAAATGATAATTTTGCATATTATTTAAATGGTATACCAGTATAATGTATTAAAAAATGTATTATATATATATATATATATATATATATATATATATAATATCGTTAACCGTATATCTGAAAGTGAAAGTAGGTTTAAATACCAATTTCAATTATGCAATTTTCCAAACAATCAACTTTTATAGTCGTACATTAAACGTCTTAAATTTAATATTCAACGTAATAAAAACAAATTACACAATTTTATCCAGAAATTAAGGTAGCCACAACAATAGTCCAGTCATAATAGTAATTTCGGAACAATTGTCCCAAATTTATTTCTTTTTTGTAATATGTTCTACGTAATGAGTAGAATAATCTCTTAGAACTTAGAACAAAATCTGCTCTATGAGAACCACATATTTATATATTTCATAAAGATTATATTTTTTTTTCAAAAATTACTTTTTCATAAATTTATCCTGACGGCGGACAAACAGTTAAATGTATTTTTAGAGGCAATAAAATAACGAAAAAAAAAACATTCTTACAAATATATGCTATTTAATGAGATGAGATGTATCTGAAAAGTTCGATATCAGCCAATGACATTTGCCAATCATATTTACAAAATAAAATCACCTGCAATTGGACTTTTTCAGCCCAACAGGACCTAAACTTGTTTTCTCTAAGAGATTATATACATAATATAAAGTAGTCGCGGAACTGATATCATCGATAAACTAATAAAATATTTTGATACTATTTACGTATTTACCATATTTATTACATTTGTTTTATAGAAATAGTAAGATTAATAAATATTGTTTTTGTTAATATTAATATCTATAATATTATAATCGATAACGAAACTATTTTGATTGTACTAAAAAAAACTCGAAATTGTTTAATTTGGGGGAAAAAACATTTTCCTACTCGTCACGGAAATTACCGTGACCATAAACAGGCAAATATCGGCAACAATTAATATTAAATAGTAATAATTGAACATTAAATGAAACCGCATAAATGGAAAAAAATAGCACACACACACACTCACATGCGTGTCAGTCGGCCTTTATTAGTGGTCGAATGCGAGAACGGTTCATTAATTAATTCAGCTGATGCTCGACGTTTGCTTGATCAATAACTATGTGGAAGTGTCTTCTGTTTTCATTTTCAAAAGGCTTTTAAAATATATATATATATATATATATATATATATATATATATATATATATAATCTATTTATTTACATAAATAATAATGAATAATAAATCAGTGGTTCTGTAATATTTACGAAATCAAATTATATTTTTAAATAAGCTTTATAAACATATATTTTTTTTACTAAAGGGAAAAAATGGTTTCAAATTTAAAATATATTGAAAAGGTTTATTATTTATGACTTTTTAGTTTATTTTATAATGCAATCGTAAAATTCGATCCATAATAAATCTTTTTTTATTCGATCATAATAAATATTTTAAAATTAAGAATTTTCTTATATAAATAACCTTTTTATTTGGTTAATTGAAATAAATGAATAAAAATAATATAATAAATTTAATTTTTCATATTTAAATTTATGTAATTAAGTGCATATTTATTTCTATTGAAAGACTTATAAATGAAATTGTTAGAATTACAACTACTAATGTACTACTTATTAAAAAAAACATACTTAATTGGAAAACGAATGGAAAATTAAAACGATTTTTTCTTTATAATCTTTTAACAATAAGCAATCTTTTGTTTTAATTCCTTACAAAATTCTTTTCCGGGTAAAAAAAATAACAACAAAAAAGTTGATTCACGTTTCTTTAGAATTATTGCGAAACGTTTGTATATAAGCCAATGACTCAATAGAAAAGCGACAGGTGGTTTATAATTTTGACCGTCATATCTGAAAAAGTTTTTAAACCCAACAAAAAGAACTCTGACGTTATACAAAACGTCGTTTCGCGGTTAAATTTTCGATCGTTTAGTTCACAAAAAAAAAGAGGAAAAAAAAACGCAAGATAAATTGCGTAATTTATTTAGGTTATTTTAAAAAAGAAAAAAAAGAGAAATTCAAAAAAATCGCTTATAACGATTGTATAGTATAGAAACGGTTTTAGTATTGTCATGAGTAAGTGATTTTTATCAGTTCGCCTGTCTATTGCTGATAACGGACCGCGTTCATTTGCACAATATCGTTTTAAAACCGCGTTAGTGCGTTTGTTGAGTGATTCTGCTATTACAAGGATAAAATATGGATTTTAAACTGGGACATGGTTATAAATTATTCTATACGGTTACAACAAAGAGAGAATTTATTATAAAACACGATCGATAATACAGTGTGAACGTTGATATTTTGAGAAGCTTTATTAAATTAAATTTGTATGCACTATTGCAACATATGATTTAAATGCAGCTCGTATGCAACGATGAACTGCAATCAGAAGTATTTTTGTAAGAGCACAACGTACAGTATTTATAAATTATACCGAGATAAGAAAGAAAAGAATGAAAAAAAAATATTTATATATATATATATATAAATCCTACGGCACATCTGCAAAACTCGCCGTGGCAAATTGTTGAGCGTTAAAAATTAAAAGTTACGGTATGATCGGTGACCGTAATTGCGCGATTATTGTAATTTCTTGAAAAAAATCTTGTAATTATCCTATTCGTATTTTACAAGCATAAACACTCCGGAGAATACTAATCGGCGAACGTAATAAAAAATCGTTTATTAACCGGAATTGTTGTAACTGTAAGCCGGAGCGATACTCCGACACTTTTTTTTCTACAAAAAAAATAAAAAGAAGAAGAACGCGTTTCGATGCCTCTATTACGTTATTATATCGAGGAAAATCATTTTTTTGATTCTAAGAAATTTGTGGGTCAATGATGCAGATACTCGACTTTATTAAAGATAAAATTATTAATATTATACAATTAATATATATATATATATATATATATATATATATATATATATATATATAGTTGAACTTTAAAACTAGTTTTGGTTTTATATATAAATATAGTATTTTTACTAATGACTTTTCATCACGGCAATGTAAGATTTTTTTGAATTGCTACGTTATTCATGTTATATATCAATCGACATTGAGTCTAACCCGATAAGTAAGATGAATTTACTATATATATATATATATATATATATATATATATATATATATATATATATATATATATATATATATATATATATATATATATATATATATATATATAATCTTTGCTGCATTTAAAATAAGCAAATGACAAAGTAACGGCATACTTTTAATAAATAAACGACGATTCAAGCTCAATTATCAAAATTTAATAAATCTGATTACCTGTATCCGGAACGAAGCAGTGATTGTGCAAAATAATTAACGAGTTCGCAATTATTTTCCTTTGTTTCGACGGTTATGCACTGTAGATTTTAACTCACGCACACGATAATATATTTATGTGTAATATTATCATTTTTTTTTACCGAAAAACCGTTTCACTAGAAAAATAAAGGAAAACTAGATGCCGATTGGAACAGTTGAACGATCCGGTTAAATTTAAAACGTTTTGAAATTTGTTGAGAAGGTCATGTGAAGGCGGTGAATGTCAGCTGATATCGGCGTAAAACCGTCAGTTTCATATGTTTGAGGCATTACAATAAAGTACTTGCAAAAAATATATATGTTATATAGGCGTCGGAATTTAACAATAGCTGGAATTTAATAATAAAAAAAATGCGCGTTTATGCACGTTTTATGTTGGAAAAAAAAATGCGAATCGAATGACAGATAGGATGTAACCGTATCTGGTTTGGACGTATTTTAATATGTGGGTTATTGGACTTTGCGTGTGTAGCGATGTTATGCGAAAAAGAGTATGCATTTGCATATATTTACCGATGTGTGAGATCGTCGAGGTGCAAAAAACACTACTAAACAATATAAAAACGAATAGTAAAAAAAAACAAAAAAAATAACAAAAAAAACAAGCACGATCCCGCCGAAGAGGCACATTGTCGGTGAATAACTACCTCGCTGCCTCTGTTGTGGACGTTCTCGGAACCCCATCGTCCTCTCAGCTCTTTCCACGGTATGAGATGCGGTAAATGTGGTAAATGAGGTCTCCTTAAAGGTACCCGAGGCGGTGGTCTGGGTGCACTCGGTGATGGAGGTGCCGTCACCGATTTCCTACGCGGTTTCTCAATTCTAGAACGTAATTCTTCGCGTAACACTTCCAGCTGACAACCACCGTCGTCGTCGTCTTCCTCTTCATCGTCGTCGTCGTTTTCTGCATCTTCTGTTCGTTCGTTGGTGGGTACGCTTTGGAATTTAGCAGAAGATAGCGAATGAGTTTTGGACACGAGCCTAGTAAGCGGTTTCAGCAGCGATCTGTCTATAGAGTTGGACCTCGACGGGGTCTCGGAATCGATGAGTCTCTTAGAAGCGTCTGTCATTTTAGGGTTAAACGCGATTCATGTCCGCCGACAACGAAGAACGCGACTCGAATGCCGTGCTGCTTGGTACGTACGACAACGCGATGAGGTCACCACGTGGTGGAATCGCTGTCACGCCAATGTTCTCATAACATATAATAAAAAAGTAAATAAATAAATTGTCGTATTTATACATACATATAAAAAAAACCTAGTTCTACACTTCATAATTATGCGAGAGATTTCATTGGTCGTATTCTGTCGCTATCGTAACGATAATTGTAAACCAAAAAAAAAAGTACACTGTGGACTAAATAATAATGCGAAACGTTCCATCAGTCGACATTGAATATCGCGAGTGTGCGAACCAGTCTGCTTCCGAATCGATTTTAATAAATATATATATATATATATATATATGTATATATTTTTATTTTTTGGCCAACGATACTAATCGAAGAACAGAAGCCAAAAACAGTTAAAATGATGGATGATGATGAGATCAATACGTTTGCCAGACGATCGATTTATTGTGCAAATTCTCATCTATCGCTTTCGGAACTTCAACCTTTTCAGGAATACAGTTGTGGTGAGTTTTTATTGCTATTTATAAATGATAACATGTTTATTATTTTTTTTAATAATAATAAATTTTATTCTGTTATATTATGAAAAAAAAAATTATATAATACTGAATGACGTCCGAATTCTACACCAACACTATCGCATTATAGATAATTGGATTTAAGAATATATTAAAGCGAATAGTTTTGGCTTTGAAAACGGATCAATCAACTAGGAAAAAAATTCATTATCGATAAACGAAATGTCTTACGAAAAAAATCGCATAAAAATATTCACGTTAACGTCACGTTTCAATATAATAAGAATCACAAATAGTTATAAAATACGTTGCGTGTTTAGACGAAAAAAAATGGCATAAAAGATAATGTATTTAATCAACTACAAAAAAAATTGCACATACATATATACAGTAAAAAAAACTGATGATTTTTTATTTTTTGTTTGTCATTATTCTAGATAACGATGTTTAATTTGTTTAAGTATTTTCGTAGTGCACATTATTTGCTCGATATAACTCTACGTGGGAAATGTAGGAAAATTCAACAAAAAGAAAAACCTAGAATTTTCATCATATTATAGAATATAAAAATAGAATAATGCCATCAATCTCTTTAAGAATGAGTATAAAAATAGTAAAAAGCGTCAATAGCACAATAATAAAAATATAATTTTATGTAAAATAGATGATATTGAAAATACAGTTTATTTTTAGTACAAACATAGATTTCTTTTAATATTCAAATTATTCATAAGAAAAAAGTTATTTAAAAACAAATTGGAATATATTTTAAAATATTCCATTCGTTATATTATAAAAACAATTTTAAGATTATATATATATATATATATATATATATATATATATATATATATATATATATATATATCGATATATATATATATATATATATATATATATATATATTAAAAATGTAGTATTTTTGCGTATTTTTTGAAAGGGTAAGCTTTCAAACGATATTCGACGCATAATTTTAAAAATTCCGCACTGCCACTTAAAATAGCGTGAAAATAAAATTCAAAATGTTGAAAATTATGGCGTGTTATTACAAAAATGCATGCAATAAATTGATTGTAATATATTATATGTTTAATATGTATGAAAACAAAAACAATGTAAATTAACGAGAACGTTTCACAATGACGTACGGCCATTTTATGAACGATATTTATCGAGCATTTTATGAATGATATTTATCGCCATTTTTTTTAAGTTTTCAGAAAAATTATGGAAAATTTAAAACGGGTTTTTCTTGTGAAACGTGCGATATATTATCGTTTAATGTAAATTATTACATATTTAAAGACGTTTTGAATAACGCGTCGACGGTTTAATTTTTGTATAAACATTTGCGGTTCTGCGTTCGCGGTTAAATTAAATTCATTTTCATATTGAAATAAAAAAACGAGCATAATTCAAATGTTCTATTTCTGTGCAAAAGTTTCGTTGTGAATGTATAATTTATAAAATATAAATAATAAAAAAATTATCGATCAATTTTATAATATTCAACATATATAATCCGATATTTAGATGTATGAAATGGTTTTTTTTATTTGCAAATATAGCAAAACCATTGTTCTATATTTATTGTATAATTAATGTAGTATTTCTCAAGCGTTTTATCTTATATTCATATGATATTTTTAATTTCAAAATGATGTTGATTTTTTGAAATAATAATTAAAAATTTATAAATTTAAATAATAAATGTATAAATTTAATAACCTCTAAATTCAGAATCTAAACCTCGAATAACATAGTTTGTGTTCACTGCCAAATGCATTTTTCTATTAAAAAATAAAATGCAACGATACAATAAAATTTCCAGAAAAAAAAGTAGATTATATAAGTGTTAAACAATGTAAAATCTAGGCCAGGGTTGAACATTTTGCAACAATTATATGAGAGAAAATAGCACATGATAATTGCGGAAAAATTACAAGCTAATTAAATACCTAGTTTAAAATATAAATCATATGATATAATTTTAAAATCATATGATTTGATTTTACATGTGATTAATAATATATATATATATATATATATATATATATATATATATATATATATATATATATATATTTATATATATATATATATATATATATATATATATTTATATATATATATATATATATATATATATATATTTATATATATATATATATATATATATATATATATATATAATTTATATTTTATTATAAAACTTTCCTTATTTATAAAATATTTTTTATCATATATAAATAGACTCACGATAAAATAACTAAAAATATTTATATTGAAATACTATTTTTCTTCTTTTGCACAAACAGTCGGTTCGTAAATATTATATTAACAATTGTAAATAAAAATGTAAAACACTTGCACATGTGACGTTGATAATTTGAACACGGGGTAAACTTGTTCTTTGTTTTCGCGAGAGCCACTAAAGTGGGGGTAAAATATTTGCTGGAAGCGAAATAAATATGGATTTCGCTTTATTTTTATCCCGCGATTTATGGTGCGATATTGATTTTGAACGTTTACACTTCAACGTCGGTAACATATGACTCAAATGTAACACATTATTGTATGACGAAGGTGTGTAAACTGCGGGTCGCGGACAACGCGCGGTCCACGACTTTATTTCAATGAGTTAACTTTTACGTGGCGGCTGTCAAATTACAACATTTGATATAAATTATTTTCATTTTTGGAAAAAATAATATATTTTTACATAAAACAATATTTTTTAATCTATAAAATATAAATATATTTTTAATTATGATATGCAATATACATAATATGATAATAAATTATTCGATTAATAAATATAGAACAAAAAACTGTTTTGCGTCAAAGAATCGAGTGAAGGTTATATTATAAATTCAATTAGTGAATCGAATCAAAATCGTATCTAAAAAGGAAAATAAAAGAAAATCAATGTCAAAAGTTGGTAATGACTATGCTGCGAATAAACATAAAAAAAGAAAATTCTATAAAATTTTAGTTTTACTTTTTTATATATTTTGTCGTAAATATTTTTGTATTAACAATGAATATATTAGTAAAAATAGAGGTAATTTTGTATTAACGATGAAAAGTAGGATCTCATTATTAGTTATTTAAAATTTTTAAATAATTTTTCAAATAAATACAATTCTAAAAAGTATATGTAAACATATTTTATATGAATGAGAATTTCATTTCACATTTATTTATATCATTTACAGTTAAAATAACTATTTAATTTTAATATTGTAAATTCTATTAATTAAAACCGGATTGAGAATTATTATTTTATAATTTAATTATTAATTTGTAAAATTGCACAAAACGAAGACGTGTTTGTTGTATTGTTTTGACCGGAATTGAATCGAAATTAGCGTACAAATCGAACTGTCAAAACAATAAAAAAACTGGCATAATATTCATGAAATGAATTTAAGATATTGGAAAAACTGACTTAGAACTCAATAACAGCTTATTTAACACATACACACACACACATACGCACGCAAGCACGCACATACACACACATATTGTGTAGTAAAATAGTGAAAAACAAAATGCAAACATTTACCGACTCTATTTAAAACAAAAAAAAAAAATTAAAAAACGATCGAATACAATAAAGAAAAACGCTTTAAAATCGTAAAGCTTACACGCTTCGTTCTATTTCGATTTGTTTCCGTTTGTTTTTGAACGGATCTCGAATAACTAGTCATGTTAAATTTTAACGGTTTCGGAAAATCGCGCGAGAGCTTTTTAAGCATTTCTATCGACGGTCTATCGGTAATATTAGTTCGCGGAGTGTACAAATGAAAAAAAAATGTTACGCGCGAATGAATCGAACGGTTTTTCAGCGTTAAAATCGCATTAATATAATTACAAGCAATTACATAAATACGATTATTAATAATTTATATCATATGAATAAATACGATTATCAATTAAACATATATTATAATATTTTTCTACTTCCTAGTTCAGTGTTTCATAAGCGTTGTGTCGCAGTCTTTTATGATGCAATTTCATAAATTGCTTTAATGTAATTTAAATTAAAAACATCGATCTAAAATTTAATCGATCAGATTAAAAATATTATTCGTAATATTTTTAGTTATACATATATTATAGAACAAGGTTAGTCATATAAAAAATGTATATAGTTATACTTACAAGAACTTAAGAATATTAAATTGTTAAAAATATCATTTTATTTTTAACTAAATATATATATATATATATATATATATATATATATATATATATATATATATATATATTATTCATTATGGCGTCAATTATATTTTAATGTGTTTCATCAATATTTTACTTCAGAATGCATCAAGGACTTTGCTTCGATATTCCAAGAGGTCGCAGAGTTCTGCATTTTAATGAATATTTAAAACCGTAAGAAAACGGTAAAACTCATATATATATATATATATATATATATATATATATATATATATATATATATATATATATGTATATATATATATATATATATACATACATATATATATGTATATATATATATATATGTGTGTGTGTGTGTGTGTCTGTGTGTGTATTTTTCAATCTAAAGTAATGAAAAAAATATGTTACATAAATCATATCTCATTTATGGTATATATTATTATATAATTGCCTGTCTTTATATGAACTCTGCCATTTAAAAATATTGATTAAATTTCATACCATTAATCTAAATTGCTGTAATAAATAAAACTGTTATTTTATTAATCCTTTTCAAATAATTTTAAATAATTAATAATAAATTAATATAACGATCAGTATTTATAATTATTATATTAAAAATAACATGCGTTGTAATCGTTATTTTTTATACTTATTTCATCTTATTATAATGTAAAGGCAAACTCTTCCAGAGAAAATTGAAGGTTGTATGTAAATCTGACGAATGAAAACTAATTAATATTAAGAATATTATTGTTGAAAAGTATCCAATTACTGTTTTATTATTATTATATAAACATAAATATCCAAAGACTTATAATATTATAAGAATAAAAAAATACATTAATAAAATGATTATAAGACAATTAATGTAAAAGAAATTCAAAAAGTGACGAAAAATAATAAAAATTAATACACATCAATATAGATATTATAAAATAAGCTTATTAATGAATATTTACATTTATTAAAAATATTACTAATTGATAAAATGCTAAACACAAATGTATCAACATCTAGAATGAGTTATTTATAATAAATACTAAGATGGAAATTTCGCGTATGTTTTATTGGTTCATCACTATTTTTACCGATATATTAAAATTACAAGAAAAAAAATCAATAAGCGCGATAAAAAATGTAAAATAAATTTTCAGTTTCCATTCAGATTTATTTATATTATATTAAAATGCGCCGTTGAAAAGGTTAATGTAAAATATATTCCCACTCTGATATTTGATAAAAGAATAAATTTGCATATAATAAAATTATAATAACATTGTATGGATAAACAAAACGGAATACACAAATATGGATTCGAAAAAAAATCAGATGATTTTATAAAAACTCTTCGAATAAAAACTGCTTAAATATTTTATACTTTTTATAATATATAATAAAATATATAAAAAAATACAAATAAAAGAATATCAGTAAACACAAACGCTCACAAACATAAAGACAATGATTTTTGGGAAATTTAAAAGATCAAAAAATATAATTATGTCATATATTTTTAATTACACTATAAATAATAAAAATATAAATACGTATATATATATATATATATATATATATATATATATATATATATATATATATATATATATATATATATATATAGTTTATTATAACAATAGTTTTAGTATTATTTTAAAAAAATGCAGAAAACCTCTAGAAAAGATAAAATGAAATGGTGCAGAAAACAAAGGAAAACAGTAGGAAAATTACACAAATATTGATCAACAGATTTCAAAAGAAAACTTTACATAAAAAATACACTACACATACATACATAAACACACACACACATATACAAAATAAATGATGATAATAAATTATAAATAAAAAGCATTTTTTATTTATAATGTTGTTTTTATTAGAAATTTTATGTGAACAAATAATCGAATAAACATTTGTAAATCATTAAATTTGCGTGGAAGAATTTAGCGCTATGATTCTCAATTGATATTGAATAAAAATTAAATAATTTTCTCTGTGACATAATAATTTATTATTTATTTAATTGACAAATTATTAAGGGATTTTAATTGACATCAAAACTGGAAAAAAATTCAGACTTCATTCAAATAATATATATAAAAAAAAGAAAGCGATATATATATATATATATATATATATATATATATATATATATATATATATATATATAAAATAAACTTTTTATTTTTTTACAATATTTTTTTTATAAATGTCAAATTTATTAAAAAAATAATTTGTTTATTATTATTATTATTTTTATAACCAAACATATTATTACATGTTATTAAAATATTTTGATTTATAACATACGTATGAATATGAATTTTCTGTACGAAAAATAAAAGAAAAACATTTACAAAACGATTGAGAAACACTGCCAAACGTTATACTGATACTCTAATATAAGAAAATCTAAATTAAAAGCAGTGAGCATTAACGCAAATTTTATTTACATTTATTTCAAACGTGCACCGTAGGAGTATCGGATAAATAAATAAAGTCGAAACACTTGAAATAAATACCCCGATTAATACCATTCGTATTCAATGTCTTTATTTAAAGGACATACCATATATATAATGTTCCGTATAAATGAAGGTTATGGTGCAACGAATACATTAAATATATAATAATTTTATAGATCGATACCATTCACAAGGAATTTCTTACGCATTATGTTCATATTAAATATGCATCATATTGTTATAATATATAACACGTAAGTCACGTAATGTATTCTAAATATTAATCATGTAAATGGATTGAAATATTAAATAGGAATGAAAAGAAGATTAAAACGAACAATAAAATTATACCTATGTATCATAATAAGAATTAATATACCATGATTCATACTATTTTTATTATTTGTATATGGTTAATTAATTATCTATAAATAGTCATAAATTAAAACATTGAAAATTAAAAATATCACATATATATATATATATATATATATATATATATATATATATATATATATATATATATATATATATATATATATATATATATATATATATATATATATATATATATATTCCACTTAATGCAAAAATCGTTGAAAAAAATATATATAGTTAATTTAAATTGTAATATAATAAAATAATTTTATGTTTTTAGAATCATTTAATCTAATTAAATTAATTGATAATTATCATATATATAAATAATAACAAATATTGTACATAATCAAATTCCATTAGAGCATCTCGCATGTTAAACTTTTAACGAACTTAATTATTATATTATTTCAGAATTAAACTTCCATGAGAAAATTGCGTTCATTATTAACAGAATCAAAAACTTATTCATTCACGTTTTATACATATACACATTATATAAGAATAAATTGTGAATATATCATTATTTAATGAATTATACGAAATTCGTGATCGATAAAAAATTTCAGATGTGGACTGTTTAATCGGATTAATCAAATTTAACACGCCCGTCGAATCGGAGGTCCGATTGTCTGTATCGAGCGGTCAAATTGAGTTAGACCGTAACATATATACCTTGACCTGGACATTTCTCAGAACGTTTGTGGGTTAAGGTTACACGGCTAACTTAATCCTGAAAATCGTAGTTTATGAAAAAAAATGTCATTTTAATTTTTACATAGATGACATGATAATTTTCAATTATAAAATGTGTATTCTTTCTTTTTTTCCTATATAAACATTATAAAATATCAATAAATCGAATATGATGAAAATTAAAACATACAATTAAACTACAATGTTATATTTTTCTATGATATTTATTAAACGACAAGTTTAATAGTTAATAAAAGTTTTGTGTCTAAAAAAATACAATTTATCAATAATGAATATGGCTAAAATTTTATATAAAATAAGTTATCATATAAAACTTTATATTTACATTAATTCTCATTTCATTTTGATAATATGTAGAATATTTTAATTAACTAATAAAGGCATATACCATTTTAAAAGTCTAAAAAAGATAAATAAATACAAATTTATAACACAAATAATACATTAATTGAAGAATACACAGTATACAATATATAATTTGTTTTTTTTTTAATAAAAAGGGGTAAAAAATATTTTGTAAGACCATATATTTAAATGTGTTGTGATTAAAAAGTAAAATTAAAAATGGATTACATATAATTATTACAACATAAATTAGATTTAATGTTTGATGATTTTTAAGCAATTATAATATTAGGTACAGTTTTAATATAATATAACACAAATGTTGATAATGTATGCAATAAAATATTTATTAGAACATTTAAAATATCTTCAGATAAATAATTACATTCTTCCTGAATGGTAATGATATAACTTTAGCTATTGGCAAATGTGCAAATTAAACAATCTAAATTGTTAGCACATTTTAATTTATGACACTAAAGATGTATACGCATATTGAATAAATATTATTAATATAATATATATATATATATATATATATATATATATATATATATATATATATATATATATACAAAACTATTGTCAAATTTTCAAAACAAAGTTACAATAACAATGATAAAAAGAGCAAATAAACAGTTTCTTCGGTAAATACACTAGTATATGAATACTTTTTATGTAATTGTGCAATCTGTGTGTGAAACAGTAGATATTCATGAGCATGTAAATTGACTTCTTTTTCATTCATAAACAGTAGCATATGAAAAATATCTAAAAACCTTTATGATAAAAAAAAAACTTAACAATTCCATTATCCCACACATGATACGCACAAAAATCTCTTTTCATCATAAAAGACTTAAAGTCAACAATGCTAAAATAATTTCTTTTTAAAAAAATACCGCAACTAATTATCTAAAATACTATAGTACTATGTATATTATTAAAGTACAAATCTTAATAATAAACTGTTATTAAGTTAATTCATCGCGTATGACTCTTATCTTATCAAGTAATAGCATTAAAACATGTATATTTCTTTTAATCTATTTGAAGATTAATCATTTAAAACAATCCATTATCAGACTTTATATTTAGAATTTTAGAAGAAATAATAATTGAAACTAAAATTTTGTTGCACAATAAGTCATGAAATAAGAAGTTAAGCATGGTCAGTAGAAATTGAATATAATTTTAAGTAGTGAATCACAACAAATTTCTCATATAACATGAGAAAATTAATCCGTTGGAACAGTTTCAAATCCACACATCTAAGAGAGTGCTATTTTTAAAAGCGATTGTAGTACAAAGAATCACCGTTGATAAAAGAAAGTCACAGTAATACGTTAGAAAGTGTTCGAAGGAGTTTTTTTTTTTAATATGGTAAATGAAAAAAAAACGGACTATTAAAAAAAACTCAAAGCTTCGTTACTAGGGAAGCTTTCCGTCATAACAAATGGGGAGAAAAAATATATATGAAAAATATTTTCATTATATCCTTCAGTACAAATTCAGAAGTGGTATCAAAATGTGTAAAAAAAATAAATAAATATTAGTTTAAATTTATATATTTTAATCGTAAATACCTGATGTGATGCAAAATTACGGTATCGTCGAGTGAACAACACCAGTTTTTATGATGAACATCGGATGACAGTTGCCACCGACGATAGACAACTATGTGAACTGTCATTTGTACAGGGAAGGGGTCACTTTGCTCCTTACTTAACACATTAACTCCCATAATAAATTATTTAAAATATATAAAATTCAATTAAAATCTTCATAAATCAATTTTTACAATAATATCGAACAATTAACTAACTGTATTGAACTCTCTTTTTTTTATTAAAACAAAATCATAGAAATAATAGAATATAAATATTAAATTTTTGAATTAAAATGTAATTATATAATATCGTTTTTATTTTATTTAAATAAATTGAACAATAATAAATGTTAAAAATCTTTAATTTAAAAGTATAATTTAAATATATAATAATGAATATTTTTTAATTGATAATTGATTTATTGTAATAAAATTGTATAAACATTTATATTTATATAACATAACTTTTATATTAAATATTATAAATTCATTATTAAAGTTTTTATATTATTTTTAATATAAATATTTTAATATTTTTTATTCAAAATATCATGATTATTATATTTTATTATTTAAACGATTCATAATTTATTATTGCACAAAAATTTATGAAGAGAAAAATATTTTTTCACTTGTTTTCAGATTAATTTAAAATAAAACAAAAAAATGTTTTTAAAATATTTATATTAAGAATTAATTAATAGATTTTTAAAATAACAATATTTCGACTATTGTCTATTTATTTGTTTGATTTCTAACATTGGTAATTCTGCAATTTTTAAATGTTGGTACTATTTGTTTGTTGACAGTTTGCTTATTAACTGGAGACTTTCTGAAGAATCCTTTTTATATGGCTGTCGACCAATTACAGAGAAGTCCATTAAAACGATTTAAATTGCACGAGTGTCATAGTCCGTTAGAATCGCATACAGACTTATGGTGGTTGTGTAAAGCACCTACGATATAATATGAATGATATTTGTTTAAGGCTAAATATAGACTAAAGAAAATATAAATGTTAACCAGAGTGTCGATTAAAAACGATTATAAGAATTATAATATATATTTCTATTATATAAATAAAAAAACGGAAGTTATTTACGATTCAATCTGATGTATGCCAAGTAGTAAGTTAAATTAAAAAAAAATGTCTTTGGTTTGAGGTATTATGAATGTTATAATACATTTTTTTTTTATTAATTTAGAATATTATAACAAACTTATCGTATGGATTTATGAACTATATTATTGGTTATTTTATTATCTAAATAATACGCTGAATTTTAAAAAGATGTAGCTGCATTAAGTTATAAATCCATATCCAAAATACTTTATAATATTTGAAATAATTCAAAGAAATATGTCATAATCTTCTAAATAACTTTATGTAGCGACATCTTTTTAAAATTTAGCTTACTATTTAGAAAATAAAATATCCAATAATATATCAGGTGAGTCATAAATAATTTCCGTTTTTTTTATATATATAATAGAAATATATGTTATAATTTCCATAGTCGTTTTTAACAATTTTTTAGTTGACATTTATATTTTCTTAAGTCTATATTTAACCTTAAACAAATAACATTCATATTATATCGCGGGTGCTTTACACAACTATCACAGGTTTGTCTTTGATTTAGCCAGCTAACAAAAAGTCTGTGTGCGACTCTAACGGATTATGACGTATGTACGATTGGAATCGTTTTAACGGACTGCTCTGTGATTGGCTGACAGCCACGTAAAAAGAATTCTTCCGAAGGTCTCGTTTATATTAGAGTAGTGTCAGTGTCGATTTGAGGTTATGGCTGTCAATGAGGAATGCGTGTCTCAGCAAATACTGAATTTACCACAGAAGAAACATTATAGGCAACGTGCACATTCCAACCCAATTGCTGATCATTGTCTAGACTAGTTAGTTACTTATTTTTTTTGATATAATGAAGTTCTTTCATATATTATTTTACTCTTTTATATTGTAATAATATGTTAAATGTATGATAAAATTGATTTTTAGAATTTCTACTTAAAATTATTGTTCATTATTCAAGTTTTAAGAATACTAACATCGCATATAAAATTGCTATTTACACACCTAAACTCGGTTTTGCTTTATAAATAATAATCAGTAAAAATTTAGTGTTGCTTAATTAATCGACCTTTAAAAATAATTATTTTGAAATTTTTAAATAAAATTATAGATGATAATTATCAAAACAATATTATGAATAATATTTTTTTTATGTATAAATATATCGATTATATTTTTTTATATAACAATTATTCAATTATATTTAACCAGTCCTGCCAGACCTGAAGATTATGATTGGTCGCATTTATATCCAGAAATATATAAACATGATGATGATGCCGATAAAAAGTTAGTCGAATTTGCAGATGTCGGTTGCGGTTATGGAGGATTATTAGGTATAACATTATAATTAATAATTTTTATATTGTACAGTTGTAATGTCTTGTTAATATTTTATAGTTACATTATCCACAATGTTTCCCGAAACACTAATGGTTGGATTGGAAATTAGAGTTAAAGTATCAGATTATGTTAACGATCGTATTTTAGCATTGAGATCTCAAAATCCCGGACAATATCAAAATATTGCAATACTTAGAACAAATGCGATGAAATATTTACCAAATTTCTTTTTTAAAGGACAAGTAAGATCTTGTACATCATATTATATATTAAATATGTTTTTAGAATTAATTTATAATTGCTTTCAGTTGAAGAAAATGTTTTTCCTATATCCAGATCCACATTTTAAAAAAGCAAAACACAAATGGAGGATTATCAATAAATGGCTTTTATCTGAATATGCTTATGTTTTGGCAGTTGGTGTAAATATAAGAATATGAACAATTTTTCATAAAATATATTTTATAAATATATAATAAAATATTTTTTTCTTTCAGGCTATAGTTTATACAATTACTGATGTTAAAGATTTGCATGAATGGATGGTTACGCATTTCGAAGAACATCAATTATTTGAGAGATTGACAGATGAAGAAATGGTAATATTTTTTTTACATATTGTTTATTTTTTTAATAATTATTATCATTTTTTCTTTACTTATTTCAGAAATTAGATCCTATAGTTGAAAAATTATATGAGAGTACAGAAGAAGGTAAAAAAGTTACTCGAAACCATGGAGATAAGTTTTTGGCAGTTTTTAGAAGAATTGAAAGCAAAATTTTATAATTTATGTTTAAAAAAAAATAATTTGATCTAAGTAATTGTGTTATATATTTTTATATTATGAACTTATTGATGATGATAAAAGTAATGCCTTTTTTTAAATATATGATTCATATTTAATTTTATTAGAGTTTTTCATCACCTGTTTCTGGTAACTTCCAAATTCCTATTATTATTATTATTAATTTTAAAGTATAGTAATAAATTTAATAAAAAAAATACATAATATTTTTAGTAAGGTCAAATTTTATAAGAATATTTTGGTTTTCTATATAACTGTCATTCTTTTGACATTTTAATTTAATATAATATATATATTTTAACTACAAATATGTTATTATGTAGTAAAATTTCAAAATATTTCTGTAAATATTATTTTTGTATTATCAAATTATTTAACCTTTTGTACATTAATATGAGATTTTTTTGTACTATATAAATAAATAATGAATTTTTATTTCATTATTTATCATTTACGATTATGAATTTAGTCAATTTAATTTTTAATTTTATAAAATGCGAATAATAAATACTATTTATTAGTATTACTAATATTTAATAAAATGTATTGAAATTTTCCTTGAATGTGAATAGTTTAGTTTCTAAAAATTAATTCAAATTATGGAATTATTGATATGATATTGAAAGAGAAAACGGTACAATTTGTTAACAAACATCTAACTTAAGTGTAAATGGTATCAAGATTTAATCCATTATTAAATTTTTGTTATAATTTTCATGTTTCATATATTTTTTCATTTTCTCATTTAAACTTGGATCAGAGAGATTTGTTACATTGATATATAATAAAAAATATGATTATTTTCAATTTTTTTATAAGATATGTATATTTTGTATTTATATGGGAATAGCGATGAGAAATATTGAGGTAAAGGGGGGAGGGGGAGGAGAAGTCGAAAATGTGGCAAGCTGAAAAAAAATGAGAACGGGATCAGCTCCAAAAAATATTTATGCACAATAAAGACGATGAAAAATAACACGGAAATTTTCAGTAGCAGAAAGGGGGGGGAGCAGCAGCATCAACACTGAGGGTACGCACGTTTTCGCGCAAAAAGAGAGAGAGAACAGAATAAAAAAAAAAATAGGGAAAATTTCGCTTTTTTTCTTCACCTCGTCCCCTTTGACCGTTTCGGGGCCCACACCTCTGAACCCCTCCCTCCCCCCGCGAACGAACAATATCAAAGATGATGAACAAAAATAACGTGTGCGCGCGCATAAAATATTTAGCTCATTTGGGTGCGGCCCATTCGGGTTCGCTTGCAAATTCGTTTTTCGGCCATAAATATTCGGAGGGCTGACAGTTGGTATCGCCTGCGAGGAGGGAAAGCAGGCAATTCGTATGCAAGGATCGGCCCGCTCACCTCAAGATGGCTGTGCCACTGTCAGTCAAACACTAGACGTTATCTTCGAATGGCTCCTCGCATACATATATATATATATATATATATATTCGTTTCGAGATGAGGTTGCGTGTTATGGGATACCGACGATACGTACGGTGTGATAACCCTCAAGCAGCCGTCTCTTCTCTATTTATACCCCTTTTAAAACGTTCAATTTTTTTTTTGTTTTTGCAAGAATTTATATAAATGTTAAGATTGATGATGAAGATGTCAACTATTCAGTCAGTATCCTACAAGCTTTCTCTATTCTGTATGGTATATGTGAGCTGGCTATAGCTTCAGTCTAGTATCAGCTTTGATTGTGTGTGGGTTAAAGAATGATGATGAATGTGAGTAGCATGATTGAAACATAGTTTTGAGGTCCACGTGGACAGGGACTATGAGAACGGTTACAGGGAGTCCGCGTATTGGGCGCTATGGCTAGCCATTCAGTGCACCATGCTAAATCTGTGAAGGACCGAGAGGAAGAGAAGGGCCAAGTAACCGCCACAATTGTATCAAGTCACCGTGTTTTACTACTGACTACATTAAGAATCAGGCCTTTTTCTAATGAATTTTTTTCTCTTCTAATGACAATTCAGCGTTAATGCATTTCATATTTGTTACATTTGCTGTCCATGAAATACGAAGAAGTCATTGTCAATACTAAAAGTTGAAAGAATCGATTTTCACAGTCATATATCGTTATAAGAAACACGATGGCACAAACTAATGTTATGATTAGGACATACTATACTTTGATTTTCATCTGAAAATTATTAAATTTGTTAAAATAATATGACCATTCGTCCTCTTCTATAAAGTGTCCTACTTTTCATATATTTTTTTAATATTTCAATATCGAAACAATCGAATGTTTAAAAAGTCGAAAATTCGCTTTCGTCTTTAGTAGTAGTAGTTTTTTTTTTTATATATAATATTTAACGCTATAATAAATAAATATTGCTAATTTTATTAATTTTCACAGAGAGCATTCGTCGTACGGTTTCGGCGAGGGTTAACACTCGTAGTTTTCAGTGTTCAGAGGTGAGGAGGCTGTGATTTCTCCCCGCGGGGTTGGCGTAGACGCGCGTTTGAATTTTATGCTCCCTCAGATAACGGCATTCGAGACGGGGAAAAGCGTCGTTTATGTTACGGAAAAAGGGACGAGAAACGGGAGAAAGATTCCCGATGGAGAGACGAAGGTGCGGAGATGAGACGACGTCGTCGCAGTCGTCGTCGACGAAGATACCGCCGACACAAATTAACCGCACTTAAAGGGAAAACGTAATAATTGCTGACGAAGAAAACGGGCAGAAGCTTTCCGCTAGTCAAACAAACGGAAAATTTTTTTTCTTCATATAATAATAAATCATAGACTATTTTTTTTAAACTAAATTATTAAATCGTTTTATATCTTTTTTTTATTTAAATATATAAATATACAATTCTTAGTATCAAATGCGACGATATTAATTATATATATATATATATATATATATATATATATATATATATTATTCATAAAAAATCATTAAAATTGACGACATGTATAGTTTAAACGTTTCATAATAAAATATTGAACGCTATAGAAAATAATATAGAGTATAAGTTGATTGTGAAATTTTCGTATTATCCGCTTTTATAATTATGATTGTGTGATGATTTATATACGCATATATGTGTTGCATTTTGTATTATTTAACTGCGACTTTATTTCGTTATTTAATACCGACTAGATATTAATTTCTCGTGAGCGTTTCCGTAGGAAGCCGCCGAGGTCATAACTTGTGCGCCTTTTCTCTATATCTATTTCTCTCTCTACATTTCCACGGTGGCCAAACACAATCTTTATAACATTATAGTGCCTTTAAAATTTGTATGGACCTCGGAAATTTATATTTTTGCCCGAACGATCCGACTACGGCTCATAAAACTTGCGAAAAGTGAGAAAATTTCGCGTTCGATCTACGACGACGACGGGGTGAAAATTTTTATTTCTGTCGTAGGGCGAGTTAGGAAAATTTAATTTTTCCACGCTTTTACGACGATGTAAACGTCGCCCGTTCTTCTCGCAGGGAAATATAATAATTACGAGTTGAAATTTAGGTGCATTTCGGTAAGCTGAAAGATATTTGAATTTGTTGTTAACGTTCGGTCTCAGCGCTACGTTATTGTTTCGTGAAAATATCTCAACAACACGAAAATAAAATAATTATATCGTCCGAGTTAGTACGTGGAATTCTTCTGTCCGTAACATTTTCATCTGTGCTTCTCAAACTTTGTTATGTATGTATATTTTTATATTATTTAATTTATATATGCATTTTAATTTCAATATATAATAATAAATCGATGATTAAAATTGTATATATATATATATATATATATATATATATATATATATATATATATTACTTATGTGACTGACTCAATAAATTCACTTACTATATAATGAATTGTTCAGAACGCAAGTGTTCAAAATCAAAAATAATATGAATATATATTAAATTCTTTTATTATATATTATTACCGTTATAAGTATTATTCTTTATTGATATCCACATTATTGAAAATTGAAATCTTCGAATATTTTCTTAAATTGAAGTCTATATTTGATTTTTTTTATATAGTTCTGACCTGATTACTCTAGCTTAGTACAAGTACAAATTTTTATTGAACGTTTTTTATTATTTTATATGTGGTATGTATATATATTTTGATATAAACGTAGAAATTTTTGGCCTTTGAATTACGAATGTGAAGTCAATTCAAGTTTAAATATCACATTTTTCACTTTTTATGCATTTTCATATTATTTTTTATGTGTTTAATACATTTTGGTTTAATTGTCTTGATGAAAAAAATATGACTAAAAAAAGCTTTTACGAGTAAAAAGGTTCCTCAAATTAATATATTTATAAAAAAGTCTTTCTTTCAATTAGTTTTTATAGAATAAATTAATTATATCTTGCAATACATAATAAAAATCGAAGTATCCGCCTTAAATATATAGTGAAAAGTTATGTATGATTCTTGTATGATTGATATAAATAATTTTATATTTATATAATTATATATAATTGGATGAATAATTTTGAAAATTTGAACATCACAGTACAACAGTAGGAACGTCACATAAAAAAAGAGACACGGTGGAGCAAACTGGAAAGAGGAAGAACGAAAGAACTTATATGATGCAATACGGGAATGAAGCCAAAAACTAGTAGGAAACAAAGAAATATAATTTGATTTGTTTATGAAGCAACCAATTACACTTTGACATGGTCGTCTGGCTATGTCGGAGTATCGAAAGATCACCTCTCTTATCCGATATTCAATATATCAGCTCCCGATTCTTCCCGCAGGCAAAGTAATTTCGAATGGAGAAAAGCGAAAACGTAAACAGAACTTTTATGTATGCTTAATATGTATATATATGGTATATATATATATATATATATATATATATATATATATATATATATATATACTTTTTCCTTATGTTTCAATAGTGTTGTGATATTTTTGTTGATTCTGTCGTGAATATGAAACATTGAACGCGTGATTGAGCATTGTTTGATTTCGTTATTAATCCTAGTGTGACGTTGAACTGATTGAAAACGACGAAATTAATAGTTAAACACGTGGATCAAATCATTTATATATTTTATAATATAATGAGAATTTTTTCAAAATAGTTAAATCATATATGTATTACCAGTATCGAGAATGAATGAATGCACATGTAGTACTTGTAATAAACAGTAATTAAAATTAATAAAAAAAAATATAATTGCATAATCGTTGTAAAAAAAAAAATTAATCAAATTTTTATACAAAGGTACAAAGGCTTTTTAAATCATTACAAATGAATAATTTTATTAAATTATATCCATATTGGATTTATGCCACTTTCAAAATAAATGCTTTTTTGAAAAGACCGCGTAAAAATGAAACGATTATAGTGGCTAACGGACTTGTCTGTTTGTCCGGGTGGAATTTTGTAATCGATTTTTCCACCATTTTCCGTTGTCCGATTTAGCTGAAACTTTACATACTCGTTCACTATCGATGACAATATAAGAATCAATCAATATATTTACAAAATTAATTATATCTTTTTTTCTTTTTATACAGTTATATTATTTTTTTTTTTACTATTGCACTCGACGTACGAATATTTAAATACGTGTAAAGCGCAAAAGCGTCACGGGGTCGAATATAGGAATATATAATGGTTATTCGAGGATGGGTAAACTTCCAGGTGAGCATTTCGAAAGTGTGAAATATAACGGGGTAGATAATAAAGTTGGTAGGTTAACGCTTCCCAAGACGCCAGTTACGGGCCACGGGCGCCGCCTAATTCACGCCATAATTAGCGTTTGCTCTAGCTCATTATTAGTGCATGAATTATTGTAATTGCGCCGCTTCGGTCCTGGAGCTTTTTAGTGACCTCAACCCTACCACGTGCGAGCGGATCGCGAACGATTCTCATCCTATATATATATATATATATATATATATATATATATATATATATATATCCCCGGTGTAAAATTTGCCAATTGCTTCGTAGCACGTAATACATCATTGAAAAGAGTTTTAAACTTTATATAATAGATATTATAATTTTTTTTTTAATATATAAATGATACTATAAATTCGTTGATATTGTTATAGCTATGAAAAAGTTTTTAATATAGAAGTGCACAAATAAAAATACGTATGCTTAGATGATGCGTCTTTTTCGTTCTTCAACATGGTGCTGATATATGGACATTAGACTATGAAGCTAAAAAAAACATCTGAAAGCCTTCGAGATTGTGATGCTATTGAAAAATACTAAGAATATCTTGAATCGATAAAAAGCTTTGGATAAAATGTATTAGTCGTGTGGATCGTTAATCAAAATCAAATTACCTTGTATTTGGTAGGTTGATGGTTAAAAAAAATTGAAAATCATATATTTTTTATATTTTAAAGATTTGTAAAAAAAAAAAATTTTCATTAGTAAAATTGGATATTTTTTAATTTTTATCTTAGAACGATTTTACGATGTAATTGCAGAACAAATAATATTTTATAAAAATATCGATCGAAATGATAATTTTAAATTTTACAACATTTTTTATAGAATATAATGATAAATAAAAATATTCATATATTAAATTTAAAATAAAAAGGTTAAAATTTTAACTCGACATTAACTAGTATACATGACTATAGTTAAATCGTTTCTATGCATATATATATATATATATATATATGTATACACATATAAACTATCGAAAGGGTTAATAATTAACGATACTTATTAAACGGCGTTAAATCATCGCAAAAAAAAAAAAAGTTTTTTTTTATTGCTCCAAAAAGTGCCACTTTCTATCTTATTCCCGTTTGTTCAACGTTTTAAAGTGCCGCGGAATTAAATGGGCCGTAATAATGAGATATGATTGCGCCTTTCCCGCCGGCGTTAATTTATTTAATCGTATTCGAAAATTAAGTGCCATATTACAAGATTATCTCCAAGTTATAAAATCCAAGAATGAGCCGGTAATGTTTCCTGCCTCTGGTGCTCCTTCTTTTTCTTTTTCTTTTTTTTTTTAAATTTTATTATTTTTAGCCGCTTTACGGCGGTTGTGTTTTTGCTGGCATTTTTATACGTTTGTATTTTTGCGACACAAACAGAAACACTCGTATATTTCACATTAGCGTGTATCGCGAGGGGCGTATGTAAAGTTCTTCTAATATAAAATGCTTTGATAAATGTGTTTAACATCAATATTATTAAAAAATGTGTGTATGCATTTTTTTTTATGGAAAGAAAGATTAAACATTAATATGGCTCAAAATGTTTACCAATATGTTGAATATATTTATTAATACAACAATGAAATCGGATTAATATAACCCGAAAAATTAGTACAAAAAACAATATAGATGCTGCTACAGCCTCCACATTCGCCAAAAAAAGCTCCGCACATAAAATAGAGAGATAAAATAAGGAGAATCTTGAAGATTTATTATTTTATAAGTATAAACGATATTAAAGTGCATCTTTGAATGATTCTAAAGCTATGTCAAAAATCAAGTTCCAGAAGTGAAAAATGAATAAATGAAAAATTATGAAAAATTGATTTGAATGGCGAAATTTACTATAGAGTTGTACTCTTTAATAAAAAAAAAGTATATCAAATAGACAGCTGATATAATTTTGTTTTTTATATTGAAAACTTTTCGAACGATCCTCATATTTTATATGAAGCGTTTCTTTCGAGTGAGTGTAAAATAATTTTTGAACTTTTTCTCTTTCGCTTTCGTGTATGTAAATTTAACGCGGGCGTCTCGTATACGCGAATAATTTTCTTTTATGTAAAACGGCGAAAAATTTTATTGCAAATTGTGCAACGTAACGCTTTTCCTGCTTCTGGAAAAATGTCGACTTGTTAAATGTTCAGCGAAAGCCACTTTCGCATGTGTGCCACAGAAATAACCCCTCTCCTTCCCCTCCCCGAAAATTTTCCGATATATATATATATATATATATATATATAATTATTTTTATTTATATTACTTTAATTTTTGTTTTTAATCTTTTATTTAAAAGATTAAAAATATTTGTTTCAGTCGGAATAATATTTATTTTAATTTTGTGCCATATAAAGCTTATTTTAATAATATTTGATATTTAAAATGAATGTAATTTTTGAAACGTTGCTAGTAGTATACTTGCATTAAGTATTATTTTATTAATATATCAATATTATTTTTTATGATATATAAAAAATAATTATATATTTAAATTTTCTGTTATATAAAATATTTATGTAAATTTTTTATTTAATTTCATTCATTTATATTTTTCATATAATTCAAATTTTATAAATTATATTAAAATATAAAATAATTAAATGTTGAATTCGATAAATAAAATATAATACTATGATCAAGAACAAAAAACGATTTAATTTGCAACAAAATGTATAATATATATAACGAATGACATAAAAAAAATGTAACTTGACAATGCTGTCAAATTTAATCTGCGACGATTGATGAATTTCGCAGCACACGGACAATGAATAACACTCAAACGAGATTTCACGAGCTCATTGAATTTGAAGAGCGACAAATCGTAGTGTATATATATATATATATATATATATATATATATATATATATATATATATATATATATATATATATATATATATATATATATATACACATATATATAAAGATTGATGCGAAAAAAAAAATATGGCGTGTTTATGTTTTGGGCAACAAGCGACGGCAGATGGCGTTCGTTTCTCACCCCGTCAGCGCCGCGCCACTCTATCAATCCCGAGCACTGATATGCGGATGTCTGCTTTATGGGCCACCTGTTGATCGTACCGAGTCGCGGGTTTTGTAGTATGAGAATCGCCCCTCTCACCCAGAGGGTTAACATCCCCTTTCGTTCCCGGCTGCCATGGAGTGGTACCTTCGCAAGTCCCGCGGGACCCCCGTTCGGGATTCGCGACGTTCTCCGTAGGCACATCTCGGACTAAAGGGAGAGCGTCTTCATTTTATTTCGTACCCATTACGGAAATTTGTACGCCGCAAACGGGCGAGAGACACTTAATTTAACCCGCGCCGGAACGGTGACGTTTTAACCCGTTCGCCGCGTTTTCGCCGTTTGGCAAAAATCAAAATATGAAGATATTTTTTTTTAGTTCTGATTTTGATCAGAATTTATATTTTATATTTTCGATAATTTTGCATTTTTTATGAATTGTTCGATAACTAAAGACACGGTCGGTTTTCAATTATGAACTTTATAATCATAAAAACATCTTTAAAATTTTTTTAAAAATATTTTAAATAGTCAAATCTATAATTTAATTATAACAATGGCTTGACAACTATTATTAATGTTGATTTACTTTTTACGTAAAACGATTTAACTTATTTATTTTTGAAGATTTCGATCATGTTACTTAATATTCCATTATAGCTAAATAATCCTACATATACCTCAAATTAGTTATATAACTAAAATAGATATAAATTAATGATATTATATTTTAATACAGTTCAGAATCTTTATTCAACCTTTTTGTGTATTTTTTTATAAAAAAACTATTTTGTTGAATGAAATATTTAATAAAATTTTCTTGTAATGGATAATGAAAGGAAAATATTGGGTAATAAATATAAGAATCATAAATTTCCAATTTAGATGAATGAGAAAGCGGTTCAGAATTTTCTCTAACTCTTGATCTCTAAAAACACGATGAGAACGAGGATTTTTTAATTATTTTGTACAGTTATGTTAAATTTATAATTATAAAATTTAAAAAGTACTTTGAAAAAACGTCATTTTAAAAGTCTATATATCGTTAATTATCATTTCTCAAGTTATGAATTAAGTATAAATATTTTAATAGGCGTACCATATGGTGTTAAAAATTATCTAGCTTTCAAAAATTAAAATATCTGTCCAATGTATCCACAGGAAGGTTTCGCTTTTCGTCGCGCAACTTTGCGGTATTCGTCGCGAATTTTCCCGACGTCGTTATGTGACGGAAAAGCGTCGACGCGTCATTTGTATGATTGTCGTCGGCGACAATAATTATTGTCGTTTCGTGCGGCGAATTTGTCGCTCGACACGTCTGTCCGACACTTTTGTTTATTCGCGGCGGGTGCGCGATTTAAATAAACAAATCTCGCAGAGAGACGCCTTAATAAACAATTTCGATTCTCGGCCACGTTTCCGCCACCCGCCCTCGCTACGAAAATCCGCCCTACAGCCCTCAGCTTTTCGACCCTTTGCCCTCATTAATGGCTCCGCGCGGCTTCGCGCTCGCGTTCGACTTATCTACGGGGTGCGACGAATTTGAAACGTTTTTCCGCCAACGCGGAATGAGATAGATCCGAGGGTGGGCGGTATTATCCGGGAAAATCCGAGACCGCATCACTTACGTCGATGAAATCGTGGCGGAAATTCGTGCGCGTCACGAACGCCGGTCGCATTTTCATTCATTCGTGCGCGCATTTTTTTTATTGTCCCTCTTAGTTGTAAATCACAATGATGAATGCGCCGAATTCGTATATGAATACTGAACAACGTTTTATAAATTATTTGAATGAAATAAATTTAACTTTTTGAATGATATTCATTGTCAAAATTTAACGAATAATAAAATTTTAATATCGCTTCAGTACTTATAATTTTGTGACTTTTTTTCATTTTATAATATATTGATTTATCAATTTTTAAATATTTCTGTATAAACTTAATATATTATATATACCATATATATATATATATATATATATATATATATATATATATATATATATATATATATATTTTGCAAATAAAAAGTAAAAAAATATGCGTGACACTAAGAGATTTGAATCATTGAAATATTATTCATTAACAAATAATTGTATTGCCATTATTTATTTACACAATTAAAAAAATATTATTTATCATAAAATTTATATATACATTTAATTTAACCATATAGTTTTAAGAGTAGACTGAAATCGAAATCTGAAAATATTATGAAAAAAAAATCATAAAATTATTGTATATATATATATATATATATATATATATATATATATAGAAAATTGAAAACATGTAAAATATTAAGATTTCTGATGAATTTAATTGTATAGACTAAATTTGGCCCGCGGGCTACAATTTGTTCTTAACTGAATATACGTTATGATATGTATCTATAAAAATGTTTATGATGGATTAAAATAATAGTAAAAGTTTATATTAAAATCCATTAGTAAATATTATATTAACGTAAATATAATTAGTCATAAGTATATCGTATCACAAATAAAAGTTGTAATTTAAGGTAAACGCTGTAAATATTCGATCATAGACGTAAAGTAGAAAAAAAAACGAAAAAAAGTCGCATCGATCCATAAAAAGCGAAAACTAAAAACACAAATTTATCGCCGATCGGCAAAAGTCTATGCCTCGAGGTTATATTTATTAAACGCTTTTCGAACTTTTCCAATTTGGTCTCGGGACGATGAAGCATGTCAAACGTTGATCCCGAGCCGCAGATAAGAAAGCGACCAAATAGCCCGTGAGTAGTTATACAAGAAAATCGTGGTGTGAGGAAACCGGAAGGAAGAGAAAGTGCGCACTGGATATAGGGAATTGAGATGGTCCAGCTGAAAACGGGTCTCCGGTAAAAATGAACACGCAGAAAAATACCGGTAGAAATATATATATATATATATATATATATATATATATATATACATATATATATATATATATATATATATATACATATATATATATATATATATATATATATATATATATATATATATATATATATATATATATAATAGAATGAGTAAAGGTAACAGTGGCGTAACTTTAACTTACGAAAGTTACCTGGTTTCAAGGTTACCGCTAGTGTTAAGAGATGATGAAAATAAGTTTTGTCGATGTGATTGAATTAATTTGTTATCTTTACAGTTTGATTTTGATATTGATAGTATTCGACTTGATTAAAAAGATTTTTTAGAAATAAAAAAAATTGTCAATTTTGTGGGAAAGCAAATTTAAAATTGAAGTTTTTTACATCTGGGTATAATATGTATATATTGGGAAGATAGAGGAATTTTTAGAATTCGGATCTCAATTCTAAAACTACACCACTGGCTAGTACGTTAAGAACAAGACGATGAAGAGAAAGAAAGAAGCGTTGGGTTGGGAAGAAAAAGAAGAAGAAGAAGAGAGTCAAGGAAAAAAAAGAAACATCCATAAAAGTCAGTTGGGCGGAATGAGCGACAATAAACTGTACATATAAATCAAGCGGCGGGAGCTATTTTCCCTGATTCGCCTCGCGATTATCGTCCCGTGGGCGAACTGTGTGCCAGATTTCTGGAATGGGAAAGTTGGGGCGCTGGGTTTTGGGGTGGGAGACGAACAGGGACGGATCTGGGTAAAAGTACTGGCCCCCACATTCCCAAACCCCAAAACCTAGGCTCGTTCGTAACGTGTTTTAATTGTCCCGCATTAACATTTTGTGCGTATACGTGTATCTATATGCGTATACAGCGTGATCTAATTTTAACGCAGATAAGCTACTTATGAAATGTTTTTGTTTTATATACACGTGTTTCTTGATATAATACATAAGTGGTGATATTACAGATTTTAATGGACAAAATTTTGATGGTTTATAATGATTATAATTAGTGTTTTAAAGAAATTTAGTACAAGTATTGAGTGTACATACATTTATAAAATAATTATTATTAATATTTAAAATTATAATAATACAAAAGTTTAAAGGAACATTAAATACTTATAGAATGGATTAAGAAATTGGATTTTGACGCAGTTTCTCGGCTCCGAATTCGGATCACGCTGTATACGCTTCAGACCGATATTTTTTTCAGCGGACTCTTTCTTGTTTCGTTTCGTTTTGTCGCCAGTGAATTTTCGTTGCCCTCTCACCAACCCTGTCCGGCGAGCCGGCAAATATTTGCAAAATAAAAATTAGTAACGGAAAAAAATCCAATTTGAACGAAGGGCCCGTTTTTATGCGGTCGTAATTTGTTCCCGTCTCGTTCTCGCTCTCCCTTCATCCCTCTCTCTCTAAATATTTTCCTTTTTATTCCCCACCAACCGCCTCCCTTCTCTGAAATCTCTCGTCTATTTTTCCTTTTCTTTTGTCGTCGTTCATTCCGGTCCCACTTTTTTTTTTCACCGGTGAAAATCGTCCCATCCCCGTCACGTTGTGCACGAAGGGGAGGATTTGCGGTTTCTTTTCCTTTTCAAAATTTCACCATAAACCGTCCCATCCCTCTTTTCCTTCAGCCGAAAAATGGGCTTTGATTTAAAGCGGTGGAAATATGAAACTCGTTAAATACACGGTGTGTGTGCATATTTTGCGTAACGCACGATTTATGACGGGCGTCGTAAATTAGAGACATTTTTGCGAGCCGCGTTTTCCACATCGAATAACTCGTTAAGTTTGTTTGTTCGATGTAATCAGATCGTGTAATTTTCCATGATTTATACGTCCCGGCTTCCATGATGTGGGTCTCGGGATCGAATCTCAATCTTAATACGTCATTTATGCTTTATTTATCATTTTGTTGTGTATTACTTATTTTCTCTTCAGTTAGTCTTATATAGCAAACTTTTTATCTTCGCTTACTTTTTTCGATTGTTTTCTACTGAAATGACTATTTGTTATTAGAAATCTATATCAAACTGATAGTATATAATATTATAAATAATACTAATTATTTAAAAAATGTGTATTTATAATGATTTATCATATGTGGTTATATTTGTGTGTATATTATTAACCCTTTGCACTTGAGACTTTTTTCAGCGTTTTTGTAACCGAAAATTTAGTTCGGTTAGTGATTACGTGGTTGCTGATTAATTTAATATAAAAAAATCTTGTCTCTATTTAAAAGAGTATCATTTTACAATTCATAATATCATACAGAAAGAGTGTGGGAATTCGTTTCAAAAAAAAAAAATAACATAAATAGTCATTGCCGTGCATTGATTTTTCGTACGAATCAAAATGGTGACCAAACGGCATTTCTCGACTGCAAATCGTTAATAATAAAATTAAATTTTTGATTGTCGATATATATATATATATATATATATATATATATATATATATATATATATATATATATATATATATATATATATATATATATATATATATATATATATATATATATAGTGTAATATTGATATTGATAGAAGATAATTAAATAGCGATTTAGCATGTACGAAAATCGTCGTCGATAATTTCCACGGCTACAAATTTCGCAACAAAGAAGGCTTAGCCGCGTCAAACCGTAGCTAAAAAACGGAGGTACGTCGTTCGGAATCGCCGCTCGCCAACGAGGGTGTCGATTCTAATAAGGGATGAGGCGGTCGAAGCCTGCGCTAGCGTTCCATTAAATAAGACACTGGGTAAATTATCCCTTCTGTCCCAACCTACCACCCCCCCCGCCCGCCCTCATTGCCCACCCGATGCCCGTCAACCCGCTTGATTTACTCGCCGGCACTAAATATCGTCCTCGGCGACAAGCAGTCTTTCCATAAAGAAGGATCTGTTCCGGAGGCCGTACTGATGAACGGGATGGCCTCTGGTTTGAGTTCCACAGCCGCTTATGGTGGCGTATTCATCGGTGGTGATGGCCACGGTGGCGGATTCCTCGTTTTCCATCGTCTTCATTTTTATTTTATTTTCTACTTCTTCTACTTCTGCTTCTGCTTCGTTTTATTTTTTTCTTCTTACGAAAAACAACAGACGATTTTCACAGTCGGACGATACAATAAACGTAAGAAAATAGAATGAAAATTCCGAATCAGTTTTTCGTTGTGGTAGATCGTTAGTTCATTATTATTATATTAATTTATTGTAATTTTAAATATTTTAATTTTTTTATTTTATATATATATATATATAAAGTAATTTATTTATTTGGAAACGATTTAAACGAAAATAAAAATAGGGGTAGTTACGATTTCAGCTTACGTGTGTTTGAATAGTACGCGTTTCAGGAGTGTTGGTAATGATTTTACCCCTCCTGTTTACTAGTAATTTGCCATAAATCAAGTTTATCGCATTTAGTAAAAGTGTTAGAAGACGGGTATGTGTAAATATATATTATATACACATACCAAAATATATACTATATATATATATATATATGAGGATTAATATTTTATTATATTTTCATATAATTAAACGTTGATATTAAAAAAAATATGATTTAATATATTTTATTATGAACATGCTTAATATATGGATTATGTAAAATTTTTATACGTAATTGAACGAATGTATGAAGAAGACACGTGTTATAATTGTGAACGTTTTTATCAAAGCGCGTAACGTAACGGACGCGTACACGGTTGTTTATGCGAGGTGGGGCGGGCGGCGGTCACAGTGTACACGGGAGTGCGGTTATATTCGAAAGTGTACACATTATGGAAAAATTATGGGGCAAATCGTCGGGTTTTGTTGGGTCCCAGGGCGCGCGGCACCCGAAAGGCCCGTTTTGCGCATAAAGACAAAACTTGATAACAAAACGTATAAATTACCGGCCGCCGGAGTCGTCGTCGGGGGGGGAGGGGGTCGGTTTCGGATTTCAAGGATAGCCGAGAAAACTAGGAAATTGGATGACTGTCAAACTAGCCCTGTTAATTATCGAATAATCGCATCGAGATTAGCTTTTGTTTGATTTAGCGGTAAATGTGGCCGGTCCATGGCCGATTACGCTTTATTCATACCGCAAGAATACATAAATTATATACATATTGTCATTTTCGATAATTATATATATATATATATATATATATATATATATATATATTGAAATTTATACGTGGGCGCATATATTTATACAGGACGTCTCGGAAGACGTGCTCATCTATATACTGAGATTAGTGATAGTTAATTTTTTCCATCAATCAAGATTTTAAAATATTATTCTCTTATTATATACATGTGTAAAAAACGTATAATCTGTTTTTTTTTAAATCATATAATTTATGATGATATTAGACTTCATTTGTCCTTCAATTGTATTGTTGATCTTCTGAAAGATTGATTTTAAAACGATTCTGGACATAATGATTTTAATTATATATAATAAAAATAAAATAATATGTATAAATTGTCAAAAAAAAATACAATAAAAGTAATTTAATACACGTTTATTTTACTATTTATTCAGTGAAAATGACTCAGTAGTGTTTATCGTTTTAATGTATGTGATGTAAAGATTTTTTAATTAATAAATTATTAATATATTTTAAACGTGTAATTTAATTTCAATTATAGCATTAACAATAATGATATACATATTTAATTAAAAATCAATAGAAATATGTAAATTATATTTTAAATATTTTTATGAATATAATTTAAGCGTGTGACGTGATATTGAGAATGATTTATATTTAATTGCTATTTTTTTTTTAAATGTGTATAAATTTTAATATATAAAATTCGATTAAACAGATTCAGTGTGTGCATATTTTTAGATACTATTATATTATACATATTGCCTAGGGTGTAAGGGGGTTCGTCGGCGGGCGATTTCGCCTAATGGACTATCTAGGTTTAATTTAATATTTTTTTTTTCGCTATCGCATTAAGCCGGAACGTCATAAATTTTGACGAATTGACAATAAAGGAACCTTCTGTCCCCCCCTTAAAGTGTTACCATTTTAATTTCTATCGCATTACGTTGTAATTGATTTACGATATTGTTATTCGCGTTCGCGTTCGTACTTTTCATTATTTTTTTTTCATCTTTCCGTTTTGCCAGTGATAAAAGTCTCTGAAACGATATTAAAATATTGATTTTTTTTAACGCGCATTTTTGGCATCGTCCATGTATATTTTCTGTTAATGTTATATAAATGATTGATTAAATTTGATTTTATTAAATATAAATATTGTGTAATCGAGCGTCGGTGCAAGGTTGGCGGTGGTGTAGCATTTTGTTTTAGTTAAATGCAACTTTATTTTCACAATTTAATCTTAAATGATCTTTACAACTCAAAATATAGATCTTAGCCATGCCAAAGTTCAATTTATTACTATATGATTTTATGAAAAATATTTCAGCATTTATGATCTAGTTTTGCCACGATTTCTTTCGATTTTGACGGCTATAAATGCGACATATTATACTTTTCGCCTGTACGATTTTAATTCAACTTTTTGTCATCATAATTTTATATATATTTTTTATATACGATTTTAAATTTTATATATTTTTTATTAACATTTAATTTAATTAGGATTTATTATTTTTCAATTAAAATTTTGCAGTCATATATATATATATATATATATATATATATATATATATATATATATATATATATATGACTGCAAAACCAAATATATATATATATATATATATATATATATATTTGGTAGTCGGCAAAAAACCGTGAAAAATTATCGTACCCATTCCACTAGGACCACCTCTAGTTTCGTCGGTAGTATACTGGGTTAAAATTGAGATTTTCCTAGCTGCAGACTTTGGAGTCGACGAGCTGGATTTCTGGCGACGAGCCGTCTCCAGGATCCTTATTTATGGATGACAGCCAGGAGTCATTCTAATGCGGACGAGTCATTTAATGGCTAATCTATGCAAATTGCATTCGCTAACATCTCTCGTATCCACCATCGTGGACCAGCCACCCCTTACGTTGCCATTTTCATTCATTTCGTGCCGATAATGCAACAGAACGTAATAAAAATTTAAATGCATCAAGCCTGCTGCACAATAAAGACTGATTTATGCCACTTCGGACGGAAAGGGTGCGTCCGAAGATAATTTTAAAATATAGCCCTTTCGACGGGTGGGTAAACGAGCTCGCTCACCGCCCATTCAGCGCCCATCCCTTTTTCGATTCGAAAGATTACGCCATTTTTTTCTTTTTTTTTTTGTTTGAATGCTTCTTTCTTATATTTCTTTCTAGACGAAAATCGTAAGGCAGGACGAAGGATTTCGTCTTTTCTGCGCGGGCTTGGAAAACTTTTTAGCAGTCATACTTTAATTTCAACACTCAAATATCAAATTAATATACTTATATATTAATGAAGGAAAAGTGCACTTAGATCCGAATAAAACATAAATAAATGTTAATTTTTATTATACAATATTATTAAAATATTTTTTCAATGATTATATACAATAGTGAATTTAAAGAATTTTGATATCAAGATTTCTAAATAGAATAATTATGATTCTCTGAATGATATTTGTTATTTTAAAATAAAATTGTAAATGATATATACCAGAATGACGTTCAGTTTGTGGACCGCGGATTGTAAACCCCTGGTAAAGAGGGACGAAATCTATGCACGAGCAGATGTCCGCGATCAGAGAAGAAAGTCGTAAATAAAAAGGCGACCTTAAAACTCACCTGCGACAGGCCAAAGGATCGCACAACGACATAATTTGTAATACGCACACACGCCCTTCGTCCTTTTTCTAAATAAAAAAAATAATAATAAAATGAATGGAAAATAAGAAAGTTTAAGGTTTTTGCGAGATTCAATTTCGTCTGTTCGACGCGTATTAGAAATCGAATCGAATTTCGCCGCAATAACGAACCAATGCGACGGAAGTGATTAGTGGACTCTAGCGGGTTAATTTCCGGTTATGGCGCGTGTGACTATTGCGGTTTTATTTTTATTATTATATATCGGATTATAATTTTAATTTAAACAATAAATAGTATTGGAATTAACAATATTAAAAAACATATTTATGAAATGTTATATATATATATATATATATATATATATATATATATATATAATAAAATAAATCAGATATATATTAAAAATTTAAATTAAAATAAATATATTAACAATTTGTATGTCAATTTGTTCTTGAATGAATTAATAAATAAATAAAATAACGATAGAAATTTGATTGTATGCATATTGTATTTAAGAAAAATTATAAAGTTTGACAGAGATATGATAACGTTTAAATGTGTTTTTGAAATATGCTTTCGGCTACTATTTAAAAAATTTGAATTGCTCAATAATGCGTTGACGGCATTCAATTAGTTAAAAATGATTAAATTATGTTTTATCATATGAAATGATGTGATTTTTAATGAATATATAAATAAAAAAAAAATATGAATTATAACGAATATAATATTTCACATTCAATGTAAATAACGTCGATTTATTTGACAGAATAATGGCATCCGATGAAAACTGTCAACATTTTGCCTTTAATTTATCGCGGACGCTGTGCGTTACCGACTTAACCCTCTCAAGTCTAATAACATATTCTTATTATATAATCCAGAAGTGAACGTATTGGCTAGGGGAGACTAAGGTGTTTGAGTAAAAAAAAATATTTATATATATATACATATATATATATATATATATATATATATATATATATATATAAACGAAAAGAAGCGAAATGGGCGAAAGGAAGGCGGCGAGGGGGGGTTTAGATGGAAAAGAGGCGTGGGTGAGATTCGGAAGTAAAAACGAGAGGTTCGGGGGTCCATTTGTGTCGAAGTAGAGTGTGGGTTTTAGAAGTTTTGTCAGGGTTGAGTATTCTGGGGGGGGGGGGTGGTTTCGGGGCGCAGCACCCTGGCAGATAGATACGACGCTGTCGCGGCTAAAGCAAGCCATTTGAATGCATGGTCGTCCGTCAGTCATGGCGGTATTACGCCGCAAGCTCGCTGTACCGTCTTCGGCTCGCGATGATGTTAAATTACATCAGACCATTGCCAATAATGTATATATATATATATATGAAAAAAATGGTAAAAAGTTATTAACTCGGGATTTTTACAAAATAAAACTATAAACTTTCGACGAGGATTTTCGATTTTTTTTTAACGACATTAGCGACGATGAAATTTTTCGATATATGAAGGTGTTGAATTCAGTATGTCGATGAAAAAATATAATATTATTAAGGCAAGTTAATGTGACAAAATAGTATATAAAAATAAATCTAATGTACGCTTTAAAATAATATGAATAATTTAAAATAAAAATTTGTTATGAATGAATAATATTTATTATGTTAATAATATATATATATATATATAAAATTGTATAAATAAATTCATATTATATTTATATAAAATATCTGATTTAGTATTAGTAATATATTTATATGCAAATAAAACGAATTATAAATACTTTTATTTTGTATGTTAAATTAAAAATATTAAGAAATTATTAATATTTGATCGATAATATTACTTGTATAATATTGAATTGTTATTTTTTTAATATACGATTAAATGATTATATTATGTATCAAAATATATAATAGTAATCTTATATTGGTTATATATGTTAAAAAAATGACAATATTATATATATATTTATGATAAAATAGTTTTTATTATTATTTTATATGATTTTGATAGATATAAAATATAGTCGTTGTTCTTTATTAATAGTTAGTATAATATAATTAATTTCTAAATAACGCATGATAATTTTCGCGTTATAAAGGATTTCTAGAAGTCGAATATTTTTAATTGTTTCGTCAGTTCATACGAGAATTTATTGTATATTAAAAAGAAAAATGAAATAATAGTAGAATATTGTATTTACTATATAGCAAATGTTAGAAATGGTAAATGCTGTGGTCGAATTTATCGAAATAGATTAGTACGACGGATTCTACCGAGTATACGGGTTTCGTCAGGGGTTGATGTCTCGCTGGGGTTCCCGGGGGCCTGTGCCCCTTGTACGTATCTGCGAGCCCGCGCCCCCTGGTCCGGGGGCAATCCGGCGGAGCGTCGAAACGCCGTCGTAAATCGTCATAAAACTGTCAAGCGGCATGATGTGACGCTTTGCCAGGGGTAATTAAACGACAATTTATAGTGGGCCCCCGTTCGCGTTAAACGAATCTCCTCCGGCTCTCCTCTTCGCACTGTTTCAGATGGCCTCGGATAGCTTCATTCTCGGCACGGAGCACGCATACTCTGGATAATTGCTATACACCACCCTAGAATCGCCTCATCTCTACCCCCCCCCCCTATCTCTCTCTCTTTCCACTTCCAAAACCACTGCGTAGAATTTCGATACATCCTGTATATGTATATATTTATATAAATACATATAAGCTTGAAAGATTTGACTATTCTCAAAACGATCTAACGAAGAATGAGCCGCGACTTATATTTATAATGATAGTCATAATCAATTATTTTTGATACACTCTTTATATTCTTAAAATTATTACTTGATTAATTGTTGTATAGGATCAAACTTTACATTATTAATTTTTATTATATATAACGTGTTAAAAATATATCATCAAAATTGAGTTTGTATATATACATATATGATCAATAATCATAGTATTTATAGGAAAAATATTAAGATAATTTTTTATCGTATTTTATACAAATATTCATATGTTCTAAATAAATATAAAAAAATAATTAATTGAAGTTGAAAATTTTCTTGATATATTAGAATTGTACTGATAAATAGTGTGGTAAATATTAATGACATTTCTATTCTAAAGATAACAACAGGAAATAATCTCAATATATTATATATAAATTGGATTAATATTTTTAGATAAACGATTAGTTTAGTGATGAATAATGTAAACAAATTATTTTTAATATAAAGGTATCATAGGAACGATACACTTCACCCTGTATATGCCGCCTTCATATAAACGCGTGTTTTATATCGGCAGTAAATTCGTACCTGTCACACGGTGCTAAGACGCTTTACTGGATTGCGGAAATGGATTCGGAACATAAGGAAGAACAGCACTTCGATTTCCACTTGCACACGTGTCCACACTCCAACGGACACCTCGTTTTCGGTACAGCCGACGATGCATAATTTATTCTTCAGACGAAGAAAAAAAAAGAGAAGAAAAAGAAGAAGGCGATGGCGAATTTTCTTTTTTCTTTTCTTTTTTTTTTACTACATTCGCAACCCCCTCGTGTTGTAGCGCCGCTCGGCGTGTATCTCTCTTTTTCTTCTTCTAGCGCGTATAAGAGTTGGGGCGAGGGGCGGGGCGGGGTTCACATTTAGAGTGAATTTACTCGAAATAGTGGAGACTGTGTTACTGGCCCCGTCTCCATTGCATATATATTGTGTGTTTAAGCGTGAAAAAGTCGCGCGTGAGACGCCGCATTATGCGAGGCTTATGCCCCACGTATTCGACTGATTAAGTTTCAAATTCGGATATAAATATTTAAATGAAACTGCGAACGATGAATGAAAATGTAGTTAGTGCGGCCGCTTGATGAATATTTGAGACGTTCTTTGAGCGCTTTCGGTTTTCACTTGATGAAAAATTTTAATAGGGTAAAATAGAGCGTTCTCACCCCATTATAACGATAATGAAAAATATTTTTATTAATAATTAACGGCGGCGTTATTATACAATATTTGAAATTAATGTTGAATTTTTCATAAAAAAAAATAAGTTTGATAAGATTTTTTTTTCTACGCAAATATAGATGTCTCTAATTGTTCGATGTGCAACTATTGGAAAATTGATGAAAATTCGTTGAAAATTTTCAACAATGTTTTAAACAAAGAAAATTGTTTCATTTTATTAATTATCTAATCTATAATTATCTAATTAATAATCGACTAATCAAGATTATAAAGTATATAAAATAAATTGAATGAAACATTGTAAAACTTATTGGAATAATTTTAAAAGTTGATTTGGTTGTTAAAAGATATGATCGAAAATCTAATATTATTTTTTTCGTGTTTAATTACAACATTGGATATTTTGATTATATTTTTTTATCTCAAATCATACGTCTTTTTGATCGATTTCGTCATGTTACTTATAAAATTTCATTTTTATAAATGAAAATTAATTTTCAATCTGATATTTTTATCTTTTGTTTTAAATATTTATTATTATATGTAAGAAGTATAATTCAAAGTATAGAAAAAAGTAAATATTTATATATGGAAAAATAAACTCGATTGATAAATCGTTTAATTTACAGTAAAAAAAATCCTCTTGTAAAGAGTAATAAATAGTTATTTAAAAATTTTAATAAAAATAGTAAATTAATTGCATATCAGTCGATTGATAAGCGCTTACTGTCGTATCACGCGTACAGATGGCAGCACATATACGCAAACGTTTCGCGATGCAAAAAGCGCGAAGTTCGCTCTTCGTCTTCGCGAGCATCGTCGCGTATAAGGGCAAACTACCCTCGCCAGGAGCTACCCTTACCACGGTTGCTGCCATTGCTGCGACCACCCCTCGTCGACCGTGTCCCCGGGACATTGACGGAGAGTTATGGCCGGCCGTGTGATTCGTTCCAATATCGCGCGACAGTTAACTCCCTCGGGTACATAGAGACGAGGGGGTTACGGCGGCGGGATGGGGTGTGGGTGTAATGGGGACGGTTTAATGGGGTAAGCTCTGGGGGTTGTAATGGGCAGTCACCCTTCGACCATCCCCCGCGGGTCGTGTTTTCAGTAACTCAAAAGTAACGACAGTCTCTTGTAGTGAGGGGGCTGTAAAAGCGGACTAAATTATCCGACGGCAGACAACGGAACGGTTAAAATTTCACAATGAACCCGTTTCGAGTGTTACTTGTTTTATTTATTTATATTTATATTATATCATAAGAATGCTCATTAAACACATATATTATATATTTAAATATTAAATTATCATCATACATTTCTCGATTAAAATATTTCTAACTATTCTACAATTCACAAATATAACAATCAATTAAAAAAATAATATTGTATTTAAAATACAATAAAATAGTCAGTTTATCGTATTAAAAAAATACCTTTCATTATTCTTAGATTTCGACATATTTTTTTATATATATAATTGAGTCATCAATTATGAAGCAACTTTAAGATATAATTTTGTTCAAAAATCATATAATAATATATATTTTTTAAATTAAATATTAAATAAATAAATATATCATATTTACAAATTATTATTAAATTTGCAGTTTGTCGGTATCGATTTTTCGAACATTTCTCAATATTCATTCGACGTGAAATATTGCATACTTGCTCATTCACTATGACAATAATAATAAATTTAAAAATAATTAATTAAAATTTGATTTAATGATGAACGAGTAGAAATACTAATTTTTTTTTTCTTTGTAATATAAAAATTATTTCATTTATTACAGATATATACGAATAATTCAATTATTATCATAATATAATATATAAAATATAATTTTTTTCTTAGATTAACTTTAGTTATGTATAGGTCGCACACGTCACAGATATCCATAAAACTCCTCAAATATTACGCCGTAGCCGCCTTTTGATCTGCCAATATTTGGAAACATGTCGTCTTAAGTCACTTTTTAGTTCTCGTTTAATGGTACGATAAGCCATAAAGATACTTGTAATGGTTCGCTAAGTCTATAAACCCTTCAACACGTATCCGACATTATTTACAACCGGCGTGAATAGTTTTTTTTTCTTTATTTTTCTCGAACATATAGATATATATATGTTGCGATGTGCTCGCATACAGAAAAAAGGCTTTTAAAATCTTATGTATATAAATCGACAATTTGTTTATGAAAGCTCATTTTTTACATAATTAGATAATGACAAATATTTATAAAGTATAATAAATATATATAAATTTAAAAAAATATTTTTTCAAATAAAAAAATATTGATATTTTTTATTTTAATTAATTTAATAAATTAATTAAATTGATTTTAAAATTATTGTTAGTTCATTTTGTTCATCTTTTATAATTGATTGAATATATTGAAAAATAAATATCATTTCAGAGTTCGTATCAACGAATTAGTAATATTTTAGTTTTTAATAATATATTTACGTAAAAATTATATATATATAATATATATATATATATATATATATATATATATATATATATATATATATATATATATATATATATATATATATATATATATATATATATATATATATATATATATATATATTGATCTCTAAAATTGAGTAATTATATAAATTTGTAAATTAATCATAATAATTACTAATTTTATTATGAAAAAGCACCATTTATTTCAAACGATAAGTGTCATTTTTGTCAACTGATTAATAAATCATTTTCTTCTTGATAAATTCTTCTATCTATATTTAAATTAAATAAACCGTAAATATTTGATTCTATTAGATATTTTTTTATATTTATATATTTTAAATTTATCTTTTGATTATCATTTCATATGAAATTTTAAAGAAGAGTGCTTATATAACAAGCGTCACCGATTCACCGATCTAACAACACATATTATTTCGATTTATATACGAATGTAAAAATCGCATAATATTATACTGTAAGATAATGTAACCATAAATCTATCAAATAATAAAGAGTATTTATTCGAGATTTGTATTTTTTGGGTCGCGTCACGTTCGGCGCAGCGGGACTCTGTCTCTCGTTCGGTTTCTTTCATTCATTCATTCTTTCTTTCATTCTTTTCCCGCTCGGTGTTTGCGGATATTTTTAATCTTTCGGGAGGAAAGACTCAACATAATTCATCAAAAAATATAATAACGACGCCCGGCAAAGTTTCCGCACGCGGGGGTAAGAGTGAAAGAGCCCCGCCGCCGAGTTGGTTTTTAATGTCGGATCTCGGATGCTTTAATGTGCGGATAATAAATTTGATGAATCGCCCTTAATGTTTTATACATTATGCGGAATGGGAAAACTTGCCCCGATGACGTTATTGTCAATGCTAACCGCCACCATTCCCTCTGCCCCCCTCCACCTTTTTGAGAAAAGCGTTCTGCCCCTGGGAAAACTCGTCCTTTTTCGCGTGGTCGCTGAAAGTGTTCGCTGTTATTAAAAAAAATAGTATATTGTTATTTTTTTTTCAGACATATGTATAATGTTTGATGTTTAAATTCAAACATTTATTTCTCGCAATTTTAACTTTGATTCTTGTAAAGGGATCATTTGTCCGCGGGCAGGTTGTCGCGGTTAACCCTTTCCAGCAGTCGGTTTCGGTTCCTTTTGTTCGTTAAAATATTGTTTTTCATTTCGTAACGCGGTCTACGTTCTGACCTCTTCGCCCCCCCCCGCCGCCTACCCTAGAAAACACCCTTTTATTGTCGGAAAATCCATCCGCTCCGAAAGAGACGAATACAAATTGGGGAGTAGGCATCTTCCGAGGAGATGCGGGCGTCTTTCGGTCTTTCCACCCTTCGACAGACCGCCTTCTGCTCCCGTCGAAGATGAAAAAAAAAAGAGAAAAGAAAGAAAAAACACGCGAAGCGCTAAAGAAGCAAGATCGAGCGAAGAAAAAAAAAGACAAAGGGGTCGAAGGGTGCCGGAGCTATCTCTCGATATGAATATTTCTTTTATTTCATTCGGATCGTCTGTATCTGCTGTTCGCAGCCTCGTTGTCGGTGCAATTAAATTAACATTAATTCTTACTTTATAAACATCGAGCGGCCTCCGGGAAAAAATGCCGGCAAGACGATTAAATTTCGTTAATCTTCCGGCGAATTTGTTTATTCTTCGGTGCAATTGCCTTTTTCCAACAAGTACCCTCCACCCTTCCCCCCCCCTCGCCTCCGACCCTATTCTCTCATTTTGGACATTATTTTGTTGCTTTTTTTTTATAACGTTTTCACTTTGTCGTTTTATTGTATTTTGTGAACGTTTTATAAATTTAGAACGAAACGAGAATCGACTTTTGTTACGATCGGTTTTAGTTATGCGCGAGTATCAAAGAACACTCTGTTTTAGATGGTCGAATGTTTTTAATTGAATGCGTAAAAATAATTTGCGAATTGGAAATCGATATTGCCGATCAGTTATCAGATCTAAAAGTACGAATTATACTATTATATAATTTTCAGAATAGGATTAATTAAATTAATTGAAAAATATATTAATATCAATACCAAAATATATAAAACTTCTAAATAAATGTTAGAAATATTCAACTTAAAATTACAATACAGTTTTTAAATTTTCATTTTCTTACATAGTTTATTAAAAAAATATAGTAATATATAAAATTAAATCTAGAACTTGTCGCATATTTAACAAACATACTACGTATTATTATAACTATCGCAGGTGTTTTCGTCTAATCACTAATGTTAAGCTGTGTGAATATGGCTATAATATTGTATATATCATCAAACTATACACTTCCAATTTGTGGCTGACAATGCAAATTTAGCAAATTTCAATATTAATATAAATGTAGTAGTTTAAAATTTAAAAAAAATTGCTTTATGAAGATCAAGGGCTCTTTTTGATTTAATTTTTTATGAAGTCAAATTATTCAAGTTCTATTTACAAACTTTAAATATATTATTATTTTCTGAAGAATTTGACATATCACCACATTATTTTAATATTTTGAATTAAAATATAAAGGCCTTAAATATATTATAATGATAATATTTCATGATATTACTACAATATATAATTTTGTATATTTATTTTTTAATAATGATTATGAATACAAAACATAGTATTATATAAAACTGAAATGAACCATTCTATAGTTATAGAGAATAAATTGAATTATTATATCTTGAATAAATCAAAGATTTTCAACTTTGTTTTATGATATTAATATATATATATATATATATATATATATATATATATATATATATATATATATATATGTGATAAGTTATTAGTGTACAAAAGAAAAATATTTTTATGAGCAACTTTCACGCACGCTATTTTAATTTATTTTACATTTCCCACTTTGTCTGATATTTATGAAGCTCCGTCTTTTGTTATACGAAAACGGAATATTTTGGAATAGCATTCACGGTTTGTGGAGGGGAAAAAACAAAAAAAAGGCCGAAATGCCTTTCGATTACGCGGAAAGTGCATAATTCATTTCGAACCATGATCAAAATGACGATTGACGATATTGGAAACTTGAGGCGGGCGGCGGATCGTTGGGCGGTTCGGTGGGCGGTTGTTCACTTTACTCGCTTTTGTTCAGTTATAGGTAACATAGTAGTGCTCTTTTCAGATACGGTAGTGTTGGGTGGTTGTGTGTGCTATGGTACAAATCGTGGTGTGAGTCGTTTTCGATGGTTGAACATCGTGGGGTTGAGTATGGTGGATGTTGCCAGATGGCATTAGCATACAAACTGCCTGAGTCCTGATGGAGGCCCGTCACAACTCCTCGCTTCACCTACATTTTTTCTCGCTTTTCACCTTTTGCCTCGTCTGCAGTCAAAGCGGGGTTCAAACATAAAGAAACAGAAGCAAGTTTCAATATTGTGATGCGGACGAAACAGCCCTCGCCATCGCCACCGAACCGCTCCCAACCTTCATCCACTAATACTTCTACACGTTCGAATAAAAGAGAAAGAAAGAAATTCGATTTGGAGGTAAAGCGAAATCGCCCGTTCCACCCATCTTCGACTAATTTATGACATATGTATGTACATTTATACGCGAACTATGGGGTATACGAGAAAAATAGACGAGCTACGAGGGCGAGGGGGGAGGGTTGTGTTTTAAAATTCCGCTGTCGATAAATTAGACTTAGTCTAGTTTGATGTTTGCGGCGATACCGAGCTCGCGAATAATCGATAGTTTTTCCTCCCTTTTGTCTCCCCCTCTCACATTTTCCATCATAAAAAAGCGAGATTAAATTAATTTATAATCGAGAAAAAAAATCTATAAAATCTCTGCTCAACGTTTTTACTACATATTTCAAATATTACTTACTCGAAAATATGATAATAAATTTATGAAATATGCAAATTAAAATATTTAAATCCTTTATCTTTTTTAAGATGATCTGATAAAATAAATTAGAGTATTAAATTAATTAATTATATAATAGATTTTTATGAAAATTAATTTATTATTCTTATTAAATTCAATCTTGATTTTTATATATTATTTATATTTTTTATAAACAACGATTTAATTAATATTTTCAGAAATAAAAGCGAATATTATATAAAATTTTTATTATTGATTATTTAAATTTGTATAAATAAAAGAATATAATAAGTTTTTAACTCTATTATTTTTAATAGTATGAATTAATTGCATAAAAATTTTATATTCAATATTTTGATAGTTTATTTAGTAATTGTAACGATGCTAAATATCATTTGTATTATATAACATCATTTTACTTAAAAGATTTCATATTAGCTTATTTGTCAGGAATATCGATATGATCACACTTACAAAAATCTATGATAAGGTTTTAAATATTCTTTTTTAATATAATAAAATAAAATAATGATGATTAAGTTATTGAAAAAAAATTTTTTTTTAATGAATATATAAATTGAATAAAAAAAAATGTGTCGTAAACAGCGAATCGATCGCCTATGAACCGTGTACAAGTATGGCGCCGGCATTAATTCGAATTCCAAGAATAAACATGTCCGTTTTTATATGCGAATGGCACGTTTCGATTATGGCGCGTAATCCAATTTATATTGCAGCTAAACGACCGTTACAAAAGTAACACACGAACCGGGACAAAGCAGATAATTAAGCGTCCATCGTCGCCGTGCGGTGTGAGTGTGGACGAGGCTCAGGGTGGCGCACAGGACAAACCGACCCACGACGACACATGCAACGAATGGGCCGTAAAAAAATTGACGTCGCTAATTCGGCGACATCTGACGGCGGCGGCCGCACAAATCACGCGGGCACGGCATTATTATTATTATTATTTTTTTTTTAAATCTTAAGCCGCGTTCCCATTTCGCTCGTAAATATCGAAGAACAATATCATATTTGAAAATCTAATATGGACACACGTTGCGATTTTTGACGGGACTATTTTTTTTATTAAGGAATTTGTTTTGAGGTATTTTTCAAATGTCCACCCCCTTTTTAACACGAAATTTATTAAATACTATATATTGTATTTAAAAATATATTTTTTATATTTTTAATTAAATCGAAAAAGTATTGTGATTGTTTCAGGTGGTTTTATTAGGGTTAAATTCGCTCACTTATGTTTGAGTAGAAATTTTTGAATTTTTAATATGGAATTCTTGCACATTTTTGAATTATTTTATTTTTTTTATAATGACAATTATTAAAGTTATGTTATATATATAAAGTAATTATATCTATTTTATAATAATATATATAAGATATATTATTATAAATAAGTATTTTTGTTTTCTAAAATTTAAAACAAAATATTTTACTTAAAAATTTATACATTATTGATAATTTTATTTTGATTTTTTTAGATATTTAGAAAATTAAAATTTGTGTATATTTTATTATATTCAAGTATAATAAAAATCACAAAATATCGAAGATAACATATTTTTCTGGCTATAAATTATTTTACATACATATTACGTAAATAAAAGATCGTTCGAACAAACTGGTTAACATTCGGCGTTTGGCTTTATTTTAACTTTTGCCCCCTTTTAGACATAGAGATGAGATGGGGGGGGGGCAGTATATGTATATATATATATATATATGTGTGTGTGTGTGTGTGTATGTGTGAAAAGACGAGCGCGCAAAAACGGGGGAATGGTCAAAAGGAGGGTACCAGGTGTCGTCCGTTGGCCAAGAAACAAATGCGTTCAATTGCTGCGGGGCGCGGGAATGAAACTTCAATAATCCCCCGGCGAATGAATGTCTTCATTCCACTTGCTGGACTCGGGCAGCAATATGCCGGACACGCGAGATAGGGAAAAGGGGGAGATGGTGGTGGGAAAATATTATGTGATAACGCGTGCTCGTCCATGGCCGACGCGTTTGCTATATTGGCCAAAGCGTTTAACGAGCTGTGTGGCGACAGTTGGCAACACTTATTGCGCATGCGCTCGCGAACGCGCGAAATTTCCGCTAACGGTTCCGTCGAATTTCGTTACGCAATTACGCCTCCGTTTCGCTCTTATAATTAAACTAATTACGTTCACATGTAAATTCAGAATTGCTACCTAAAAATACAAACAAATACTATATATATATATATATATATATATATATATATATATATATATATATATATATATATATATATATATATGTATTCTTCCATATTATATACAGATCAATTGTTTGAAAATTATTATAACAATTTGTATTGAATACCCAGTAAAAGTATATATATATTTCAATATTTAATTTAACTAAAAAAAGGTATTATATATAGATTCCATGGTTTCGCAATATTTAACATAATTTTATTCTATATAGAGAATAAAACTTTGTTCCTATTTTTATTGTAGATACAATTTTATATAAAAATCGAACTTAACAATGAACTAATTTTTGTTTTATTTATATCTTTTTTAAGTTGTACTAAAATTTTTCTGTACTAAAATTCTTTTCAGAATTTGCATCTTGTAATATTAGTTTAATTAACTTTTGAGTTGTTAGGTCTATATATTATGATCTTAATTAGATTAAATCTAATTAATACGGAAAATAGTATTTTGATTATGAAATACATTATACAATTAAGAAATTTTAAATTATAATCATTGGATGTTTGTTATTAAAAGGAAAAATATTTTGTTAAATATATAAGAGTTGTTTTTCATATGAAATATTTTTTAGTAAGTAAGGAAAATATAGCTGATGTTCACAAATTTGTTCGGCAAATTTAATTTCTGTCGTAGGTTCGCGAGAAGAGGGGGGCTCGTTACTGCTTACAATGATAATGAAAGAGCGTTCCGATATAAAGCTTCAATTATAATTCTGGACATCGTGAAAGCACAATAATATTACAATGGGGATAATAAAAGGTTGTGGGTATTGAAGGGTCAGCATTTTAACCAGTGTTTGGGTTCTTTCTTGCACGTGCACTCGGATGCATCCACGCCTATTGTTTTAATTGATTCCCAACAGCCATTACCGTCCGTCTGCACCCGAGCTGCATATTAAACTTGGAAAATATCAGATATTTCGAAGCTCCTCCATTTCTTTCATCGAACCCCTCTTACCCACTGCACCATCTATATCGTATCAAAGCCACCCTCTGAATCCGTCCACATAGACGATGGAACGTGGAGTGCTTTTAAAGTTTTCACGATTGAATCGAAAGCACGGCGTAGGTGAGTTTAACTACTCGTATTTTAAATAAATTGAATATTTGAGAGTAATTGATTAATTGAAAAAAAAAATGCACTTAAAATATTTTACTGCAGTTTAAGCAGCGCTTGCGGTCATTGAATTGCTACCACATTAATCTTTCTTTTCATAATATTTGAGAATAAACATTACATACATTATTTGATTCATTTCAATATATCCATATTTATAGGTAATTCCGAAAACGTATTTAAATTTAAAATTTAATATGTATAAATATTAAAATACAATAGCACACATAAGCAAGTTCCTCATTGAAAGCTCGTGTATTTTTTAGCGAAGCAAAAGCAAACTTTCCGACGAATCGAGAGCTTTTAAACGCGATATTTGAGGGTCTCTGATGTTGTCCAGGGCTTTGTGTTTTACATATTCAATTTAGACGCCCATAACAAAGTAGTTTGACACGGAATTAAATTAAATTTCAAAACGTCCAACGGTTTACTGAACAACCCTGCACGGCTATAAGGCCACGTTCACATTTATACACGTTATTTTAAACGAGCTTAAAGTTCATTTAATGTATTGTTATTATATTTTTTAAATGTATACTTTGATACACATATACACACGTATATATATATATATATATATATATATATATATATATTCATACACATACATACGTACATATAAGATCAACGAAATAGTTTTAAAATATTTTTTTTGTTAAAAATGAATGTTGATATTTTTTACATAGATATAATAATAATTTTAAAGTAAACGAAATCATTTAAAATTAATGTTTGAAAATATTATTTAATATTTAAATTCGATGAGACCATAGCCTAACATTAGCCAGCGCACTGAAAAGGTGTGAGATCTCTTAAAACGGTGCTAGTTGGAATTCTGATTGTATTCTCCACCGGTCACTAGACATTACGTGCAGGGCTGTCAAACCTTTTGTACTCCGAGTACTGCACAGGTGTCCCTTCACTGGGTTAAAATACAATAGGGGTGGATGTACCGCACATGACCACTTGCCTTCCGGATAGTGCCACGGACGACAAAATGATTTCTAAAACTTCATGCTATTTCCATATTTTATTTTTTTCATTTTTCTTCTATTTTATTTTTTTCATTTTTCTTCTATTTTATTTTTTTCATTTTTCTTACTTTTAATATTTTTGATATTTTTTTTGTGTTTTATCAGTTGATGGAAAAAATATTTAATCCTGAAATTTCAGTTAGGATATTTGTGATTGTATTATGAAAAAGATGTTAATATGTTTTCAAAAGAAAGTTATCCATCCCTGTATGAAAATATATAGAATTTTCAGCAAACGATCTGTTCAATTGAAGCAGATATCAACAAATCTAATGGGTATGCTCGGTGCGGGCATAAAGACGCGAAAATGCCAGATTGGTTCCAGAAGCCGAGAACTTGTCGAGGGTCTTTTCGGGAAAACATATTCGAAACGAAAGCGGCCATACTCTCGTTTCTACCCGTCTTTCACCATCTCATATGCTGAACGTTATTTCGAGCCGCATACATATGAATGGGACATATGATTTCTCATGGGTGCAGCAAAGAAGCGACGCCTCGCTTTTCAGCTCGCGCCTTCATCGCCTTCGCGTGCACATTACAAGCAAAAAAAAAAAAAGAGAGCGAAAACGAAAAAAATTACAACCAACCACCCCATTACCGTCGCTGCGTTGGGTGGCGAATGTGGCGGTGGATGGTGACTTTGAACGGTATGAGTGGTAGAGTTTTTATCTATCATCGAGGCCGGAGATTTCCATTAGGCGTGAAAAACTCGCGGAAACAGCGCGCAGTGCCCGCTGTTAAGCCTATATTATCTCGGCAGTAATAATAAATTAAGTCCAAATTGTACACATTAACTTTTATCTTTCGCGTTGTTCTCTAGCTCGCTCCATCGTCTGGATGCTCGTCGCTTTGTCGTCTCGTTCTCTCTTTTTCAAGCAGATAACATCTAGCTAGCGCCTAAACAAACGTCCCGAAACCTAAATAGCTAATGAAGGCACAGATGAGCGAAACGTCACATACATTACGCTTTATGGACGAAACAACCCCTCAGTTTGCGCTGGCTGCTTGCGGATGCTGAGAGACGAGATCGGTTTGTGATCGCGAAACCGCGATCTCCAACTGTTGATCTCGAAATGACATTTTTAATTAATAAATATATGTATTAATATAGGACGATTAAATTTGATATATGAATTATTTATAATAAGGTTACATGTAGAGTATAGATTATAATAATATCTATAGTATTCTTGGTATTTTGTTGCGGCGTTGAATAACTTTGTTCAATATCTTCGTCACGGTTATGAAACCGTATATTTTTTACCAAGCAAATTACTTAGTATCGAGCGCAGTTAAGAGATGATCCCTATTCCGGAATCTACAAAAGGGTACAAGGTAATCTCCTTTTCCGAGGCAATCTGCGCCCACCGCCGTCACAGCCGAGATAAGAAATCTCCATTGAGTCCTGGTGAATCGGGAGTCGAACCCGATACCTCGAGCAAGTAAGTTCGCAACGAACCGAACCAGATAAGGTAATGAAAGATAGAGACAGGCGGGAGTCGTAAGCCAAGAGACCGCCAAGCCGAGAACAATTATTAGCACTAACTTTAACTCGGTTTGGCAATAGAGAAGACCTCCGATGTCATAAATAATGAAAATGTGCCGCTTCTTGCTCAACGACGGGGGACACGGAGGATGGATCCCTCTAACCACCCATCATCATCCACCGCACCACCTACGGTTTGAACCTTCTTCAAAATTTTAGGAATGGCGACGGTGTCATCGGGGTGAGGGGGGGGGGGCGGGGGCGGTTCAGTTGGGCGCAGCGAGTTATGAGGAATTGAAAGGCGTTACATTGGGATCACACTTTAACGACTCGCCGTTTAAACAGATAAATGCTTATTATTATTAGCGGTTACGGCTAACGTTATTATTGTTATTATGCATCATCATTATTAATATTAATATTAATATTGTCGGTGTTATGATCGTTGTCGTTGTCGCCGTTTCGGCTGTTGGCGCGATAATGGCGCCGCTTCAAATTTCATAATGTACGAAAATGGCGTTCGTCAAAAATTCGACGGTAATTATTACTCGTATATTCATTCCTTATCGCGGCGTTTCATTACAATAACACGTATTATTTTATCTGCGTAAATACAATTTCATATTTATAAATATTATGTTTATTAATATAATATTATAAAAAAAAACAAATTTTTATATATAAATAAAATGATTGGTTGCTTTATAGATGAAATTTGCAAAATATGGTATGTAAAAAACTATTATTGATCCATATTTTGAATATGTTAGATTAAATATTATTTTTTAAAAATATTGTTGATTGTTTTATATTTCATTATAATTAAAATATTTCAGAAACATATTGTTAAAAAATTATTACGTTATATTATATAATGTAGACGACATTAAGACAAAATTCGCGACCAGATACGACTCAAGACGCAAATTAATTTTTCAATTATGTTAACACCATTAAAAGGGTAGTATTGTGACAAAATAACGCTATACGGCAATTAATTCTCATAATGACAAAAGATGGAAGCACATCGCGAAACCTCGTCAGACAGGCAGTAGGGTAGGTGGGATGTAGGGAGCAGAAGGTGTTAGTCGCAGCAGGCGAGCCTTACAGTTTATGCATTAAAGTTGTTGTTACGCCTATTAAGTAAATAGTAAAATATTGTTTATTGTCTAAACGTCGTGCGGTCTGCAAAGCTGGATGAGGAGGGAAGCAAACAGACGAGCCCGTGAGCGGTGGGTCGTCGGGATGCAAACTTTGGGGATGGGGTCGGTTGGCGGCCACGCTGGAATTAACACCATATATTACTTGTAATTCCCCTTCGGTTCAAGTTATTACGAGCTACAGCCCCACCTCGTCTCATCCACGGAGGCAGAGGCCTCGTCTGTCTCCACACGCAGACCAGACCATCGCGTGATACACCATCACCCACATAGGTTTCAGACTCCGCTACCAATACTCCGCCATAGTTCTCGCGGCGACTTCTTGCCAAATTTACAATCGTTTTCGATAAATATTCACTTATTTGTCTCTGATATTGCGATGTAAGGGGTTTAGTCGAATCGTTTTCGAAGAAATATCGCTTATATGTAATATATATACTATATATATATCGCAAGAACTCGTTGAAATTTATAATTTTTATTCATCATAAAAAATACATATATTTATTTGATTTCAAATACTATTACAACCATAGATGATAAATTTTTCTTTTACTAGAAAATAATTTATACGAAAACCCTAAATATACTAAGTGTTTATCATCTATTTAATTTTCAATATTTGATTGAAGGTATAAATAACTTATCAATCATTGATTTGGATAACAGCAGTAACTAGTTTCGATAATTAATCGTCTGAATATGACGTTTTTATTTCAGTTTGAAATATTTTTATATATCACAGTATTTATAATAAAATAATATATAAAGAATGAATGGATTGAATTTTATAATATAATTTCTATGTGGTGGAAAATTTTGTAATATTTTTTTAGAATTTTCTCAATGTATACAATATTGCGGTGGTTAGTTACGGCTATACAAAAAGCTTTATAGACTTCGAAAATTTGTTTTCCAACAAATATAATGTTTATGAAGGAAAGTTTTAACGATGATTTACTTTATATATACCATTAATTTTTGTAATTAAGAGTAATATTGAATTATTTGTATAGGTTTATATATAAATTTATTTTGTTTCTGATCTACTTCACTATTGAATTTGCCATAAAAATAAAGGTTTCGAATGGAGAAAAAATTGAGGGTCATGAACCATTCCGTTTTTTGGGTCACTGGGGTCTTTTTGAGTTCCGAGTTTGATGTGTCCGATCGGCCAGATTCGCAACTGCGGTTCGGAAAAGAGACGTGGAAAAAAAGGGAGACACAGGAAAGGGGTGGAGGGACGAGCAAAGGGCCAGATTTGGGGTACAGCGTACTTTTTAATGAAGATTTAGCACTCGGGCCCTCAGATGTGCGTTCCCCGTCACGTACCTACCCAGCAGTTTGATTGTGATTTTTATGGGTGGAGGGAATTAGGAAAATATATCTGGAGGGATTCCGCACATATAAATAATGGACCATAAAAAAGAAAATTATAACCCACCTTTTCGGGCTTCATATTATACATATATTTCGCGAACTGAGAGGAATCGGACAGAAAACACTGGAGAGGGGGTTAAAATTTAGGGTACCGAGTGACGTGGGCGACTTGGCCGCAAAAATCTAATAATCTTTTTTTTTAAACAGCCTCGTGGAAAATGGCGAAAGGGGAGGGGCACATGTCCGATTTCCTCTCGCTCCCCCCCCCCCGTCTCGCTTTCCCTAGGTTTTTGGTCGTAATTTATTCCTTTGTTTTATGCGCGTTCGAGTCGCGAATGGGTTTGTTTTGCGGGGGTCGAAGCGAGTACCGCCCCCGATCGTAAATTACGCGAAAAACAACAAAATACGGTTGTTTAAGACAAACGTTACATGATGGATGATGAGCAATACCGAAATTTAAATCCATTTTGTTTCGTATCCCCCCCCCCTCTCACTCTCGATTTTTATCCGTTTCATCCCCCCGCGATTTTTTTTTGGTATCCGTTTAAAAATGGTTTTATAATGAAGAGACGGCGTCGTGTGAAACAATACCGATCCGATTTTATCGGTCATTGGTATTAATAAAAAAAATTAACCGGATTAATAGAAGAGATTTTGTAAATAAAAATAAATTATTTTCATAAATTTACACAATGAAAATTATAATGACATCTTGCACACTACTGATGAATAATTCATTTAATATATAATACATTTATTTTAGTGAATAATTATAATAACATAGAATAATTTTTCAATTGAATATATTCTAAGAAAAAATTAGAAAATATATTTTATTATAAAATAAAAAAAATATTTATTATTAAATATTATATATACTTGGAAACAATTTTTATAATATTTATTCTTTGGATAATTTTCCATACAAAAGGAGACCATCATATTTTATAATCATAAATATTTATACAATACAAAAATCGTATTGATATGTATTGTCATTAAAATAATAAGAAATTAACGTGTAAATTTTAGAAATATTCGGCTGATTTATATGGTAAATATAGTTTTAAATTTTAAATTATTTATAAAGAAAATATTATTTCATAATTCTATATTACAATTTAGATTAGAACTGATAGTTTCGTTGTAAAACTTTTTTTTTTCGACAGGTGAAGAGCAAATGTGACGGTTCCATATTTTCATCGGATATGCTCCAACAACAAGGAAAACAAACAAGGAAGTATCGGAAAAAGAAGCGCGGCGAAGAGGAGGAAAAAAAAAATAAGACGAAAGAAAAAAAAAATAAACGGAAAAATTGTCGTGACACGTCTGTTATTGATTTCGAACGGAATTACGAACGAGCAGAGATGGATTTATGGACGATTTTGACAGTTGGCTGAAAATTTTTCCGCGAAAAGTTAGTTTTGACGTTTGACGCCCGGTTCTCAAGACTCGGAAAGTCACGGGGCGAACAGTCGCTGCGCTACATCCCCGTTGGGGTATGAATGTGGGGGTTACACTTTCGAATGTGGGATGGTCGGTGGGACGATCGGATTTTTGCGGCACAGTTGCGTGGATGGATGCATAACTCATCATGCCAATTCCACGGCAGCCATTTACTTTATTTATGGTTGGCAATTTATCACGAATCGATTTGATTGGTTTATGGCGTGGAATTTTAGTGTTGCCATATCTGGCGGTTGCGAGTTGGGAAGAGGAAGCGCGCGCGGGGGGGGGGGGGAACGCGGACCGAAAATGAACAGTCAGATGTCACTCAACTTTTTTTTTTTTTAGCCGCAATCGTTTCTGCGGTTAAAAATATATTATATATTTTGTACAGTTGTTCAAATTTTTATATTTTTGTATCATTTATAAATATGAAATTATACAGTCAATAAATCAATGGGAGTATCACACGTTTATTGATTCTCACTACAGTTATATGTATTTTTTTTTTTTGAAATCGTATAAAAATTTAAAAAATCTTCAAAATAAAAAAAAGATTTGCGATTATAATCAAATGATCTATTGCCGTCTTTCTTGGATATTAGCATTAAATACATTTATTATCAATTGTAACTGACTAATGACAGATAAAGTAATATATTTACTACGAAATCTAAATTTGAATTTTTACTTGAATTCAAGTTTTTTCTAGTTCTTAGAACAGAACTAGAGTCACAAATTATCTATACTTGCAAAAAAATTGCAGAAATTTCAAAGAGAATATTCACTTAGCTATTTGATATTGTGAATTTAATTAGCATCCTTTCCTAACACATCGATAAAGGGTGGTTGATTTAAAACAGAGATCTTTACAGAAATTTTATTTTAAAAACGATTTAGAAGGAACATCTAGGATGTTATATTTAATGGCCGCCTTGACGATCGGTTGATGACCACTGGCAAACACTAAAAGCTTGACGTTTTTATGTTACCAACTTGTTTGATGGCTCTCTCGTCCGTTACACACAGTCGTAATCAACACGGGCCAACCGGCGCTCGCACACGTCTTCGCCAATGTACACGCACTCGAACGTTCGTGCTCGTATGCGTGCGCGCACACATCGCCGGCACAACGTCCATATTTATGATTTATGTCGAAAAACTAATACGAAATGACTGCTGGATGAAAATTTATGGCGTTTTGTGTAAGCAAGTTTGGTATTATCTATCAGGCGCCAGGGTCGTAACTGGTGTGGGCACGAAGCGTCTTGAAGGATGCCGGCCACGACGGACATAGGTGTTGTTTTTTTTTTTTCAACCCACTCTTCATCCCTTGACGTATTATCGTGGGGTTGTTTCTGGCAATATTTCATACATCTTTGTTTCGACATGCTGCCCTGATAGATAAAGAATAACCCTAAGCACCCCTCTCGTCTCCCGTGTATGTGGCCACAATTGTTTTTTTTTTTATTTTTTGCTGCCTCTTCCGCGACCTGCCCTCGCTACCCCATTCGCACATGATCGATGTTTATACTCGTCCGAAAAGCGAAACGCTTTGATAAAGTGAGACATTTATTACGCATTGTTTACCGAGTTTAGTTTTATTGTACGTTCAAAACAATTTTTGTTTTGCGCCGTCGTCTAATAAAATAAAAAAGTTTCGCCTTTCGGCGCGTTTGAGGGACGCGATTGCTCCATGAAACGTTCGAACTTTGAACTTTCGATTTCTAAGATAGCCATCGTATCTTGTGTTTGGAAAGTGGATTTAAATTTCAAATTATTCTGATGGAACGTGTGTATATTTTCGTCTCCGATTCGACTTTTATACGTCTGTTTGCCAAAGTCGGTTTTCATCTGAACTAACAGTATACTTTTTTTTTGTATTTTATCCATTTTTACAGGAGCGTTCTTTGTTTAGGATTTATTTTTATTTTTCAAATCTAAGTTTTTATATTATGCTTTAAAATTAGAATAAAAATGTATTATAGTTTGTTCATATATTCAATTGTTAATATAATTTCAAATAAGTCAATCATGAAATCAAGATAATGTATGAATGTGCACGTACGAAAATAATCATGTTTAGATAGATACAACGACGGTGTCGCACGTCGGAAACGTTTGATTTATTCCCGATGTTATTGCGCGAATCGCGTATTTAAATTACGCTCAGATAACAAAAGATGGCGCTCGCGCGCGTGCGTGCGCGGACGCGTCCTCTACGACGGCGACGTCTCGATTTAAGCCGCGTTTTGCGAACGAATTTTACGATTTTAATTAAAAATATATATCATTTAAATGAAAATTATCTCGGAAACAATAGCTGCATGAGTCACAATTAGCGAAATACGCGCCGCACGAGCACATTATTACGGTTATAACGTCGCATCGTTTTATTATTGCCGTACACATAAAATGTACACACTATAAAAGCCATGTGCGCTGTTCTGAAACCGAAGCGTCTTCAGTTTACGTCTTCAGCCCTCGACAACATGGCTTGATCTCGTGGTGGAAATAAATCAAAACATGTGTTCAGCTTTCGAGAAGCAATCGTCACAATATCTAATCATTAATATTGATATTAGAAACATTGTTTCACATATTAAAACAATAGATGTCTTGATTTTATTATATCTAATATATGTATATTAAATTTAATATATATTTAAGAATGATTATATTAAAATAGCGGTAGAGTATATAAAGATTATGTTATTCAAGTATTGGGAAAAAATTTGAATGTGATAATTATGTTACTATTTGCTATAAATATTTTCAAAATAAAAATAATAAATTTAGAAGTATATTATATATGAAATAAAATGAGAAATAATAACTTGATGATAATAAAAAGCAATGCAGATTTGTCCCTATAGAAAAATCGTGCGTATATGATTTTAGGGGTGTAGTTATTGGAGCGGTAACGACAATGTTAAACTGGCAAATCGTACTGGTGGCGTTCAATGGTAATGGGAGGAGAGAGGGTGTTTTAAGGGGCGGTTGGATGGCCATTAACGATTTAATATTTCAATTATACGTAAAATTGCTTATTATGGACGAGACACGCTCGTTGTATTTTCCCACCCGAAGCCCCCCCCCCCTCGACATAGCCGGTTACAATTTCATTGTTCGTCCTAATCCGTTATTTATTGCAACATGAATTACAATAACATGACACAAATGTTGAGCCCGCACAAAAGGTTCGGCCAAGGTATTTTCCATATTATTTCATATGGTTTCTAATTAAGTCTAAAAACATTCACGGAACGGGCCCAATAGGTCGGTGCTTACGGCTAACGACATTAGGATCCTGAGAGCCGCGCCGGCCGGGCAGTTAACATTAAAATTTGAAAATATATTTTAATGAAAGCGAGGATGTTGAGCGCGACACGGTCCCCACGAAATGTGGGAGTTAGGGCACGCGGGAGACTGGGGTAGGTCTCAGGGTCGCGCGAAGACGGCGTTGTATGTGGGAGGTCGAAAGCTCCCTCATACCGTTCTCGGTCCACTTGCACGATTATAGCAGCTCACGTTTTGTTTTCCATATCTGTATCGTAAGTAAATCAAAAGAGAAGCGAACCCTCGCGATTTCCAGCGAAAATATTACGTTTCGACCATAAAAGCTGATGTTGCGGTCGTTACTGGCGAACGAGACCGTGGTGATTCTTTTATAATATGTATACGTATTTTTTCGAGTGAGAAATTTCGTTAGGTTGTTGCTGCTGTTGTTGTTGTTGTTGTTGTTGTTGAGGGGTGGAAATGTTTAAAAATTGGATCACTTTTTAATGCCTCTACCTCTCCCTTTCCGCTTTTTGTGTAGCGTCTCTAAATGCTAATGAGTTCATTTTCATTTATGAGTAGTTTGTATTATGAGAATAAAATTCCGAAAGACATGTTTTTATTAAATTGTTTCTAAATATATACCAGTTTATTTTTTGAAAACATTTTCTACTTTTTATCCATTTTAAAAATAATTATATCGAATAATATAAATCATAAGTGAATAAGGTGGATGCTGTATAAATTTTCATGTCTTTATATAAAATTTTATATAACATTATTATGGAAACTATTTATATAATAAATTAATCATATTTTTATTAATGAAATCAATTTTAATACTAGATTTTGAAAAAAATTATATTTGTAAAATATTTCAAAAAAACGGTTGATATATTTTCTAATATAATTATACAAGTTTCAACCTATCTTTTATATTGGTATGTAAAGTGAACAAAAGAGTGCTTATATAAGGAGAGAAAAAAAAACAATAATAGGAAAGAGGGAGCATATCCGTAATGTGCCATAATTCAATTAGTTATCGCGCAATAAAGGAACGGGAGAAAAGCGAACAACCGGAAACGGTCGCAGAAATACATATATATAAGACCAATTATAAGCCGTTTAAGCGGAAAATTAAAATAAATAATTTCGCGAAAACTCATGAATAATTAAAGTAATTTTCACATACAATAAACGACGTCGTAGGGAGTATTTCTGTTTTTTTTTTTAATTTTAAACTAACGGTTGATTGGGGTCGTTATCGACCCATCGTCGAAGTGTCCGAGGATCAAATCCTGTTTTTTTTTTTTCGCAACGTTCGACCCCTTGTTTCAATTCCGATCAGATGGCGCCGCTGACTCTGCGCTAATTAACCGGCGGCCATATTACAATGGCGGGGATTTCGCTTCAATAATTTCCAATTAGCAAACATCGTTGTAGAATATGAAAGAAGTGTGCGCCCGTTTTCGAAAACGCGGGTTCCCGAAAAGGGAATTTAATTTTCGGGCTGCGAATTTATAATTTCGACGCCTGCATAAAATGTAATGGGTGTTGTATCCGTGTACACGTGTTGCGCATTATTGTGTACGGATACGGGCGGCCGCGAATGGAACTTGTCAAAGTAAACGACGCCCGCCGCCGTTGTCGAGAGGTAATCCGGCAGTTGAGGTTGACGAAACCGCCGGTTGTCGACGCCTGTGAGGGACCGCAGGCGGTTTGCGGGCCGGCGTCGTAGCTCCTCTGAACGCGCGGGATCATCTTGTCACAACTAGTGTAACGTTGATGTGCGCGATTCGTTCACGGCGTACGATCAGGGCAAACCAATCTAACATTTAGTAATTTTTTTTTTCATTAAATTATTTTCAACAAATTATTATTTAATATTATTAAATTTTGCATTACTCTAAATTATTTTCCTTATATAAACAATATTAAACAAATATCAATATTTTCAATCAAAATCTACTAACTTAGAAATTATTGGCTATAATCATATTTAAAATTAAAAAAGAAGTAAATTTAATATGAAATTCTCAATTTTTAGTCGTAAAGTTTCAAATTAACACAAAGCACGAGTCGCTAATTGAAGTGAAATGAATAGTGCTTTAACACGGAGCTTTCGGGTGGATGGGGATTGAATGTTGTGTCAACATTTTTGCAGTTCGCTCGACGTGAACAAACAGTTTCAGCTTAACCCGTTAACCGCCGGCTTTGTTGAAGTATCTTCCCTTGTTTGGAGCGATGTCACTTGTTGTGTATGAATTATGAGCGAGCGGAACTTTGACACATTGCTTAACCATCTCTAAAGAGAATATGATTGCGATGATTAAAAGCAACAGAAACCGGATCAAAGCACACTTTACGTATGCAACAATGTCACTATCATTACTCAATTTTGTCGCACGAATCTTAAATGCGATATTTTAACTTTACAATTTGGATTATATTATTATTATTATATATATATATATATATATATATATATATATATATATATATATTTTACATGTTTTCCGTTCATCATTAAATTTATAATAAAGATATTATAAAATTTGGAATCTATTTATCATAATTTTATATTTTTACTTATATTTTTAATGGGGTCCACAGAAGCTGTTTATTGGAATCCGTTCAGGTGTCGCTTCCTGGAGAAAGGGTTTGTAAAAAGGAGGTTGCGTGTTTTGAAAACAGGGTTGTGAAATTTTAAGTCTATAAGATGGGGTAAACTAGAGGATTTCACAGTTTAAATCTTTGAAGTGTAACTCTTAAATTTTTAATTACTAGAAGGATTAAAGATTATAATATATTTTTTTTTTGTTTTTAAAGTTATATATTTTTATATTATTATATTGTGTAACTTAGACTACACATATTTTTTTTAAATTTATGTTACTGATTATAGAAAGATAATTTAAATAAATTTTATATTTTTAAATAGTATAAAAACTTTTAAAATTACATTTTCTATTTTATAATCTGATTCATTACCTGAGCTATCTACTATAAACTATACGTCTGATGGAATTTTACAAAGAATGGTGTCCATTTTACTATATTTCAGTCTCCCAATCTTCTATATAAATAAATTATAAAGAAATTGAATATTTTGTAAAGAAAGAAATATAAAATATATACTGAATTTAAAAATCATAGAAAAATTAACATATTTAATAAATGACTAAAATATGTATTATAATTTATATTTCTTGAAGTATAGTAATTTTTCAATATTTTATTTTAATTTTTTTCATTCTTAGAAATATAATAAATTGCTGTTTTAGAATTGATATGTATAAGAAAAATATTCTTCAATTAAATTATTGAAATCTAATTTAATTATAAAATTTAAAAATTTGACATTATATATAATATTATTATTTGATGTTTTTTTTCAATAACAAACTGTTGATTGATTAATTGAAATCGTATTATACATATATAGTACGTTAATATTAAACTTACTATATATAGTCAAATTGATAAGAATTTGACTATAATCAATTTTTATATAATTTCTACAGTTATATAAGATATGTCGGTAGGTTTAGTATTAAATAAATCTAATGTCTATGAAGAATTTTTTTAAAGTGGATTCAAATATTTTTTAGTTGTTTTAGTTGGTTAAATATATTTTGCAGCCCTATTCGAGGTCGCGGGTCCGTATCTTCGGCTGTTCCCCCCCCCCTTTTTATCCAACTCGTTCCGGGGGAGGGGGGGGTCCTCATCTCGGGCGTTGGACCCGGGACCGAAAACAAAATAGTAATTAAAATATATACGAATATGATTTCGCACATTTGAACATACGGCCGCTGGAGGTAACACATATCACAGTTAGCATTATGTTATGGGGCTAATTAGAAAAGGGATAACACAGAGGCGTAAAGGTAATATCGAGCAAGTGGCGCTCAGCCATTAGACATCTGGGCGTAGGCGAAATACACACACACACACACACATTTTGGATGGGATACGAAGCGATAACCCTTTCGTTCTTTATTGTTTATTGTTTAACCCCCCTCACACTCTTTTTCAGTGCCTTACTTCGCCAAAGTGAGAGTACTGGAAAAATGAGTGTGAGAGGGTTGAAAACACACCCGCCCGGTAGCCAGTGGCGTCCGTTCGCGGTCGACGGGTTTTTGCATATTTTTACTCTCTCGTACGCGAAGCGTGAGCAAAACGTGTGTAATATCAATTAAAATATATTTATAATAAGCGTCTGACTTCATATGTTACGCAATATGAGAAGGGTGTAATGTGAAATAATTGCAATTGAGGATTAGATACTGCTTAACGACGCTTCCATATCGCGCTGTATTTAATAATAATAAAAAAAATGTAATTACCTTTACTATAACGTCGCAACTGAGTTATTTTTATTAGTTATTTATACATTATATATATATATATATAATATAAAATTTTATTTATATATAGCTATATATATTTTTTTATTGTAAAATATTCGATTTTTTATATTAATAAGAATAATATATGTATATAAATTTTGTAATAGTAAAAATTTTGACTATCAGAATTTAATATGATTTTTTTAGATTATTCAAATTTTTATTTAAAATATTTTGAATATAATGCACAAATTTATAAGAGTATAAAATTAAATGAAAAATATCTAGAAATGGATGAAATTTAATTGCATGAAAAGGTCGGTTAAGGATACATAGTACATATAGTAGATACTGTGCGACAACGAAATAGTAAAATGATTTAATTGGCTAATACGAGTGAGCAATAAGCAAGTGCCTATTGCTAGGATATGTAGGAGGATATGGAGGACTCATTGGGGGTGAGTTTATAAGGATATATATATATATATATATATATATATATATATATATATATAGGTGTATGTGTGTGTGTTAGGGAAATGAACACGGAATTATTTGTGGTGTTTATGGATTCAGAGCACGATGGCACTACCTGGATGGCACTTAGTTGCAAGTGTCGACCGATTTATTCGCGATGGTGGATTTTGCAGATATATACGTATTTTGTTTTGCCCGTTGGCGAGATGAAACCACCCATTCTATATACGCCCCCCCCCCAACGCGAGTGTTGAAAATCAAACGTGTATCGGATTTTTCCGAGTTACGTATTTGATGTATAAAAAAAAAAAATTGATTGTCAATTTTATAAATGGGATTGGTTAAAAAAGACGTATGATAAAAAACGATATATGTATATATATATTAATCTTTTTTTTCTGATTTTAATCATATTTTTACTTGTATATTATAATTCTTCTTCCTCTTCACGCCGTCTCCTCAAGAAGGTTGGCGATTCACACGGCTAAAAAAAACTTTCGACACAGCCATAGGAAAAATTATAATTATAATTATAATTATATATTACTAATTGTATAAATATATCAATATTATTAAATTAAAATAAATTATATAAATATATATAATATTTCAGTATTGATCATAGATATATTATAAATCTTATATAAAATATAAAAAAAGTAAAATTCATTTTTTTTATATCTTATTCATATACAGTATATTTACGAGTATATAATATTAAACGCTCTTTTAATTTAATAAACGATAGTTTAAAATAAATTATATATAAAAATTAGCAACAACGTATTTTTTTTGAATAAAGATTTTTCATATATATATATATATATATATATATATATATATATATGAAAATTTTTTTAATATATATAATTTATATATATGAATTGCAATGATAAATAAACAATATCTTTTGTCGTTGAAAATGATTGGAGTGTCGTGAAAAACGAGAAAAACCAAATCGTGAAAACACCTATTGTTGACATGTGTTGCAGTCGAGAAACGACATTCATTTTTCCACGTAAAAATAAACTCATACATATATACAAACACACACACACACACACATACATATATATATATATATATATATATATATATATATATATATATATATATATATATATATACAACATATATGCACTATAGTAAGAAAATCTTTTCTAAATTTAAAAGTTTGTAACAAATCGATTTTGCATCGGAATCGAATATGAAGCGTCATTAAAATTGCGCAATAGTTTTAATTTAGACGTATTGCGCAATAATCTCATTGTTACGCTTTGTTTATTAGACTATTAAGAAAACGTGTTACGTTTATTGCACAGGATAGACAACAATATAAGCCCGAAGATAATAACAATAATAAAAACGAAATACTTGCTTCCGATCTCGTTATATTATATTGAATTACATAATTTAACTGGTATCCACTGATAATACGAAATATTCGTATTCGTATTATTTTATATTATATAATACGCATATATGTGTTTCGCACAAAATTGTTACGCTCTTTATATATTGAAGATCGATATTTTTGTTTTGTCTTCAAGGATCTTTTTGTTTTCATTACATTCTACGTATATTACTTTTTGATTTATGATGCGTTTAAATCGTGTTCCGTTCTGATTTAAGAAATCATTTATTTATAAAAGAGACGAATGCTTTTCTTGAAAAGAACTTTATATATATATATATATATATATATATATATATATATATATATATATATATATATATATATATATATATATATATATTATTACACTCAAATCACTTCTGGAATTTGATCTTTTGGATAGATGTAAGCTATTTCAATGATGCACTTTAATCTTATTCAAGATTCTCTTTAATTCATCATTTATTATACGCGCGGGGTCATGTCTGGCGAATATAGAGATTGAGGTATTATTATATTGTTGTGTTTTACCATATATTAATGAATTTAATTATTTTAAAAATGTTTATTATGTTTGAAAAATATTTTTTTATTAGTTTTTAATTATAATATAGCAATTTACAAATGACTAAGTATCGGAAATATTCGCTGAAATCGACTGAAAGATCGCAATTAGCATAATGAATAATAGAATAAACCGTATTGATTCAAATGAAACGAGCTTTCATTGATATAAATCGATCGCAATAAGTTATACGGGAAGTTTAAATAATGCGGAACGGAAGCGAAAGGCGGGCCCGCGAACTTGACAACATCAACTTGATCAAGTCAAACAAATGTAACCAATTTGTAGGCCATAGGCGATAGATAGATAGATATATAGATGGGTTTGTACGGTAGTATTTAATTACAATTATGGGTTTTGCGACGAGCACGAATCAACCCGGGTTAAAACCTGTGAACGTTTAAAATTTATTCGCCCTTTCGGTTCGCGGTGTTCGCCTATATAAATTTAACTGTCTCACCCAAACTACGCCGTCTTTTGTTAACCGTGAGAAGTTTAGGTGACTGAGAGGTGTCTGAGACAGTTGTTTGAAAACTTTTTTATTTTTTTTTTTATCATCAAACGTTCGTTTTAATATAATCGATTTTTTTTTGTATATTGAATAATAATGATTAAATATATTTATTTGAATTGAAGTGTTTAGAATGTTAAAGTTGTATTTATTTTATAAAATATTGTAATTTTAATGTCAATCTAAAATATATTGTGATTAAAAATATAACAAAAATAAGCAGATGAAGTAAATTCTATAGAAAAAAATATTGATATATTTGAAGATTGGACATGATGTTGATGATTTAATTTTATAATAAATAAATAAATCAACATTTCAAATCCTGAAAGATAGCTGTTGTATTTTAGTTTTTTTTTTAATTTTCAAATAAAATATAATCGCTGTCAATCCAATATCTATGTGCAGAAAATATAATTTTGAGATATTGAATTAAAACGTTGTCGTGTAAAATTTTACATGAAGCACATTTTTGAAAATTAATTTGAATTAAATCACAGTTTGCTTTATAATGTTTAAATTTATATAGCATTCTTTTAGTTATACATATTTTGATATAATATTGGATGTGTTAATAAATTATATATATATATATATATTTTTTTTTTTAATTAAGAATGAATTTAGATTATTTACAATATGCTCAAAATAATAATACGATATAAGAAACGTTGATATTTCCGCGATAAAAGTGAGATATATCAACGAATTCTAAATTGGCCCTTGAACCGACAATTGTCGACACACTGTCAAAGGTCACCCCCCCGCTCGCTCCCCCCTCCCCCTTATTTCGCCCTTCCCGTAGTATGAGGGCGAGAACGAAACGAGCCAAGGGATGAGAGGCACGGCGTTCGTCGCAGAGACAAAGTTGTGTCATTTAATCTAGACGGTGTCGAGTGTCGCTCTGGTGGCTGTGCTGCGATTACTCACGCAACCAATCCGCCGCCGAGGAGAAAAGGGCCAGCGGGGGGGAGGGGAGGGAAGGGGGAGGGGAAATGATGGGGGGGGGGTCGGCGTTTGGAAAATCCCGGAAAAAATCCACGACGAAAAACTTGTTGACGGTTATATTTTCTTCAAAGGGGAACGCTCGGCAAAAGTGGCGGAAAAAGTTTTTCCGGCCAAAAAACGTGCGACACGTACATATTGTATGTGCGAGCGGAACGAAATCAATTCGACGAAACTCGATCGTGAACCATCGCCTATATTATATAGTTTGTCGGCTCCGATTGCCTAACTTTGATGTTTTCTTTTTAGTGCCGCCGGCGTAATTTATATACGGTGTTATTGTGAAAATATTTTTTCTCGGATATTTACTGTAACGATATCGCGATATTTTATTAATATTCGCCAAATATGCGATATCGATATTTATTTTTACTGTTATATCATAAGAATATGTCTCGCATTTCCTACATAATATATATATATATATATATATATATATATATATATATATATATTATTCAGTAATATTAATGAAAACTAGATAGACACAAAATATACATTCAATTAATATCTAATTTTCATTTTTTTTACTTCAAAGATAATATATTTTATATCTTAACCTTAGATTTATGACAAAACTTGATTTGTGACAATAACTATTTATATTAATTTATGTGTAACGAATATCCATATTCTTTCTGTATAATATAATATTACGAAGTGTAAAACGATATTCTTTTGATTACAAAGAAGATTTTCTTATCCTAAATCAGTATAAATACAAACTAAACCACATTTTCGGCATTGAAACTTTGAAACTTTTTTTGGTTCAAACTGAACAATCTTGCCAGAAGGATTACTATAGTAAAAAAAATAATCCTTATAAATATGGTATGACAAAATGATTGTGTAGATCAGTATGCCTTAATATACTGTTTTTTAAGAAAATTTATGAAAACTATTTTTTAGATATAGAAATTCGTTCAATAAATCCATATATTTTATATAAAATTATTAAACAGCAGAGTTATATAATATTTTAAAATATAAAAGCATACATTATTTTTTTGTATAATAATTTTATGTTTGGAATTAAAAATACGCCAATAACGCTGCAAAACATCGCGAGTGCAAACGGTTAATAATTTTTGAAATATTTAAATATATATATATATATATATATATATATATATATATATATTAATGATGAATTAAATTTAAATTTAAATAGAAGGTGTGTTGCGAATTTTAATTTCCTGAAAATTCAGTTATATATCGAACGATTGAATCGGTCTTCGGATAGGCGAAGCCGGGATCGTTGTTCCTTATCCTTAAATTATTATAGCAATCGTCTCGTCTCCCCTAGGATACCGGGATCCGGGACTAATTAGACGAAAGATCGAGAGGCTGCCTCTCTGGTGTGGGACTTCTGACTCCTGGTGAGACGTGTAGGTACACAGGAAGAAAACGCTTTTAATTAACATTCCAGGACACCTCCTCCATCTCGTTCGCGAGCATCAAACGGCACCAAATTAACGCCAATATCATTCGTTCGCCCATTGATGAGATATATAAATTATATATATATATATATATATATATATATATATATATATATATATTCGTAAAATATTCAGATAACCAACCCTCATCCCTTAAACATAGAATTTCGCCCGTTTTCAGGAGCTTTGTGAACCTTGACTGGCACATCTGTCTTATCGGCCGTTCGCAACTTTCGCATAAGTCTAATCGTTCAAATGTCGTTCGTTTTCACCTTTCGTCGTTTCACGTTTAACGCTCGATTAAATCGATTAAATAAACACTTTTTTTAATATTATCAATAGGATAAAAATTCTAAATATTTATTTATATATATATATATATATATATATATATATATATATTTAATTTAAAATAAATCCTCAAATTTATAATATAATACTATTGTTTATGAAGATTGAAATTTGAACTCATATTTTATCATATTGTATCGTTTGAGTTATTGTTAACTAAATTATATTTATTTTTGCATTAAAAACATGAAGTTTTTTTTATATAAAAAATTCAATTTAAATAGTATTCATTAAAATATTAGATTTTAGTACATTATTCAAAAATTATAATAAAAAATTAAATGTATTCTATTTTTTTTAATATAATTTATATTAATTAGAAATTTTATTTTTTTAATTATTTATTTGTAATGTATATATAATGAATATCTATAATTAATATTTATAAATCTTTAAATATCAAAAAAAAAAAAAAACTGAAAAGATTCAAAGTTAATGATTAATATGTTAAATGGATCAAAGTTCAAATATTCGAAGAGTAATTTTATAATAAATATTTCAAATATTCTAAATGGCAAAAGCAAAAAAAAAAAAAAAAAAAAAATAGGAAAGAAAAGCGCGAAAAGCGTCGAACGAAAGACGAGAAGAAACGGAAAAAGAAAAGAAGAAAAGAATCGGCCGTCGCCGAAAGAAGAAACGGCGTCGAAGGTAGCGGACAAGGGAAACAAGTAGCGCTATCGGGTGAAAAAGGGAGAAACTGCGAGGCATTTGCATGTCGTTATCGGCTTAATGTCGATGGTGAAATAATGCAAAATGAGTTACGGGCAAGTTATGAATATTTACGGGCGGCGCCCCACGAGTTGCAAAGCCCTGCGGCCGTCGACTTTTCGAACCGAACCGATAATTTGAATAACGCCATTCGACGTTTGTTAAAAGACCGATATGAGACATATAAACGCATATATTTTTTAACGTCTGCGATACGATTAATTAGATTTACGTGAAATATTTTATATTTCAAAATATTCTATAGAATTATGTTTAAAGTTCTGATGTCTGGCTTATGCCTTATAAATCTAAGTAATAAGACACAATTATCTTAGATCAGTTATTGTGTATAAAAATGAATGAATTTTCACAGAAAATAAATAAATAGATGGATATAAATTAAGTTTGCTAATTATTTTTTTTAATAATAGTTGTTTTTATACATATTTTGTTTAATTTTCAAATTTACTTGGATAATAAGGTAAAAATAAAATAATAAAAATTAATTGATACAAAAAATATTTTTAAATTTTAACGTTAATATATATATATATATGATTTTGGGAAAAATAATACAGTTATATTATAATAATTTTGATTTGATTTTTTTCTTTAAAAAATCGAATATTTTAAAGCAATTTTCAATGTATGCAAGAATCTAAATATAGCAAATTAATCTAGAGTAGCATTTTTAAAAATCATTCTATTGTTTAATAAATATCACTAAAATATTCATAAATTTTGTGTTTCATTTAAAATTGTTAATAATTATAGAATTATTTCTTCAAGTTTCACATTAAAATCAATATACAGTAAAATTGATATTAATTATAGAATATTGATGATGTAGTAGACAAAACGGGTTAACTCTTCTAGCCCGAAGAAAATATCGAAAATATTTGTTGCTCGATCGAGCGTGCGGATTTTGCCGATAATTTAACCCCGAATGACGGTTGTTGGTATAAAAATAATAAAAATGAACCTATAACAAAAAAAAAAGACAAAAAAAAGAAAGAAGTGGCCAAAGAAGAAAAGTAATTTGAAGGTGTGAAGGAAGGGCGCGGAAAAGCCAACGGCGGCATCAGCACGCCGTTACTCAGCGCTAATTCTCACTGATTACGTTTCACGAGTGGAGGCACTCATCGGGAAAAACTGTGACCGCCACGGAAAATAAGGGAAAGCCTTAAAAATAATGGTGTCCTTTTTGCGTCGCGATTTCGTGAATAAGCATTTCTGCGGACCTCATCCTCGACGAGCGGAAAGAATATTATAAATCGGGCGAGAATGTATTAAAAAAAAAAAAAAAGGGCGGCTCTTAGGACGGCGCTCGGCGAGGAAAGGGTTAAGCGTCGAGTTAATGTCGCGTGTATTAATTGTCAAGGTTCAGTGTGCGTCAAATTTGCCCGCTGGTGCATCTTTTTAATTGCTTTTTATTATTTTATTTTTTATTAATAATTATTTATAAATTTAAGTTTTTTAATATTAAAAATAATATATTTTTATTTAATTCGCTTTTAAAGTTTTTGCTAAATTTTTATTTTAATAAACCGCATTTTAATTTTATAAAATACATTTTAAAACAACAATATTTTAGATCATTAAATCTAAATATTTATATTCAGTTTAAACATATTTTAACAAGATAAAATTATCAAGTCTATTATTAAATTTTATTATTTAAAATAATTAAAAACAATATAAAATAAACTAATCGATACTTATTTAGGTAGAAAAATAATGTTCCAAATATAAAAACGAGACTCAAATTATTTAACTAATCGTATTTAATTTATGATATTTTTAAATTGTAGCAATTATTAGGTATATGAATCAAATCGTAGCAAATAATTTATTTGGCAACGCGAACAAATTTGACCGATTCTAAGGGAAGATGAAACGATGGGCGTGTAAAGACATTTATTTTGCTATCAAACTTAACGACTACCCAATTTGGCTGACGGGTCAAAATTTTGTAGCAAATTTGTTTTCTTGTTAAACGTATGAGACTGATTGAAAGTATATATAAATATATATATAAATAAGCTTTAAGATTTCAAATGGTCGATTTCGATTTTTCTCATTTTTAAAAAAAAAATTTTCCAGTATGAAGTGGTGGAAAAATGTATTTAATTTAAAACCCATCAAGTCGTACGTTGACACGTCGTTTCTGGTGGAATTTTTTTTTTTCGAAATCTCCTGAACCCTTTCTCGCGAATTTCCATTTGACAAGAGGACGAGACCAAGGGAAGATTTGAGAAGGTGAAAACTCGGTCGAATACTCGACGAGGATGAGAAAACGACTGGGCGGGTTTTACGAGTCTCCAGCATAAAAACGGGATTAAACCGAGGGGCAATAAGTATCACCTCTTGGCAGATTAAGCGGCCCTCCGGTTCGGCCGAGGTGATAAGGAAACATCGGAAGGGAGGACAAGACATAATGGCGAGCGGATTTCAATTAACTCCGGCTACAAATCAAACAGAGTTAGCGTCTCTCTCTCCTGATGGCATCTGTTCAACCCTCGGAATACCTGAAATGCTCCTGCCCAAAATATTTCAGACCTCCACGCCGATATTCGACGTCTATTTCCCGAAAATCGAGCACTCCTCACGACCCGAATTTTCCATCGCGTCGGCGAGTCAAAGCGATCCACCCATCCTACGTTGAAATTAACATCAGTTCCTTTTTCTATTCACATTTTTTTTTACATTCAAATTATTAAAATATAATTTTACTGATTTTTTTAAAAAATTTAGATTTTTAACGTGTGATAAACGTTTGTCGAAAGAGACAGAGAGCAATAAAAAGAAATAAAACAGAACGAGAAAGGGATATGTAATTAATTTTTACAACCCTCAGAAAGATATAGACGTATTTTGAATGGGCCATCTCATTTAAGAGGGCCGTGCCGTTAACCCGTTCAGTGTCAGGGGGCGGTTTTTCTCACCCCATCCGTGTCGAGTTTGAGTCGCGTCTGAGGCGCGCGATTCTAATGAGTTCCAGTTAACGTCTCCAGGCCGTGAGCAATGGCGCTATTTAAACAATTTGTGACTCGAAATAACATTAAAATCTGTCGCAACCCTCCGCCGACGAACGTGTTTACGGCCCAGAGCCAACCCCCTCAAAATCGGTTTCTTCTTTTGGAATGAAAGCCTTAAACGGTCCACCCGACACCGAACCCGCACTCTAGAAACGAAGGGTTTCAAAATTCGTATCCGATATTGACCCTTTCCCTCAAAATTCCAACCCCGTTCCCCATTTTTTGAGAACGCTTTGTTCGAACCGACGAAATTTATAATTGTATCTTTATCGTATAAAAAAAAGTTTTATTATAGCCAAAGTTAGATATTAGAATGATGATTACAATAAATGAAATATATATGTCAGAAATTCATATATATATTATTAAAAATTAAATATTTTATATTTATTACGAAAAGAAGTATTTCATATTTAAATAAAATTTTTAAACAAAATAATATACGAAATAAAAATTATATATAAAATTAACAACATATCTATTTAAGATAAAATTTTAAATTAAAAATTATTATTATAATTAATAATTATATATAGGTTTTAAGTAAAAATAATTGAAAATTGATAAATTGTGTATGTAAAATCGATTATTAAGAAAGCATCAAGGCTTATTAAAAATATTTTGATTTGTAAATTATATATTTTAATATATTATTTATTATGAATAATTTATAATGTCTTAAAGTTATATTCAATTATTGAATTTAATCATTATTAATATCGATTGCATGACGAATAAAATATTTAGATATATACTATCGACTATAGATGTCATTGAATGATTCGATTAAACGGTATAATTTCAATAATTATCTTAATATTTCTGCAGATTAATAATTTATTATTTTAATAAAATATGAAAACCGTATTTAAATGCAATTTATAAAAGGATTGTTATTTAAGAGATTTATAATGTTTTGTGATATATTAATTAAATGATGGATTATATTTGAAAAATATTAAAAAATATAATGTGGATTAAAAAATATTTAATTTACAATCACATAAATATAAATAAAAAATATTTTTAAATTTTAAAATAATTTTATGTACGTGCACGTCCTTCTATGACGGCTTTTAATTCGCGTCCTTGCAAAGATGATAAAACGGGAAACGGTAATGCCATGAAATATGGAAGTAGTTGAATTATGGCCGCCGGATTAACGGGGGGCTCTTCTTAATATTCGAAAAAAAAAATTCAAAAATATTCAACTGAAAACACGCGGGTGAGAGATTCACGGAGGTCGTTTTTTTCAGGGGTCGGGGAGGAAGAGGAGGGGGGGGGAGAAAAACGGGAGGTTACGGGGACATGGGCGAGTTAAAGGGAATGCTAGGACAATATCAGCATAAATCAGGCTTAACGCTTGCGAGCGTCACGCGTCCTTATTTATGAAGTGTCCTGCGGACCGGGCTTGGCAATTAAAACACAAAGAAAATTCGTAACAGCCCCTCCCCACATTTAGAAAATTTTCAAAAAAAAAAAAAATAAATAAAAACAATCCTATTGATATTCACCTGTGCGTTTTATGTGTGTGTTATATATATATATATATATATATATATATATATATATAAATGTGTGTGTGTATTTTTTTTGGTTTTCTTTCGGCGAAAACCCTTTTGTGATATTTTAAAAAATATGTAAATTAAATTAAGGTTGGCGAGAGCTTCTAATGGAGCTTTCGTTTGCGTGCGTGAATGAATGGACGTAAGCATTTTAGGTAAATGTTTAAAATTCGTTTGTTTTATTCATGTCTTTTTTGTTTCTTTTTCCACACACATATATAATATATTATTTTTTTCAGATCTTTTATTGTAATATTGAATTATTCGATTTAAATATCTGAACGCTGGCGAATTTTCGTTTTATTTATTTATGTATGAAATGAGTTGTTATTTTTCCTTTTGTGTTGAATGTTTTCTTATCATTGATTATTTTAATATATAAAATGCCATAATTTTAGAATAATAAATATATTTCATATCTCAATTAATATAAAAATATTTTTTACATATATTTAAATATATATATATATATATATATATATATATATATATATATATATTTTGTAAATTGTCATATTCATTTTATTATGATCAATAAAAAGTGTGAGTTTCTATATAATTCATCTAAATTTATTTAATATTTTATTAAAAAAATATTTTGATTTATTTAATATCTATAATTTTTAACTAAAACTTCATTTATGTGAATTTATAATATTTATTAGATATTTAAAAAAATATAATTTAAATTCATAAATGGTTTGATAAATTTTTAGTATTAACAGAGTTGAGTTAATAATAGCAACGTTCGACTTTTACGACAAAAATCTTAAATTTCGCATAGAAAACGAATATAAAGAAGTATGAGACGGGGGTCACAGTAATGTCGTAGGTTGCAAAATTCGGTTTCGTAAGTGAATTTTCGACGACTATTAGTTCAGTCAGCGGTTTGTTCCGCGGCCTCTCGCACGTTACCCGCAATAATTCCATACATCGCAGAGGAAAACGCGGGGGCCAGCCGAACTTTGCAGATTTCCGGTGATTTACAGCGACCGATTTCATTGTTTTGCGTTCAGATTACGATGTACGAGGCTCCGGAAACTCCATATAGTTAAAATAAAGGGTGAGTGGTGGTACACACCAACTAGGTAAACCTTAAAAGCGCACCATTCCACATTTGTGTACCTCGAGACTTAACACTACTTTAGATCGCGCCCGCTCTCATACCGTTACACATTTCGCATTTTCCTATTATGAATGTGTCTATGAGCGATAATAAAGTTGTCGGATTCGTACATTCGACATTTTAATATATTTCAGATGAGACAAATTTCAAATTATCACTGATAAAATATGATTATCATACTTATTTATCCCACCACCTTATTATTCTGATAATATATTGATCAGTATCCGTTTGAAATTATTATTTTTTTAATATTAATAGCAATTAAATTGAATTTTTAATATGTTTTTTTATTTAAATACATTATTTTTAAAAATAAATAATAAAGAAAATGAAGTAGCGACAATGATTTTACTGCTATATAATTCATTAAGTACTTGTTCCTTATTATTTCGTTCATACAAATCGATGAAAATATATTAATTAATTATAATATTTTTAATAAAATATACTTTTAACATTTAATGAGCGAGTTACGGAATTTTTCGTTTCTACTATTAGATATTGCACAATAATAAAAATTGTTCTAACATGAATATTACTGAAAAATGATTAAAAATTTGCATCTAAATATATTAATTATAATATTTTTATTTTAAATAATATAAAATTATATACGTTCACACTTATTTTATATATATTAAACTCAAATAGTCTATCGTTTAGAGAATAGCATTCATTATAATTATTTTAATAAATGATCGTTAAAAATCCGGCAAATTTTCGAAACGACCTAACACATAAGAGAGGGCATAGTTTACCTCTTAATAGTTACAGCTCGGTTTTCGTCTTATTATTGTGCGGCGTCGGTAATGTGCGACCTCTGGCCCTCCGAGTCCTCCCCCTCGCCGTCGTCGTCCATTGTGTGCATATCTTGTTAAAGTTATAAACTGTTCGCCTAAGAAGCCTTCGCAGTAACCTAAGGAGTACTGTACAATATATCACGGTATTCGTTCAACGGCTAAGCAAACAATTCCGCTAATTGGTAACGAACGGGGGGAGGTATCGGAGGGGTTCGGGGGATCGTTGTGGGTTTTGCGGGGGCGACGTGTCTATCGCACGCGCGCCGCATTAACACAACAACGTACAAACAATCTGCGGCATTAAATCGGCCGAAACAATCGAATAACTGATGCATAATTATTCTTAGCGAACATTCCGACGATTTCGCGATCTCGAAGATATTCCATTGTGTCGCGTCTTCATGTTAACTTTAAAGCGGTTACGTGCTACCGTACCACAATTTACGAGTTTTCCCTTTACAAAGCACTGGCAATGTCTCAATGTATCGATAATGGGATATATATATATATATATATATATATATATACACTCATACGTGTTTATATCGATAAGGTATACGTCGTTTTTGTTCGGCAATTTATTGTGAATCCGCTCTGATTTGGTTGACAATAAAGTATATATAATCATATTCATGATCCTTATATGCTATACGAATAAAATATTTAGAATCACTAATAGTTTAAATTTTCAAGTATTGCTTATTTTATTTTCTATAGAAGAGTATATAAGATATGATGGTGGTTTTTTCATTGTAAATTGAATATATATATATATATATATATATATATATATACATATATATATATATATATATATATATATATATATATATATATAGGTGATTAAGAATAATCTATGTAATAATACTAAATAAAAAAATAAATATTATATTTATTTGATATTACCAATGTAGCTTAATTCGTTTTTAATATAAGTTTTAATAGTGTGACAATATAATTATTAATATTTTTTTTTGCAACTTAATATTATTATCTTATTTTAAATTTAATTAAATAAGTTAGAAAAAAATAAGTTTAAATTATAATTTCAACTTGAAGAATTAAAAAGTTAACATTTAAAGTTTCATATTGTTGATTACTTTTATATATATATATATATATAAATTTGAAAAATCGCGTAATTTTCTGTGGCCATAATAAGAAAAGCGTGCCGATTGCTTTCTTTCGCGAGTTATCGTTCAAGTTTCAGCCGATGTGTTTCAGACTCGATCGAGCAACGTTCACTAGACGCTATAATCACGAGTTTTCAGCATGGCACGCCAGCTAGTACAGCCAGCTGAAACCGGCCGGGCTGTACACAGTCGTTTCGCATTAAGCATAATTAGCTTTCCAGGAATTGTCGGTGAGTTACGGGCGGGGTCCCCGTAGTGTCTTTTCGCAGCCGCGGCACCGAAAACTGGCTGCACGCTTTTAAACGCGGCGCAAAAGATCTTCAACGGCCGCGATGCCGCTTCCCTTACCCCCGTTCGTGCTATTGCGAACAACCCCTCCGTTGCCGCGGTGTCTCACACTAGCTTTTTACCCCTTTACGACTTAGCATTCGGCTTTTAAATGGCGTTCGAGGCGCTCTTCCGATTTTGTCGATTGTCGTCTGTTCTCCGGATGGCATTTTTGGTGTTTCGAATCGGGGATGGCCGATTGGAGTCGAAGGGTTGATTTTTTTTTTTTGCAATTCGATTTCATTCCACTAAAAAATAAAAAAAAAACTATTGAACGTAAATTTTATGATATTTCACACGTAGTATATTTTAATTTTAAGTTATTTTTTTACAAAATGAAAAGTACTAAAATATATTTTTAACATATCATACATATAATACAAAAATATTTAATTATTCGTTAAAAATGGTTAAAAGAAAATTACATCTTATTTGTACTAGGTACATTCATTGAAAAAAAAAATTATGTAAAAAATAATATAAAAGGAAATTTTTGTTCATATGATACAGTTGAATTTTTTGAAACTGATAAATAGTTGAATCTAAAATGTAATTTATGGAGTATATAAGTAGAGGAATTGGAGTCGAAATTTTTTACATATTTAATATAGCAACCCTGTCGCAATTTTGTACATTTGTATGTATGTCTGTATATGTGTGTGTGTGTGTGTGTGTGTGTAATACAATTTTCCCGTTGGAAAGCAAACGATCCTGAACAAATAATGTTTAATTGCGTCAAAAGTGCGAAAATCTACTGCCGCCAATGCGACAGTCGTCGCCAATTTTGGTCGTCGTAAAAATTAAGCGTTTTAATTTCGAAAATGTAGCGTTGTTTTGTAATTGATGTTGCTAACGATTAAAACTGATATTAGCCGAAGAATTAGGTCTCGGAAAACGCACTCGAAGATATATATTTGAATATTTTTTGTACAAATTTTATAAAATCGTGATAATATATATATATATATATATATATATATATATATATATATATATATATATATATAATAAATTAATTTAGGACGGTGTTTATGATTCAAAATGTTAAAACATTTAATAAATTAATATTAATATTTTTTTCATTTATCAATATAATAATAATTGTTAAAAATGATAATAATATTGATTCGGATTATTGGATTATTTATGAGATTGTATATTATTGGTTGGCAACGTCTGACTTGTCTCCAGATATGAGTATCACACTCCGGTTAGAGTTATTGAAGTTTCGGGTTGGCGCTTTCGCGTCTTTAATATATAGAACGTGTACACGTCCCTCGTACGTACGAGGGGGCGAAGGCTCCGGGGGCGCAGCCCCATCTCGGAGGGCTCCACCCTCTCCCCTCACACCGCTCGTCGGGACTAGAGCGCGAGAGAGCGTTGCCGGTACGTACGTAATTATATATATCAAATTTATGTGCAAACTTTAAATCTTTGCCCCGAGTTTATGTTCATAATGGCCGCGTTATTAGTTCGATTTGTGGCGTTACGGTGTGAGATGAAATATTGTTGTTTTATGTCGTGAAGAGGAGGGCGGCAAACGACGTATCGGGGTGACGGTGGAAACTCTTCGGTCAGGGGTAGCCAATTAATAATTGTTCGGCGTCGCGCGCCGATTAAATTCGACGATGGCACCTTTTTGTGTACGCGAATTGTTCAACGGCGCCAACTCGCGTACAAGTTGAGCGAAAATTTTGCGCACATCCTAAAAGTGTCCTGTACATTATATTTATGATCCGAACTCATATCCCAGATTCGAATTCATATATCGCCATTACGGAAATTAATTGCCAAATATTATAATACTTGATAATATAAAATATCACATGTAAAGATTTCCATATATTTCTTTTATAATTCTATTACTTTTTTTACGATTATAAACATGTTTATTCATCAACAATCTATAATAAAAAAAAATATAGTATATTTAAGAATAATTGAGTAGAAATGTTCTAAACTATTTAGAAATGAAATTATGTTTATAATAAAATTATTAACAATTTCAAATTTAATTCATATACCTGATAATGGAAAATATATTATTGAGATTAATAGCTGTGATAGTTTGGGTGGTTTTACGATTGTTTAACAGAGGACAAATTTAAGTTTCTATCTTTTATTAATGAATATATTATTTTAATTGAAGTAGAGTAAAATATTCAATATTTTTAAATTAAAAATATTGAATATTTTAAATTAAAAATATAAAAGTTTGATTATAAAAATATTTATGAAAAACGGTCGAAAATGATCTATTTATTGGTAGTTACACTAACAAAATTCGACTCAATTTATAATTTTAGAAAATTTATTTATTTTTTTATATAAGTATTAAATGCGTTTTTAAATAATATTTTATTTTCACCCTTAACAATGACTGTTATTTAAAAATTAATTGAACATATTTTAATATCGTACTAAGCGCAGTTGATATAAATCGAAAATTCCACCAGCTAATGTGACCGTGTTCGAATCGCGAAACTTGCAAGACTCATTAAACGTATTTAAACTGCGCCTAATAAAAGTGAATCGCGGCATTTCTATGAGGGGATTACTTTTTCGAATGCACACAGCGAAACCTTTTTAGTATCCAGGAGCAGTTTCCGCAAGTGGTGAACGTCATCGTGACGATGCGGTCTAAATGGATGTCCCAGGAGTTGCACCAAGAATAAAGGGACAAGTGCCATTTTGCGGCGCGACCCCATCTCATACCTATTTACCCTTAGACTTGGACCGAAACCTCCCTCACACAACACTGTCGCTAATGTCTATAGTTTGCGACCAATAATTGGTTTTATTACTTGAGCAAGTGTCCTATTTCTTCATGGGGCGTTAGGCGGTAAGAAGCAAGTAGCGGCGGCCAGACGAGACCCACACCATCCGATACCCTATAAATAAACACTATTCGCATTAATAATAATCGTAATGGAGAACTAATGACATGGAAATTATCAACAGCGTCTCGTTCTTGGCTCCCTCGACCTGAAGCGAAAGGGTGGCAATCAGCGAACGGGGTTGCTCAAGATGAAAACTTTAAAGAATGCGCGGGGTGTTTATTCGCCGAGGGTTCTTTCCACTTTTTTTTCCCTTTATTTGTCGATCTTCCTTTTGCTCTGTTTCGAATTTCTTTTTCGTTTTATTTTTATGTACCGTTCTTCTTCTCTTTCTATATATATATATATATATATATATATATATATATATATATATATATATATATATATATATATATATATATATATATATATTTTTATCACGGTTTCGTTTTTCCTTACCGTGCGGTGAAATGCCGAAGATTTTCCGAGGTATGCAAATAAGTTTTTCTTGGATGTTTGGCGGAACCGTCGGCAAAGTTATAATCTGTCGACTGTGCCGTTTTTGTTTTCAATTTTTTTTTTTGTATTTGAATAGACGATTTGGCGATAAAGGAGCAATCAAGTCATAAAACAGCTGGTCGATGTTGAAAATTTATTTTACATATTTAATATGTAAATTTTTCTCTTCACAAATTCACCTTTTTATCTATCAAAGTTACTTTATATCTGTAAATTACAGTAATTAATATAATGGATGAAAAGTGAATTTTGAAATATTATAATGTTATTAATGTGCTTTAAAAATATTGAAAAAAAGTTAACACATTTTATACTGATATATATTTGAAATTTATTATACATTTTATTATTAAGTCGGATTTTATATATTTTTTATTTTGATATGTATTATAGAAATAATTTTGAAATGATATAATAACAATATTTTAAAATATAATAATCGATATATGAACAATACAAAATTTTTTGTATAATTAGAAAATTTGTGCTTTTCATTTCTTAAATAAAAATTAAATTAATATGTCAAATAAATCCAAAGAAAAGGAGCAAGAATTTCAATTAATAATAAATTAAAGATAACGTGTTCTCTGGGAATAAATAATCAAGATGTGACACCGGAATATAAATATAGGGAAGATATTACCAGTTTTCGGGAGTTTCCGTATTTAGAGCAACAATATAACGACGTGAAAAATGATAATCGCAACGAGGCCTTCATTGGCCGCGAGTGGGAAAAATATACACAATCCATAAACGGGAGAAAGCAAGAAGAAGGACACGCGGGCGTAGGAGAAAGCAGAAAAGATAATAGATTATTAATCGTGCCAGGAATTTATTCGTCGGTTTTAAGTCGCTAGGATGTGTCCCTCGGTAATGGTAGGCGGGTAGGCGAAAACACCAGGATTCTTAATCCTCGGCCATAAATAAAACGCTGAATTAATGTTAATGTCGCTACATTTACTTAAGTGCAACGCGGTTAGCGATAATTCAAAAGTGATGACGCGCACCGCACAAAACCGAATCGTGCTCACATTAGCGAGGATATTTCATTACGACCCCTGTTCGGCGAGTACCTTTAGCGCGTTTTACGGGACGATCCTCTTTCAACCAACCCCCTAAACCCCTTTTCTTGTCCCGTTTTATTTCGTTTTTGTGTGTGTTTACCGGTTGTCGTCGCCGATTTTGACGCCGCTAACCGCTTGCTATTAGCGAGTGCCATAACTTATTTTTGACTCTCTTGCGTTTCCGTTCTACCGGTAAAGCCTTCCGATGTATATTGTGAGTAAAATATATAAGAGAAAAGTGGTATAAAATCTATCCTATGTGAACTGCCGCATACTGATATTTTAATAAAATTTATATTTTTAAATCCCGCATTCAATGTGTTATTTTTATTATTGAATTTAAATAAATATAATTATCACATAAAAAAAAAAGAATTTAATATCCTTGTATGATCGTTATAATTCGATGACATCAATATTATACTAAGAATTATAAAAAATATGAACGCTTTAAGAGCTATAATGTACGATAATGTTTGCAATTACAAAACGAAAAACGATAAAAATCAACACGAAATCATCGAAAACAAAGGGCATAAGTACAAAATTGTATCGCGACGATAACTCCTATCGTCCCCCATACCTATCGTTCGTCGGCGTCAATGAATAGAAGTCGCATACAAATAGCTAGGTCGTTCGTTCGTTCGTTCGGGTTAAATATCTTCATTGCGGAACATTAAACACGAATACATATATCAAATAGTTAACTAAAAGTTCAACACGGGCCGCAAAACAGCATGAGGAACCAAGAAAGTGCCGACCGAATTAAACACATCCGCAAACAAAACGCCGAGCGTCGAACGCCGTGGTTAATTCGCCAGAAAGTGAGTGCGCGTCCTCCACTCCAACTTTGCCATTTCACAAGACGACGCCGGCCCCCTGTCTCCTGATAGATATCTATAAATTGTGTGCTCTGAATATAATATAATATAATATAATATATTGCCGTTTAACTGTGTTACGTTTTGTTATTGCCCGAGAAATGACTACGATCATCGGTATTGCATGTTTAATATGAATTTATATGATTAAATTAATTTTACAATTGCAATGTTAAAACGTTGTTATAATATATGAAATATAAATGTAAATTGTCTTATTTGATGATAAATGAATTAATAAATTTATTTATCTACAATGAGATATTATGTATGTGAGAGCTTAATCTCGCATTGCCGTCGTTTATTATTTTATAAAATATTGTAACTATAATATAGCGTATAACGTTTCACTGTCAATTGTCAAAAATATAAAAACTCAAAAATTAAAAAAAATAGAGTTTTTTTGTATGTAATGTTTTTGTTTGAAATGTGTCCTTCTAAATGTCCTCTTAGATTTTTTTCTTTAGAGTCTTTCTTTTTTTTAATAAATTAATCAATTTACGTTGTCGTCACATATTATGTTATGAAATAGTTCAATTTTAAAAATTTAATATAATTAATATTTTAAGCAAAACATCTGTATTTCGATTTAAAATATAATTAAAATTATATGATGTGCTAAATTAAAAAAACGAATAATATCTGAAGTTTTGTTGTAAAGCTGGCGACTCGATTCTTCTCCATAAAAATATAGTGAATATATTTCTTTAATAATAATAAATGTATAATTGATAAAATTGTATTAATTTACGATTTCTTTGCAGATCTAATTATATTCAGAATAGCATATCCTTTTGTAGAATGAGAGAACATGGAAACGCAGGATTTGAGAACACCTTGGGGTCTGATTTATGTCCGAGGCCTCAGTAAGTCCCGTGACATAAGGCGTTGCGTCCTTAAAAAGGATTATTGCGTCAACGTAGCTTTGAGAAACGCTGGTCGTTTACGGTTAGATATTATTAATTCGCCACGGGTCCAGGTTTTAAAGCGGTGATTAGTGGAGCATTCGTCGTAGCCGTTTGAAATATTCAATTTAACACCGGTCTGTGTGTGTGTGTGTGTGTGAATGTAGTTGACTGAATAATGTGATAAGGTTACTTAGTCGTTTGTTGTACTTCTCTTTCGTTGAATATTTTCGTTTCGGTCTCTCACTAAATATCTACGTGGGTATTTCGTTGGTTTTTGGCCTCTATCTCGTTTGCGGGTGATGGTTAACTTGGAGGATTTCTCGAGACGAAGGTAACATGTACTTTTACGTCGGCAACCGTCGGGTTAATGCGGTTTGACCCTATGTCTATGATGTTTCTGATTTAATAATACACTTTAACCCTTTGCGTGTACGTTAACGTTCACGTTAACGTGCCGGCTCGATACCCGTGAATTCAGCATAATCCCTAATGATGAACCATAATCTCTTTATGGATGTAAATAACGATTAAATAGACAAAAAAAAATACATTAAGACGATGTATAATATTTGATTTCTACTCTAGATTCATTATTCAATTATTAATTTTTGATTTAATAATGAAAATATTGTTGGCAGGTGGTAGAATGATTAAAAAATATAACTAATTTAATATATATTTATATAAATGAAAAACTCAGACGTATTTGATTATGCATGAGCACAAAGGTAATTTAATACGACGACATACATAATTTAAAGAAGAAGAGCCAAGGTTTGCTGTATGGTGAGGGGAGATGTAGATGGCAAGAAAATAAGGGACGAAGGACATAGTCTGTGTAGAGATCTCATACGATCAACGGACCACCCTTGGTAACAACCCTTCGCCTAACCACCCAATAATACATTATGCAGTTTACTATTATCGTACGTTAGTCTGGGATGAGAAGGAAAGGGGTTCAGCCGGGGTATGCCACCACTAAACTCGGACAGGTGGCGGTCAGGAATGTCGAGGAGTGGTCACAGTGAACATGGAACGGGACGTTTATACCCACAGGAGTCTGAAATCCCACCGGAGACGTCTCCGGGGGTTTTGCATTATGTATGTGGTTGTTGTACCAATGTCGCAGGTGCCTGGAAAAAATCATGAGCGTCCCTTGGCTAGATTTGGCGCGTGTGATGCTTTTTCAAAACGCCGCATTACGTCTGCGTCTCCCTTTTTTTTCGTTTTAGCTTTGAAATTTTGTCTCTCTTTGAGAGGGTTATTTTTTTTTTATTTTAAAATAGAGTCCGTGGCGTTGTGAGATGCAGCGGAATTGCAATACGCATGCTTATGACTAATTTAAGGATGTCGTGAATATAGATTGAAGTGTTTGAAGCAGAGTTGTTTTTCTTTGAAGGTAACTCTACCTTATAAATGTGGAAGAAAATAACTAAAAATGATAAAATATAAATAATATCAGTATAACATCAACCTAGTTCACTTGAATGAAAACAAGAAAGACACGCGATACTGTCGGTACAACCTTCGGAATATATTTCAAGAAATAAAATACGAGATTTAGGCAAACGTTAAGGGGTTGGCCGTTCTTGCGTGAGCTCACCCTCGAAGCACCGCACACGCGTGACAAGGCCCTGGTCCGTTCGTCCACATTATTTGTGTCGATCCGAGTCGTGGGCTTAAGCCGTCTCATAAACATGCCCTCAATATCGGGGTTGGTAATCTGCCGGATTTGGCAATCGCACCGGCCCATTCCGCAACCAATTTATATTCATTTCATCCCAACGACCCGCACAAATCGACCAGCGCCCGACCACCCCCTCAGCCGAATCTTGGGACCGTCAGCATCAGGGTGACATTAAACGATGAACGTCTATCCCAGAGAAAGTAACGTCAAAAGAACTTACCGTTTATTCCCCTACCTTGTTCTATCCAAACATCGAATTAAATTTATGTAACCTAACCCCATTATCTATCTTATAAAACATTTTTTTTTTATTAAAAAAAAAATCTAATCATCTCTCAGAGTTTCATCGGTTATTTAAATCCGTAATTTTCTTTAATCCGAAAGAGTTTTCCGATATATTTTCGTCCATATTCGAATCTCACGTAGATTTCTTTAGCTGCGACTTAGCTCGAAACTCTGGAAAATTATTACAGGAAACTGTCGCTGCGTGATCGCTCGTTTCGGTCTCCCGGTTCAAAGCCTCGAAACGCGAGCCAAAGTTTTATCGTCTCCGCCGCTTAATGAATGCTTTCATACCATCATACAAAAATTGCGATCGGCTCCAAAAAAGATATCGTATTCGAGTTTAAAACTTCTTGTTTTTCGGTCTGCAACTCTGCAAACGTGATTTCGAGAACTGCGATCGAGTTGTTGAAAAACGTCCGTCGTTTATTTTAAACTGTAATGAAAAATTTCTTATTTCTATTTAATATATAGAGAAACGTTTTTGCAGTTTTGATATAGAAAAACTTATATGAAAATAATACTTTTAATACAGATAAATGGTGTATTAAATATATTTAGTTACATATTATATTCCATTTCTATATCAAATAGTTATAAAAATTCTATTAAAAATGGATATTATCCTATTCTTTACGAACTCAAGTGTTGAATTCTAAATATAATTTTCAATTATTTAATTTAATTGAAATTTTCAAAATATCCTGAAAAATCTAGTTTTTGTTATAAATATCTATATAATAAAATAAATATAATTTTAATATATATCATAAAATACAGTTATATAAATATAATAAAAACAGTTTCAAGTATTTTTAAATAATACTAAAATATCAATAAAGTGATATATATGAAAAATTTTAAATTTTTTGATATTTTCAATTATTAAAAATATTCATATATATCAAAAATATATTAATAAAAATATCACTGAAGAATTTTTGTATTTAAACAAAAATCTGATTCTCATCATTCATATTTAGTGACATAATTATGTCGATATTTTCAGTAAAGATAGTCTGATTACGATATATATATATATATATATATATATATATATATATATATATATATATATATAATTGTAAATTGCTCCAGTTGCTCGACTTAGATGGCAAATAATGTCAGACCGATTGAAGTTCATCCAGGATATATATATATATATATATATATATATATATATATATATATTCAGTATTTGTACGGTACGAGTATATGTGGATTTGAACTCGGTTCTGTGGCGTTTATAATTGATTTAACAGCCTGGCTGTAGATTGTGTCTAATCTCGGCGTGGCCTGTTATCAGACACGTCTCACGGCAATCGCACCCGACGAGCTATATCACCGCTTTTGGGGACATCGCATTTAATACACGTTTTAATTTATATGAATAAAATATAAAATAATATTTATAATGTATATATATATATATATATATATATATATATATATATATATATATTTATTTATTTATAAATGTTAAAATTATGAAGAATTTTTGTTGAATTATTTTGTTATTTTTGCATTATTCAATTGTTTATTTTTATAAAATATGATAATATATATTATAATCATAAAAATAATGTTAAGCAAGATGTATATATCCATAATATAAATATATCAATTAATCAATATATTATCAGTGATATGAAAATTTTGTTTAAAATATATGAATTCAAAGAAATTAAATTAAAAACAAAATATAAAAATTCAAATCTTATAGTATATAATGATGTTTATATTATTATAATATATAATATCATATATTATAAAATTATATTTTGAATTAAACCGTGGGCCGATTTCGATGAAAACGACCCTCGCTAAAGTAGCGCTCCCGGTTTTCTCTCCCGGCTCCCGGATCTTATTTAACCGCTCCCGATATTATTTGTCTGTGGTGCTGTATGACGTCACGTCCGAAGGCTTCGCTCAAGTAACTTTATAATCGTCATCGGAGGACGTGACGACGCGCATTGCTCTAACCGACTTTTCCTATATACTATTCGACCGCCCTTATGTCGCCCCAATTTTCCCAAAACAAAAAAAATCGCCCTCGATTCGTGACATCTGATCTAAATCAGAAAATCTATCGATTCTACAAGATATTAATTTTAAATCAAATTTATAATTATTTAATATATATATGTAATTCATCAAATTTGATATATATATATATATATATATATATATATATATATATATATATATATATATATATATATATATATATATATATATATATATATATATATATATGTGTGTGTATTTATAGTGAAATGAACCTCTTATACATGTATATAAAAGGGTCGCGATTGTGAATAGTTCGAGAAAATCCCGCGCCACATTTTGGGGGACGTTGGGGTAACGAAGGGCCGTTTTCAGGTCGGACCTTTCGTGTCACTCGGCTTCAATTTGACGCACATTCATCAGAAGTACAACATTGTTTTAGTTGATGAGGATGTTGTCGCACAATATCGCCTCGCTTGTCACTTAATAGGGCGGCTTTTCCCGCAAATTTCCCCCCCCCCCATATGTTCGCATAGTACATATATATATATATATATATAAACAAAACGTTGTAAATGTGTACTCAACATTATATATATTATAATGTTATGATTTTTTCTAATAATAAGTTATTTTTTAAATGTATAAAAATTTGCAATTAAATTGAATTTTTTATATATAACTAAGTAAAATAATCAGTATATCCATATTTTGAAATAAAATTATCTTTTTTATTTACTTCTAAAAACGGTAAGTATTTTGGTTGTTAAATTTTCAATTTTTTAATATACATAAAGATATTAAATATAATATTTTATTGTATAAAGGATCGATTATTTGGCAAATTAATTAAGAAATTGTAATAAATTTTGAGTACAAACAGAACTGGAGATCCAACCATAATCCTATAATATTGCCGTACAGCAATTTTATTATTTTTAACCCTTTGAGGTACAGAATTATGAAAACACTAGTTCACAAAAAAAAAATATCTTTATAAACCACTTCTAACCGCTGTGTTTGCAGTTAGTTTTGCTTTTCAAAAATGTGGTTAAATTTCGATCTTAATATCTCAAAAGTTAACGATTTCATTCAATGACTAATTTTAAATATTCAAAATCGTCATTGATGCTGAATTCAAAACACATTTATAGCGTAATTAGAATCGCTCATTATGCTCACACTGTCAAAGGGTTAAAGAAGTAGGCGGTCAAAAGTATCTGAGGAGGAGGAGGAAACGTAGGTAAAACGACACCTAAACACCGTAATATCGCACGGTTTCATTGTCGGAAATCGGCAGGGTGTCGGCGCGGCAATATTTCGCTTTTCGGCTTTTTCCCCGGCGAAACAGCGAAATGAAAATGAAAACGTCGTCCCCCGGTCATTGTGTAGCGTCTCGGCGCGCCGTAAAAAGCCCTTTCATTTCGGCGCCGTAACACGCGTAATGGCCATCATTTTCTCGCTCACTGCGCTCTGATGCCTTTCCCCTGGTCGTATACATAAACACTAATAAAGCTAAATCTGACTTTACTCGCGTGTGACCGTCGCATGTCGGGACCGAACCTCCACTCGTTTTAACGTCCGATTCCGCCGCCTTAATTGCGGACCGTCGCTGAACGGACGTGAAAAACTATTAGCGCCTCGCTTTATTTTACTACTAGCGTATACGCTCTCGTCTTTTGTGCGATAGTTTTGCTTGTTAATAAGGGTGAGTTGAGAATATTTGGACGTCATCAAAGAAATTATGTTTTAATATATATATATATATATATATATATATATATATATATATATATATATATATATATATATATATATATATATATATATATATATTAAGTCGTTTCCTTAAGAAGTATGACGATCCATATGGTTAATAAAATTTTTTTAATAACCATTTGAAATAGTTCTATTGACGAATGGTTAAATCAACGATGGAGATTTTCCCTTAAAAAATATCTGAGTAGTTTTTATTTATATTTTTAGATCTATATTTGAATTGGGATTTGGCTTGATCTGTCATAGAATTGATCTTCTTCTTGAGGTCATAGGATGCTGTAATTTACTATATGTCTCAAAGTCTTCAATATCATAAACTATCATTTTTTATTTTAATAAATGCAGCTACATTAAATTTTATTATTTTTGATATAATTAGTTCATTTTTAATGACTTTGGAGAATTCTTGTGACTCTTAGTTATAAAATAGTTGTTTTTTTTTTACTAAAAAGCACATCATTAATAAGGTAATTTCAATATTTTTAAATAGCATCAATATTATAATTGCTCAAATAAAATAGGCATTGTGCAAAATTTACATTACATCTATACTAGTTTAGAAACAATACACATGACTCAGGACGTTAATAAGTTATCACACGGCCACCCTTGTCCAGAATTGATCCACGTACATACATATAATATAAGTGGGCTTCATCTTTGTTGTCACGACATATCATCCCGGTTGCCCCATTCGTCTAGTACACTATAAAATAGGCGATTCGAATCCTCGGCGCGTGTGAGCACGTAAAAAGGGTCCTTCGTCACTAAGAACGTAGGCTATGGGGCATAAATAAATTAAAACTATTCTGACACGAAGGGCCATAACACAATGAATCCGAAGTTAACCTTTCGAAGGGACCCTTTTAAACCGAAAAGGTGCTAGTGAAGTCCGTTCGTTACCTATGCGTGCTCTACACTAGGGTAAGGTGGTGGGCACGTCAACGTGAAAACCCCTTCAACCCCCTCCCCCACGACACCGCTTTCAACCGCCCTGTCGTAATTTCGTAATCGTTTTTGTTTTAATATTCCGTTTGATAGTACGAGTTTGGTCCTTTCGGATGAGGGAGGTCGTTCAGAAATGTTATTTTGCTTTATGTAATAGACGTCCCCGGTTTCTCTCTCTCACTATGCGAAAGGACGGACACTTCATACGGAAGATGGAAACCGCAAGGGCTCATCTTGTCCCTTTTCCTCGTCCCGGCGAACAACAACAACTACGGATCAAAACGGTTCTCTCGATTTTATTGTTCTTGATTAAATTTTCATACGGCCACTTGTGGCCGATGTTCTCTCTGTCCGCACCCATTCCCAACCGATCCCGATTCACCACGTTTCGTTTGATCGGGGGCGAACTATTGTTGCCCTCCTCAATCAAAAGTGACTTTTGCTTTTTCGAACGACCCGTTTTAGCAGTCGTTAGTTTTAATTTTGGCCCATAATAACGCACGCAGCGCGACGGCGGAACCTTAATTAAAAGTTTTCACCTCGAAACCGGGGATAATTTTCAATTTTAGGAAAGTGTACTGTCTCTCGCTATTCTCCGGAGATCGCTCATATTCGCTATTAAAATGTGCGATTGTTGCCTTTTCAACTATTGAACCGAATTTTACACGTTTAACGTTTTCAATATTCAAAATTGCTCCGTCTTATTTAATTTGATTCCGTATTTTCGGACTGTACTTTCAAAATTCATTTAAAGATAAATTAATTTAATCATTTATATATTCAAATAATTAAAAATATTTTTAATCATATAATAATAATAATAATAATTAGCATAAAAACACAATAGGTAAGACGGTTATTGTATGCAATAATGAAAATAGAAATTGCACAATCGCAAAAGCTCACAAGTGTAAAACCCGGCGTCGCTGCAAAATGCACTCGAAGCTCATATTAACATTCCGTTTATATTTATTAGGCTGGCGTTAATCACGACTACCGCTCCCGCAGGAAAGCCGGAAGAATTCGGCGCATTGTTTCCGGTTCGGCGGAAAGGCGCCACGCAAACCTTCGGATTACCGATGGAGTCCGTTGACGGTGGATTTGGAGCCGACCGCACGGTCCGACTCCATTCCATATATTTTCCGTTTTCGAAAAAGCGATACGAATCGTTTTTGTGTATTATTCTTGTTGTTGTTGTTGTTATTTTTGTGTGTGTTTTTTTTTGTATATATGCGCTTTCGTTTTACGTCGTTTTGTGTCTCGGACGTGTTTTCGTTTCTAGTGCGGCATCCGTGGAACGTATGCTAACAATTTCGCAGTTAGTGTAAGATTCATTGTTGCATTTTTGTGTATGCGGTGTTACGAAAAATTGTCAACGATTTTTGAAGAGGAAAAAAATAGCACGCTTTACGATATATTAAATCGTTGCAATATTTAAACACTAATTTTACAATTATTGCTTGTAAAAATAAATAAAGGACTACAATTTCAATAGTTTACATTAATTGATATAAGTAAAATACTTTATATTTATTATATTTAACTTTAAATGAGTGAGTTATACATTTATTTATCTGAAATGTGTTATTTAAAGGGTAAAAATTCGAATCAGTGTTATCTTCTTATATCATACGTCGATATTATAATTATTAATTTAAATAAGAAATCTATATTCTTGACAAAAATATATTAAAAAATGTAGTTATATGTTAAAAATAAAAAAATAATAATATTAAGAAATTTTGAAGATGCTCTAATATTTTTATTAAATCAATCTATAAATATTATATATATTATTATTTTATATAAATGTAATATTACAATATCAAACGAAACAATCACATATAGATTAGAAAGAAAAAAAAGCGGTCAATTTTTTTTCATAGCACCGCATACGCTTTTATATAAACATAATGCGTTCGTATTTATGCAGAATATAGCATTGTAAGCGCGTGGTTTTCCGTGAAAATTTACAGGTTTTCCGCCGCTTCATATAAATATGCCATTAGAATGAACGGCCAAGGCACTAGTTTGCACTCGGTCGCATAATATTTATTATACGTGTGCACTATCTTGCTAATTACAATAAAATTGCAATGACTTCGCTAAGTTTTCCATTTTGCCCCCCCCCCCCTAACTCTCCGTTGAATATTATCCTTTTCCGTTTTTCCACGACCGCTCCCCCCCTCCCTTCGCCCATCGCGTCCATCGTTTTCACCTTTGTTATATATATATATATATATATATATATATATATATATATATATATATATATATATAAAATGAGGAAAAGCATCGTTGAATTCTATATACCGACTAATTGCGTGTCGTTCGTTTACTATTTTATTTATTTAGATATTTCTATATGTAGAATATAAAACGTTTTTTTTCCATTAACTATCGTTTATTTTATGTATATCATTTATTGTTTACAGAATATTTATTTCGGATATATAATATAATTAATTTCATATCGCATTGCGTATTAAAAAAAATAAAGTATATTAAATTCGATTCGTTTTTGTCATATTCAAATCATATGTTTATTTTTTTTTTAACAATTTATAACACGATCATATCTTTTGTAAATTAATTTTATTTTATATAAAAATTCTATACGTAAAATATTTATTTTTTAAATATTTACACGATAATGTATAAAAGTAGATTTTTTTGAATAAAATAGTATATTTTAAGAAGAAGAAAAATATCGAGAAATTTATAAGATATGTTCAAAATTTAATATATATATAATAAAATCTAAATATATTGTCACTTGTATATTGAAACTGTATATTTTTAAATACATATTATATATATATATATATATATATATATATATATATATATATTCGGTGAATAATAATAATAATAGCAATAATACTATTAAACTTGTATAATAATTATAAAAATACAAATTTTCACGACGGGTCGGAAAAACTAGAAGACCACGGGGTCGTTTTTGAAAGCGTCTACGTTGCGCCATCGTGAAAATAGTTACGTGCCGCTACCACTTTAAAAACGATAAAACAGAGGTCCCTACCGAAAACGCACACATTCGTATACACTTTCTTGTATTATATATATATATATATATATATATATATATATATATATAAACGGGCGGACATAGTGAAAATGTGTTTGTGCGTTCGTGTGTCGTAATGTGTACCGGGGACGGTTAAGCGCAAGGCTGAGATGACCATAATGTGTGCGGTCATAAACATGTCGCCGTTAATTTTGGATCCAGGTGGGCAGTAAATTGTCCCCGGAGGTCCTTCTTTGCCGTTATGGGGACGAGGCGTTGCGGCTGGCGTGACGCTAAGGGGTAGTTTCACCGTCCGCCTCCGCAGGGTTAAACTACGCTACGGGTAATGGTTGCCCCACGCGGCGGTACTTTCGCAGCGTCCGCTCAACCCCTTAGCGCACGGAGCTTGTCAAGCTTTAATTGATACTACAAAACGGGCGTTAACCGGTTGATGTAGTGCGTTCAGTATTTGGAACAGATCTGATGACCGTTTCGACGACGACTCCGATTCTATTGCCATCGATTATATGTGAATGTGCACGATCCCCGGGTTGTAAATACCCCGACGTTGGTCAGGTGTAAATCTTGCCGAATAGGACTTATCGAATGGGGATGTTTGGGGAAGGGGTGGGGGGTGAGCGCGGTTGTAAAAAATAGTCGTGTGCGGCTATTCCGGATGAAAAATTGATTTCTTTACTGGTTTAGGGTTGAAAACAATCGGTTTGCTAACATGAATTAAAAATAACTAGCATTTCTATCTTTATATATTTATTAATATTTTATTATTATTTTTTATATGTACAATATTCATTGTAATATTATTGTTTTATTGAAGATCCGTTCATATAATTTTAAAATAAATAAAAAAAAACTAAAATATAAAGTGATGTTTTATTATAAATAATATAGTTTGAATTTAATAATATTTATTAAAATTGGTACAACGAAAAATTTTCACATATAGTGTATAATGTATAAAACTTTTATAAAGAAAAGGTAATTAAGCTCTTGAATTCATAATTCAATTTTAAAAGTTTTTTTTAAATATTTAAAAAATAGATTTATATATTAATTTAATATTTATATTTAACGAGTTTACTGATTTGATTTATAAAATTGAATTTAAAAAGTTGGGAATTTTACTAAACTTCATAACAACTTTTAGTTATGATATAATAAAATCAAATAATTCTTAGCTGTTTTTACAATAAGATTGATTGACGCGAAAAAAACAGCTGATTCGATAAAATTTTTATTCAAACTGATATAAATGATTTTGTATTTTCGTAAATTTTTAATCATCAAGTAATTCTGATACAGTGACGTGGAATGATATGAGAAAGTATGAAAAAAAAAAAAATTTTTACAAATATATTGATATGAATCGAATACGTTTTTAGTATGAATTTGATTTTATTATTTGTTTAATAATTTATTCGAAATCAAAATATTGAGTTGTGACATTACGTATGCGAACGTGCGTTATTCTCGATACGTACACGCGCGGTCATTTGTCGTCGTACACATGTCCACCGTACATCAACGCCTTCTGTACACGGGTATTAATTCGGCAGGTGGCCGATTCCGGTTCGGTTCCGGTTTGATGAACGATCCGATGCGGTTCGGTATATCTGCTCCGGTGCCGTTATTCAATCCGGCCAAACCGGATGATATACGTTATGCGCACACGGACACGCACAAATGCGAATTCACTTAGCCGTTGTGACGCCTCGACTTGTTACCGATTCTATTATTGTTAAGTAATCCGGTTAATGCTCGATTTTAGCATTGATTTAGTGCTTATGTTGTAAATTTTAATTATTGCGATTGAAACGATCGAACGTGTAAATATGATGTATTGATGTATATAAATATAATTTTGATACTAAGTACGATCTTTTTATATAAATATAACACTTATTTAAAAGATTTTAAAAAGAAAGATTTTTAATTCATACTGATCTATTTTATATTTTGAATGAAAAATTAGGAAAATGTGAATCGATTTTATTGTATTATTATAATTAAATTATTGATTCAAATATTTGTGAATAATAAATTTAATTTGTATTAAAGGAGCATTATATTGCATATAAAACAAAAAATATATTATTATATTTAGTTTATATTCTATTTTACACCCTTTTTTAAACATTCAATATTTTCATTTGCATCTTGATCTATGATTTGTGCATAATAAGGGTTTTAATACACACACACTCACACACACACACACACATATATATATATATATATATATATATATATATATATATATATATATAATTTATTATTTTTTGTAAAATTAAAATTATGTATACAAAGAAAATCCATATGAATATTTAACAAAAATGGATACAATTTTTAAAATATGAGTTAATAATTCTATTAAAATCAGAATATTTACAATTTAAATATTATGATAAATAGAAATAAGTTAAATTTATTTAGCTTATTGATGAAAAAAATTCAATCTTCACCAGGAAAAATTTGCACCACCTGATATTAAAATCACCACGCACCCCTAGATATTATCGTAGTCAACGATATCACATCCAACCCTCTCAAAAAAAAGAAAAACAACTACCATATACCTACTATATATATATATATATATATATATATATATATATATATATATATATATATATATATATACATTTTGAGTTTCTACGAAGAGGGTGAACTTTTCGGCGGTCTATGAATAGTTAATGCGTCCACTCGGTGCTGCGCTACGGGGATGTGCCGGCCCGGAGACCGCCGTCTCATTCGGAACAATCTGTCGACATTAGCCGGGACGTCCTTCCATCCTCTGACCCTCGCCTCCCCCTCCCCCCCTTACGGCTTTTTCCGGCAGTGTCGTTCATGAAGAAAAATCGGTTAAATAACCGGAATAGTCGGACGGTATTAATCTGGACGAGCCGAGTCGTATTAATATCGGTCGCCTTCAATTGGTTAGGGTGACGTGTGAAAACGTAATAATGACCCTGGGACAAAGACGAAACGACTTTTATATATTATTTAATGATTTCATATATTGCCCGAGCACTAATACGCCATATGTAATATATAAATATAAAAAATAAAAATATTAAAATTTAAATATATAAATTATTTATTGAATGATTACAATATCTATGTATCAAATTTCCTTATATATATATATATATATATATATATATATATATATATATATATATCATGAACTTATTTTTATATAATTTTTTTTTGTTTCTTTTTATTTTTTTTAGTAGGACAAATAATCTGCTATTTTTGTAACTAAATGAATTTTCCTTTTAGACGACTTAAATCAGTAAACTATTCTTTAGACAATCTTTGATTTTTATGACAATCAATTTCTTTCTAAATATTAATATTTAAGAAATATATTATATAAAGATATTGAAAATAGAAATATATTATTTAACGATATTGAGATATTTCAATTTTGGTGTCGTATTGATGATCATATATCTTAAAATTATCTTGAATTTAAACATTGTATACTCTGATAATTAGATAAAATATTCTGTATATGTTCATTATCTATATAAATATTTAAGATATTAACTTTTTTATTTATCTATTTATTACTAATATACTTCCATAATGAATTTTTGATAAAATTATGATCGACTCTTTGTCGTATAAAATGTTTAAAATAATGTTATGGACATATTTTAGATTATAAATATTAATTTATTTTTTAAATAATATTTTATTATATTTACATCCCCCTTACCCCTCTGTAAAACGGTTCATCTCTTGTGCCTTTGGCACACAACAACCGGACGCGGTTAATACATTAGCATAAGCCAGAGTGGAGTAATCATATTTGATTGCAGGCAATATGAATTGCATTAAACTGGACGACCGTTTGCAGTTATTATCTTTAACTGTAATAACTTTATTGGTCATCGTGAATTATTTACACGGGGTGAAATTGTCTGCTTTATATATGTCTTATATTATAAATTCAATATTTAATATTTGAGAAAAGTGGCCATTGTCTAATGATAAAATTATCAATTTACAGTACAAAAATTTCTAAGTGATTTTTTTTAATTCGATTTTATACTAATATAAATATAAACATGCTGATTTAAAAATGAAGTATTTTTAATATAATGTCAAAAAAATTTTCTGTTTTTTTTTGTAAATTATATTTTTCATAATTTATTTATTTTTATTTAAAGGAGAATATTTGATTAAAAAAATGTAATAATAAAATTAAATTTATTCAAAAATATAATACGATAAAAAATTTAATATAATGGAAATATTTTGAAGAATAAATTTAAATATTTATATAGTTTTAGTAGTAATAAATTTATAAAGAAAAAAAAAGTTTTATATTAAATTAAAAATTATAATGATTATAAAGACGAATGCGAACTATGTCTTCATCGTAACAAGAAGTCGACAAGATATCACACCTGAAAAGTGTAAAGTTTAAATTTCAATATATTCCATGGGGGGGAAAAGAGCGGAAAAATGTGGGATGGTAGGGGAAAAATGTGGGACGGGATGGGAAAATGAGGGAGAGGGTGGGAAAATTAGGGGTGGGGTTAAATTTTGAGTGCAATGCGGATATTTTAAATCGTTTTGTTTGCTATAGAGGCGTTCGCGCTCTAAGCAGTGCCTAATTCCTTGCAGATTCTATCCGAGCTGGTATCGGAGCACAGACATAACGGTTAATGTTTAGCATTCAGCCCCGGCATTAACCTGTAACTATGGGCGGGACAAAAGGGGAATACCTATCACCGTACTGGGAAAGCTTTGTCTTACATTTTTAACTTCTTAGTTGGCGTGCATGCGAGCTTTAATCGCTTTCACGGGCGGTGTGTGGCTTTGCGCATGGCATAAAGCCGCTGCAACAACCGTCGAGACTTAAACAGTGACAAAATCTTAATTGTGCACTTTAAATATTCAAAAGTCTTGTTGTACAATCAAAAACTTATAATGTGTACGAATATTCGTTATTAAGACGGAAGATATTGCATTTTTTTTTTGGAATTATAATGAAGATGTACAATATTTTGATTTGAAATATACTACAATAAAATTTGTAGCTTGAATCGTGAAAATATTGAAAAGAACAATTGTGTCGACTTTATGTCTGAAAAATATGTCACAGTTTCTGAACATTCGCATCTTAAATATTCAAAGTTGAGAGACTAACATATTTCGATCTGAAATATAATTGAAAATAGAGATGTTTGAAAATAAAAAGGATTGTTGTATCGACTGTGTGTTTAAAAAGCACGTCATATTTTTTGAGAATTCTAAACTAAGATATATAAAATTGAGAGATTAACATACTTTAGTATGAAATTTACTAAAACAAAATCTGAAGAGAGATCTTCGGAACTGAAAACGACTGTTTTATTAGCTTTAAAACTAAAAAGTCGAGAGACTAACATATTTATTATGTGAGATATAAATAAGCGTTTCATAATTTTAAAAATAGATATTGGAAACTGAAAAGGATTGTTATGATGATTTTAGATTAACATTTTAAAATTTAAAATATTTAATAAATATTCCTTATATATATATATTGTTGATTTTTGAATATTGGAATATTGAAATTTTATATAGTATATCGTCAGTCACAGTTCTATTGGCAAACACTGAACATAATACAAATATTCGTCTAGATTAATCAAGATATCGAATACGAACAAAGTGGTTGCACACCGAAAACTTTCACACAACTATGGCAAATTTGCATTCAGAACTGATCAAACCGAGTCGTAGTCGGGATTCGAACCGCGGTCCTGTAGTCCTTGCAACGTTCCAACGAAAATGCACTCGTGCAAGTCGCACAAGAGGAATAGTTAAAGGTAATGCGGCTGTTTAGATTTGGCCTAGAGATTAGGGTCTTCGGTAACTTTAACCTTTATACTTTGTGTGTATGTATATATATATATATATATATATATATATATATTTGTTCACGTGAGAAAGTGTCGCCGTGTGCATCCGCCTTTATATGGTCTAAGAGCGCAGTGTCGCGATTATAATACTTTTAACCCTCTCAGGATTCGGTGCTCGGCTTGGATGTTAAGTAGGCTCCGGATTAGGGTAAACGTTCCATGAATATTACGAAGATCGTTGCATTTAATTTCATAGTAATGCACGTTCGTCGCAATATGCATTTTGCGAGTGCTTAAAAAAGTATTAATCCGTTTTTTTTTAAAAAGAGTGTATAAATTCAAACAAATATTTGATTTTTCAACTAAGAATTTCAACTGAAAAATGAAAGATTATCAATTATAAATAATTTAGATAAAATATTCGATATTATTACTTGAAATTCTATTTGGTGACGCTGCTACTATTAGCAGTGTCATCAGGTTATATTTTTCCAATAGCGTAAATAAATATTGTTGATGCGCTTATTCATTAAATATGATCATCCTTATTTTACTAAATAGCTCTTGTTATAGAAGACAGAATCAAATATATAAATATATATGAACACTGTTCATGTACAGATTTCATTGAGAGCTCAAATATATATTATGTAAGCTGCTCATTTAAGCAGCGTTGTCAACATATAAAAGCTGCTATTGCCGACAACATTATATTAATTTTATACCACAAAACACATACAAAAGAAAATCAATCTTTTTTATAGTAAAAAATAATGTCAACGTTAAGAAAGTTAAAAATATTCTCAATACATTATTCACTTATGTCATTTTAACATTAACATTTAAATATATATATATATATATATGGCATAATATATAAACGGGTACGTATTTTAGAACTTTTTTTTTTTTAATAATTTCAGAGATGCTCCGAGACGTCATCGGGCCGATTTAATTAAAATGTTAGCGCGTTTGTTCTGAATATGCGACGCGGCTCAAGACCGACTTTTTGTTTATAAGACTCATGAGGGCGATTCGACGACGGGCTCCTTATACAAACTTATATATATATATATATATATATATATATATATATATATATATACATATTTGCACATATAAAGTCTGCAAAACGCGAATCTGCGAAACGGCTTTTACCCCCAAGGACAAATAACGACACTTGCCAGTTTGGACGGCGCTGCCCGTAAATTAATTTGCATTCGCCAACCCCCTTTTTCCCCCTCTCCCTTTCATCGTTTTCCACCAAGAAAACTGCTAAACTGAAAAGCCGGAAAATCCTTATTTTTAATATATATATATATATATATATATATATATATATATATATATATATATATATATATATGTGTATGTGTGAGTGTATGTTTGTCTGATACTATTAATTAAACATTTAAATATACGATTATATATTAAAATGTTTTAGTTAGAAAAATACAATATATAAAAAAAAAATATAAATATTATAATAAAAAAATGTTTTGTAATAATCATATAGAACATGTTTTACATTTTTCAATTTTCATTTGTTTTATATATATATATATATATATATATATATATATATATATATATATATATATAATGTAAATAATTTAAATATTTGATTAATAGAATGATAAACATCAAAAAATTTGAGTGATTAATAATATATATAATTTACAGTGAAATTAAAAAATAAAATTGATTAATATTAATAATTTATATCGTTTTAATGTACAATTTATACATATAATAATATCTAATTAATATTAACACTAAATCTACCAGTATCGGTCGTTATCGTACCGCATATCAAATTTTACGATTTTTTTCAAAATATTATTTTATTTATTTATTAATTCGTTCAACAACAAAATGTACTATTCACCTACATTTAATTATAAAAAATAATAACAATTTATGATCGGATACGACATAAATAAAGAAGTGTCGGTAGATTTAGTTTAATTGCTACACATTTTACGTTCGATTTATTAAAATTTGTGAATGGAAAATTTATTTGATAATTCAGTTTTTTTTTTACTTAGATATTTTAAAGCAAGACGAATTTTTAAAATTTAATAATAATATAATTATAAAATAAGATTAATATTATACGTAGCGGGCACACATAGTACATGTCAATTGTCATTTTAGCGGAAACTTGTGCATCTAGGACCGTTTTAATTATTCAAATTGAGAAATTCTATCCAACGGTCATCGCGGACGGATAGGGGAATGGCACAATGTGGACAGTTTAACCGGTCGGCTTTTGTCATCTTGCGGCGTTTGGTGTCTCGTTAAATTATGCATAAACGTCTCCTATTTTCCTGTGGGATAGGACACCGCATACACTAGTCGATTTGTATGTAAAATTCATACAAAATGTAGGCGGTTACGTCTTTTCCAAACCGCAAACCTATAACGGTATACTTGTTTCGCTATACGTCTCGTTTTGCATCTCGTACTATTATACGCGCCCTAGTTGCGACACTGGAAAGGTGTCACTTAATCGGAAGCGAACTTTCCGCCTTTTCGTTCACTTTTATACGATCACTATTAACTATTAAAAGCGTCGTGAATGTTTGAACGTTTAACTGCAATGTGCACAGCAAATTTCAATAGTGTTCGCGGTGTATTTTAATATTTTCTTAGTTTGAAAATTTTTATATTTCTAAAATATGATGAATATATAAATTAAATTAAGATATAAAAATTAATTGTAAATAATTTTTTCAATATTCTTATAAACATTTATCTAGATTTAATTATTTTTTTTTTATAATTGAAAACGATTATAAGATTGTTTTATATATTAAAATAAAATTAATATATAGAACAATTTGCAAAGACCTAACCGACAATGGATGCATCGACGAACGACACATTAGGGTGGTTTAGACCCCGTCAGACCTCATCGTTTCCAGTTTAGTCGTCCGCCGAACAAGTTGACAACAATAAGGCAACACCGGAGGTACATCTTGGCGAGGCTTGTCCATCCTTATCTTCTGGTGCTGATGTGAGAACAATGGACGATGTTGGGAAGTTGTCTTTTGATATCATTGTCTCAGTCGTCCGACTTGATTAATTGTATTTTCCCGTTCGTGTTTACATTTAACTTGCGAACGGCTGTCGTCCACACGAGACCGACCGTATATTTTTTCCCCGCCATGTATATAATACGATATATCGTATTGTGATATATATATATATATATATATATATATATATATATATATATATCCTTCATATCCTTTCGTCGCATCATCCTTCAAATTGTTGCGAGACAAAAGGTTTAAATGTGAACAGTGTTGTTATAGATACGGCGTTCAGAGTTAGATAGATTTATACATAAATATTTAATAAATCAAAATATTCTTAAAATACTCAATTGTGATTATTATTATTATTATTATTTAAATATATAAAATGATAGAATTTCATGTTGAAAACTCCGGTTTTGAATAGTATACGTCGAAGCGGTTTACAATCGTGCACGTCAAAGCTTTGGTAAGTTTCAGGTCCCGAAGGCTCTATTTCCGTCTTTCGCTTGATTCGATTGTGTAATTAAACGTGAGGTCGTTCTGCTCTGAAAACGTCCATTTATAGCAACCGAAACGACAGACATCTCTTTGTTTTGTCACTGTCTGTTTTTGTAGACGCGTTACATTAACATAATATAACGAATTATGATTATGATATATATATATATATATATATATATATATATATATATATATATATAAGCGTTTCTTGCATTTTGTCGAATGATATTAATGTTATTTATATCATTATTCGAGTCGAAGTTTATCTATTTCATTAACTTTGAATCGTTTGAATTTAGATTCTATTATTATTATATATATTAATTATATAAATCAAAAATAAATTGTTGATTTTAATACAAAAATGTCTTTTGATAAAATAAAAATTTATTCCAATATAAATATATTTAAAATAATTTTATTGATTAAAAAAATATTTTATTATTTAAAAATTTTATAAAAAAGAAGTATCCTAAAAAATAATAATAAGCGTAATAATTCTTCATTATATCATGAAAAAAATATTTTTTTAAAATTTTTTGATACATTCAATATTTTTACATTTCAAAAAAAATACTTAATAGGAATGTGCTTTTTTTTAAAAGAAATTAATTCAGAAAAAAATTATACATATATAAATCATAAGTTAAATGTATAATATTTATGAAAAAAAAATTATATGCGTGTATTTTTTTGTATAATGAATATAAAAAAAATATAAATATATAAAATATTTTAATCGAATTCTAAAGACATTTTTTTTTAATAAACGATATAATATAATAATCATATTTTTTTTCTTCAGCGAGACTAAACTTCATCATTCACCCCTACGACCCTTTCTTGTGGCAGTTTCGGAACGGTCTTCGTCAGAAACTGTGAGGGAGACATGCAAACAACAATGAGACATGACAAATGACACACCATGACGTAATGACACACAAATTAATTTACAATACTAAGAGAATAATCACTTACGAGCACTTAATTAATAATTTATACAAACAATTGATAATGGGGTTTGAAATTTATATAATATATTTTATTATATTATTATGGTATATAAATAAACTGCTACCATTCCATTTTATCAATGTGAAATAATAATAATAATAATAATATAATGAGATAAACGATGTTTTATTCGATTTGAATAAGTGTGGATGGGGGGTCGATTGTTGAATCGCTGTCGTGGTCTTTTTGTGATGATGCTTCGCGAATGCTTCCAGGGGAAGATTGAGGGTCTTCGGTCAAAGCGGAGTCCTCAAAAACGAGGGAGGTACCGAAGGGCGTCCTCTATCTAGGTGGGTGCGCATGGAAACCTAATTAGGGATAAGAAAGACGACGTCTTCGCCAGAGATGGAACTTGTCGTCCGATATAAATAATGAATAATCGCTTTTCATTCGGTTTACGTGTCGCCTCATCTCTTCAAAAATCAACCGCGAAGATGATGGGTCGCGATTTTGAGCTTCCGAAATTAAAATCGGCCCGCAAAATAGTGCCTTTTGTTCGTGACGGCGACGGCGGCGGCGGCGGCGGCGGCGGCGGCGGCTACAACTGCGACGGCAGAAACGCAGCAGTAGGGAGGGGGACGGCTTTTAAATCTTAATTAGTTTATCCGCTCGTGCGTGGTGATGATAATTCGAAATGGCGGAAACGGAGCGCGTGAACATTAGTCTTTTCGATGTTGACATTATATATTCGCGATGTCGTGATTGTGAATATTCATCGTGCTAATTATTGTGATTTAATATTAATGCGGTTTGATTAAGTTTGCTGCTTAAATATTATATAGGGTTTGTGCTGAGAATTTCAGATGTTGTTGTTCGAAATTGAAGGATTTATTATATCGATATTAATATGAATTTAAAAATATATATACAAGTAAAATATTAAATGTGTGATATGAGATTGATTTAATTCTTTAATAATATGAAAATGAAAAAAATAATTAATTAAATATAATATATAAAAATTATTTTATGATAAAAAAAAATAAATAAATCAAACATTGAACCGATAAATAAAGCGTCGAATATCGCAGACAGGTCGAAAATTAGTTTGGCAGAAGTCTTTTCGTCGAGAGCTTTCATCGTGACGTAGTCCACGACAAAACCACGTGGAAAATTTCTCCAAACCACCACCCTCGTCCCTCTCCCCGTCACCCCGACGGTATGAAAGCGGAATAATGAGTGATTAGGCGACAATGGGGTAGTCACTAATGGAAATCACTCAATTCGGCTGTGGCCTTTCATCGCTAAGAATGACTGAGACACCGACCCGGCACATTTTCATCCCCCTCGCCCTTTTCCAAAGAATGACTGGGCGTCTGCCGAGGACGTTTAACGAATAACGAATAGATAGATGGATATTTGTAATGGGAATTAAATCGAATTGTGTTCGGACCGCCGCCCCTCGCCGCCCCCGGACCCTAGGCGCGGCCGTGTGTCGAAGGTCGAAATCTTATTGTTAAATGAAGAAATATTCATCGATTAATTTGCATTGTATCAATGACGTGTGATTCCGTATTTTTTTATTTATTTATTTGATTATGTATGTTAAATAAAATCAATTGTTGATATTAAAAAAATATATTCAATTATTTATTTTATCATTTTGATAATTTATTATAAATATTTAATTCGCAATATAAATTTCGATCATTTTAATGATTTTAATTTCATTTTCCATCTCAGTTGGCACATTTTTATAAATTATAATTAACTATTATAATTATTGATTATTGTAAAAGCAAGTAAAAATTAATTTTAAAATAGGAAATACTTGACATTCATTAAAATATTTTAAATTCTATACTCATATTATCAAAATAATCTTATAAAATATGATCTTTTATAATCTATGAGAGATTTGAAATATATTTAGTCTCTATTTTGGTAAATGGCACAAAAAATTAAAATCACATTTTTGAACGAATTCAAATATGAAAAAAAGAAATTATTACATGTAGTTAATGTCATATTTTCTACAATTAATTTTATTTTCATTATTCGTATATATTTTTTTAAATTATATTAAGTATATATACAGCTACGTCTGATTTTTAAACATTGATTGAAGCAAATTCAATTTCTAAATGTAATAAAAATTAATATATATATATATATATATATATATATATATATATATATATATCTGTATATTGATAATTTTAATACGTGTAAATAAATGATATATACGATAACTTTAATAAAAGGAATATATAGATAGTTACGGGGAAGGGAGGGGCACACACTTAATAGACAATCATAAATTAACAACACGCCCCCGAAAACAGACAGAAGCATAACCGTCGTCGATAAGATAATTTCAATGGTTCAAAGATTTAACCGTTGGAACTTCTCGGTCCGCGTAAAGGTTAACTGCGATTTATCCATAGAGTGGAGCACGTACCGGCACTGTTCAAAACGGTGGAAAATTTTCACAAGGAAAACCTCCGCGAAACTTTTCCGATATACCACAGCACAATATATATATATATATATATATATATATATATATATATATATATATATATACGGAAGGGTGAACAGTTGTTTTTTTTGGCTGATACAACCTCCAGTTTTTGCGGTGAGCAGGTGATCTGCTCACGTTTAATTAGAGGTGTCGTCTCACGCCGTCATATAATAGTCGAAAGACGAAGTTTTTACGCGAAAAAGTCCAAAAAATTTTCCCTAAACACTTTTATACATTTTCCGTTGGATAGTATACAATTTAAATTGGCGCGATTTTTGATTTTGGAAAATAATATTATCGTTTTTATATCAGACATGATCTTATATTATATATCTAAATTAATATTATAAAATTATTTAAAAAAAAAGTGTAAAAAAAATAAATTCATCAGAATATCCGTTTTTGTTAAATATTATATCTATCGAATTTTTAAGATACATAAACGTATTATATTATATTTACTTCAAAAAATAAATAAATAAAAACGGACAGTGCATCAACTCATCGCGGTTAATCGAATTTTCGGAAGTTAACACAATTACGAACGAAAAGCGCTTTTCCAAAAAAAAAAAAAAATGAAATGAAATGGAAAAAAAATGAAACAAAATTATGACCAAAATCAAGCGGCGCCGGTTTAACGTCAGCTTAAAGAAAATATAAATCATAAAATTTTACAACCCACCATTAAACCCGGGGGCTTAATTGCGTCACTTTACGCCAATTATTAAAGATTTATTGACGCTTATCTAGTTCGACGTCAAAATTCTTTTTGTGGGGAGAGGACATTATATCATTTGTCGGACGGGTGCTTTGCGATTCAATGGAAAATCGTTTTTATTACATATACAAAATTTATATATATTAAAACGTCAATATTGTAATATATAATGAAAAAAAAAAAACAAAATTAAAATTATTTATATTTTTATCAATACAAATGTATCGATTGAGATATGAGATCGAAACGTGTAGTGAGTTTTGGTACTTGTTCGGTGTAAATTGAAAAATTCAGTGTTGAAGATTCGGAGTCCATGGGGGTCTGATGATGGACGACTGGGTGGCGCCAGGTGCGACTAAATACCGGGACGCTCGCATAAATTACGACATTCGCCTAATGCGCGGACCACAGTTTACCGACTACTGGAGATGCCCAACACACTAATGCCGGGTCGCTTTTACCGACCCTTTGGTCCCGCCGTCTTTTGTGTGCCGGACACGTTTTTTTCTTTTTTTTTTAAATTCATTTTTATCACTTCATATTTTGACGATTATGCTTCACAAGTTTATTTTTTAATGTTTATAAATTATAATATTTCTTAATTAGGTGTTAAATTCTAATATATATATATATTTGTGTTATTTAATATTTTTCTTTAAACAGTATTATTTTTTACTATAGAAATATTTATTATTTTATAATATAATATAATTTGTATCTAATATAATAAAATATATTCGACCGCAACGAACACATTGAAAACTCCTGAATATCTGACCGTTAAAACTTCTATATGCATCCGTTTCTCTTGCTCATACTACAACGAAGCGTCGATAGTCGAAACCTATCGCTAACTTACGACGTACAGAGTTTCACAATAAGCCGTCTCGAGTTACGACCGTCGTATATATATATATATATATATATATATATATATATATATATATATATATAATATAACGACGTATATTCATTAGAGATAAATATCGGAGCGCATCCGGCGATTTTTCGACACAAATGGAATTATCGCCGCCGATTTTACGGTTTATTCATATCATTATATATATTTATAAATTAATAGCGTTTCCGAATAATTCATTATATTTACAGAATCGAAATTAACGGCGGCCGGCCATTATTCTAGTTATTTTATAATTGATATATAAAACAAACGAGGTCGTAATGCGCTCTCATTACGCTCGATAATTGAGTATTCGGTACGTCGTAAAATGTAAATGGCTAACGTTATATTT
>JANIJI010000021.1:4275000-4492500 GCA_024500535.1 Leptonema lineaticorne
ATATATATATTTTTTTTTTCATAGTTTGAAATTTCTTATAAAACAATAAGATTTCTCTTTTGTATCTATAAAATTGATTTTTTATATCTAAATATATTTTTTTATTAAAAATATTAAAATCTATATATTCATATTAATTATATAGAATATTCCAATAAAAAAATACGATTAATAAACGTGAATTATCAGGTACATCAAACTTTAATTATATTAATATTTTGATATTTGTTTTTATTGGAAAACATAAATTATCTGTTTTTATTAAAAATAAAAATCGAGTATCATTTCATCCCTTGAATCTCAGACTTATTCAATACTAAAAAAATAATATACCGCATGTCAATTATTTATATTATTAAATTAAATTAAATTAATCCGTATCGAATTGCAATTTTAATCAATATATCTATCATTTTTTATTTTAATATATATATATATATATATATATATATATATATATATATACATACAACATTTGATAAAAATTTTAAAAATAATAATCATCAATATTTAATTATGTTGTCATTAATTGTCGGTACGTTGGGACAGTTTGAGCATCGCCGCCGATCCAAAACATCCCCGGACATAATGAACGCGAAGATATTTGGGGGCCGCATGATATATGCGAGGGGGCCGCATTACGGATAGCGGCCGCGGTCGACCACTACATATTTTTTCCGGTTTGTTCGAGAATTAACATAAATAAGACATTTTATTTAGGGCCGTGTGACAGGTGAGCCGTCCTTGCCGATATCAAACTTAAATCTTTATTCGTCCACACGCCGGGTATCGCTTTTATGTAATTTTATTCCGGCGATCCGGCCCTGCTTAGCAGAGCCGCATCCCCTCACCCCGCCCGCTCCCTCCACACATAAATCGCGATCGTTTATTATTATTTTATTTCGTTTTTTTTTTCTTTCACTTCGTTCGAAATTTATTTCTTTATGTTTATATTAAAGTATCTTAGAAGCCTCCGGCGTTTTCTCTTGACGTTCTGTGTATTGACATCGGTTTACTTGTTTTTTTTCCTTATGACATCCGCAATGAATACGTGTAAAATGGATATTTATATGATTTTATAATATTTTCATTATTTTAGTTGAATCTATATTGTATAAATTTGAGACTATTATATATCTTAAATTTGAAAAAAAAAAGTTAATAGAATATAAATGAATCAAAAACTTCGTTTTTTTTTTTTTGCAATGATTTTTGATCGTGGCATTTTCATACTGCGTAGTTTGATACGCGACCGTTAAAATCGGCCATTCTCAACATTCGACTCAGCGATACATTCGTTCCGAGATATCTGTCAATGCTCGTTCGCAGACACACGCACGAGCCCACGCACGTACGCACTCTTGCGCACACTCGAACGCATCGAAATGACTATAAATTTTCCTTATTTGTGTTTTGTCGGATTATTTATAGCTGTCACGCGTTTTCCTCCATAATTTGCATTATTTTACGCGAATATGGTTCTCTCTCCGTTCCCGAACCATGTACTCTCCCGTCTTCGTCACCCTGTTGTCCCGCACTGGAGGCAGCCAGTAGTTAGCGCGGTATCTCCCCGCGAATAAATCAATTTTATTCGAGTCACACTCTCCTCGTTATTAATATTATTATTATTATTAATATTATAATATATATATATATATATATATATATATATATATATATATATATATATACATATTTATTTATAAATGTGTACGAGCGCGTGTTTATTCGTACATCCTTATCTCGTTGTGTGTTATTGGCGTCGCGACGCCCAATCGATTTTTCTACAAGAGACGTCCCGCAAAGCTTAAAACGGGGCTAATGAACCGATTCAGAAATTTTGCCCGGGACGCTTTCGTGGCTTTGAGATTTGACAATTTCCATTGTCAAATCGTATACTATGCGGTCAAAATTACATTTTTGTATTGTAAAATAAATTACCAAAAAGAACAATGAAGAATATCTAATGATATATTGCTTATATAATTTTTTATCTAAGATCTTTTTTATAATTTTACTTTTTCATTAAATTTTGTAATCGAAATCTATGATGGAAAATTAATGTGAAGACATAAAATTCTTAGTCTAAAGATCTTTGTTCCCGTTTCAATTGTTTGTCCGTAATTACTTAATAAAAATTCTGAAAAAAAATGATATTTTAAGAGTTCAGTGTCTTAAAATTTAAAACAGATTTCGTACCGTGAAATTTACAGAAGAACCATTGATTTATTTAAAATACAAAAATATGGTAATATTATATTTTTTCGTTGTACAAAAAAAAAATACGCAACACAAATAATATAGCGTTCAGTAAGAATGAACTGAAATGCTACCCCATTCTATATAACAACCTTACTCCCTCGTAGTTTTCATATGAATAGTCCAAAGTTTTACATTGAAGATTTGATTTTTTTTGAGTCTTACAAAATCAAAAAAAAAATAATGAAATAGTTTGCTGAGTTTTTGATATCTAAAAAAATATATAAAGATATAACTAAAAATACTATTATTTTTTTGAACTTGTCTTAAACTTTCTTAGATTTTTTTTTAATTTTAATAAGATAACGTCAATTTTCTGTTAACCATAAAAATAATGCTGAGATCATATTTTAATATTATCGATAGAGAATTAATGTTAAATTTAATGTGTTTCCACTTGTTGCGTTAACAACGCATTCTATAGAAATTCAGCTATATGAACTACAACATAATAGGTGATCCTATTTCTAAAGAATGATCGTACTATTCATATATTAATTTTGAAATTTATATATATTTTAAAATGCACATGAATTTTATAAAAAATAATCGTATTGTATTTCTGACAAAAATTTATGCGAATATATAGTATTATTACGCATGTAAATTACACGAATATCAACAAAGTATAATAAATATAACAAACATATGGCACTGTAAGAAGAATACAATAAGCAAACTTATTGAATCATAAATGTCTCGAACGTCCATCTGGCTGTTCTGCATGGGGTTCTTCAAATGTTAAGATATTTCAGTGGAAAAAACTCCCTATGAATGACCGAAAATGAAAAAAGTTTTTAAATTTCAATATATTTTTATTTCGATCGAGTACATCGAAATGTTTCTGTTTTGATGACCGTTCCGCTATAAATGTTACTGCAATTCTGCATTATTAAAAATAAATATACATTTGTGTATAATATATGATATACACAAATTATACGTTAAAATAATTAGTTACAATACAAAAATTTTATATATTATTATTTAATTCATTGAAATACGTATAGTAGTATTAATTACGGCCAGTTTTCGAGTTACGACCACCTCGACTTACATCTATTCGTATTTACGACGAAAAATTTAATATATTTATAAAAAAGTATATCAATTTTTTAAAGTTCTCCTCACATATATATCTAATATAATTTTGCACACTTTTGACGATTGATTTCGCGCTTCTGCAATCGATAAACTTGTTGACGTCAACCATATTTTACATTAATTTAAAAAGTTATTTTATAAATTAATGTAAAATATGGTTGTTGTTTATTATGAAATTTGAATTAAAAAGAATGAAAATACTTTCTGAATGATAGATAAGGATTATAATATTCTGTCCATGATATTTGATGGAACACGTTCTGTTTGTATGGTGTGCATTGTGTGACAAGACAGATTTATTGTGTATTCATATTAAAGACATTGTATATATAAAAAATGCAATTGCAATAAAATCAAATAGAGTTCGAATCGTGGGTAATCAAATAACACATCGTCGAATTGTCGTCGCGAAACCTCAATACAAATGTTACCCGTCAAAAATGTCAAAAAATCGACGGCTGCAACGTCTCAAACGAAGCTTTTCCTCGATGTCGACGAGGGTTTGAAGGAGGATATAGTGGTGGCAGGTGATGGAGGGGGGGAGGGAGGAGCGACGACGAAAGTGGCTACGAGAGGGGAAAGAGGGGTGTAGGTCGAAAGGCGAGGGGAAGGTTTCGCGGAGCTGGGGCGGGGGGCACGCGGTAAACACAGTGTCGGAAAAGACACACAACACAAGAGGGTAGCTTTTACCGCGCGTACGTGTGTGCGTGCGTGTGTGTGTGAATGAGTGTGCAAGAAGGGGGCGCGCGGGGCGCGCGGTGTGTCGGAGGGGGGGAGGGCGAAGGGGCGCGGGCGTCGGGGGCGCCATAAAGGTGCGTAATGGCGGTCCAGCCGAAGGAGCCGGTGGCGCAGTGCCGCATCGATTAGCGGCCTGCAGCGGCGCCTCCCTCGCCGACTCGCACCGACCCCCGCACCCCCGCGGCGCCCCCCGCGGATCAATCTGATTCCACAAGAATTGACATTGAACCCCGCCACCGAACCCCCGTTTTCACAGCCCCCCCGTGCCTCCTACGCCGCGACCGCGACGCCACCCCGCCGCCGCCCCTTTCGAACGTCCCACGCTGGCTGTCTTCGAGCGTGGTCTGAACCTCCATCTTACGTGTCTTCCAAGAAAAGCGCACATGCATCATCGCATGCGAGGACTGATAGTTTCGTATAACCTTCACATCTTGGATCTATCACGTCTGAATTGCCATTACGCGCGTCTTCTTAATTAATCATCTATCCATCTATGATTGATTTCTTATGAATCATCATACTTCTTCGTATTTGAAGATCACGTTCATGTTGAACTGTCGTTTTAAACTGTATTTTAATAAAAATGTAAACATTATTTCATGAAAATAAGTATAATTTAAATTTAATATTCTTCGACTATATAATTTATATACGATTAATCAAATAATAATGTAAATATTTTTATCATTTTCGAAAACTTGTAGATTTTAATATTAATATATTAAATCAAATTATATAATAGAAAAATTATATTTAAAACACAAGATAAAAAATACTAATAATTATTACCATATCTTCTTTGTCATTTTACAAACATAAATACTATTTTTACTATTTTAATATATTTTTCAATTTAACTTTTCCAAATATTGACAATTTGATACACAAAAATATTTAATCCGATATAGAAATCATATTTTTATTATAACATTAATAATATTTATATAATCTACTATTTATAAAAGTTACAACCGTTTATTTACCATAGATCTAATTTTATATTTATTAATATTTTTTTCTAGTCAGTAGCTCATGATTACGTATTATATCCCACAAATTTAATTTATTTGTAAATGGTAAATTTTCTTCAGAAAATTATGCAATAGTTTCTTCAAAAAAAAAATTCTAAATAGATATAAACTTTTTCTTACACATCGAGGTATATGTAAATTTAATTTAATAGTTAAATCAATAGTAAAAAGATAATTTTAAAGTTAAAATCTGAAAAAATGTTTTTTTACATTATAAAATAGTAGCAATTTATCATTTATATTAATATAAATAAAAATGAATATAGAAACAATTTTTTTTGATATAAAATTAGAAGAGTAATATTGTAAATATTCTTCTTTTTTTCTCATAAAATAAATAATTAAGATTCCAAAACAACATTATGAATATAAAAAAAGGCAACATATATTTGAGGTAGAAACTAAAATAGTATTGTCAATGGACTCGCATCGGAGCTCGTTCGTGTAATTCACACGGTTTATAGAACGGATAATATGACAAAGTTGCCGGCGAAAACGCTAAGATAACCGTGTCACGTCGAAAGGGTTAAGGCGAATAGTAAATTAGACCGAGAAGGGACTACACAGCCATCGGCTATGGGGCAAAACTCCGAGGACCCAGAACGGGAAAGGGTATGGTGGACCCTGTAGAAGACGCAGAACGGTGCCGAGTCCGTTAAAAATGTATCAAACAAAGGGCGAAATGGTATATACCGCGTTTGTCGCACGAAAACAAGGCGTATTGTATGTAATAGTGGTATCAGACCATAGAACGGTGGGTCTGAAAGGTGGGTCGTTTCGTTGCCATTTGCGAAACCCCCAAGACGAAACGACGTCTGCGGAAGCATTAACCTCAGAGGCTGCAATGTAAGCCGGCTTGATTAACAAAATAACCCGTTATTTGAGAACACACCAGAACCGCCATCGCGCCCATCTCGAACCACTCGAAAAGGCGCCCGGCCCCACCCCGCCCCACCCCGCCCCTTTTCTGGAGTCGAAAATCCCGAATTGCGAAACGTACCGATGTAAACGCGCCCCTAAATGCCGCCATATTCGCGGGCTAGATTTTACATGCAGATTGTGTATGGGTTCGATGTGTTGAACGTATCTCACGGCTTTACGACGACGAAGATGCGGTACGCTTAAAAAGTTGCCGAACCGACGCTACGTTCGAATCGTTTTTCGAAAATGTGCTCGACGTTCTCATTTATCCGTTATATATATATATATAACCGTGATATTAGAAATCTTGTAACGTTTCGCAGTTTGAAATTCTCGTATTATATCTATAATTCATCCTTGAATATATTATATATAAATTCATTCAAATTTTCATATATTTATAATTTTTTTTATATAATTTTCTATAACAAATATTATAATAATTCACTTGATAATTAATTGGCTAACTGAGAATTCAAATCTTAAAATATTTTTATTTTTGCTTATAAATTAAGTCGATTTCTTGCTTAAAAAAATACATGAAATATTTAATACAATTTTCTTTAAAAATTTGTAAAAATAAAACACAGACTTTTATAAAAGTAAAACATAACAATAAATATTGAAAAACATATATAGATTATTTCTTATAAATAAACTTATTATTTTTTATTCTTTTATTAAATTAAAATCAGCTATGTTTTTAACGAGTTAATTTAACAATCAGCACGAATAAATAGTTAAAGATTTAACGATAATCTTAACGTAAACGCATTAATAAACCGCTAAACATGGTATAATTAAAAAGTTTTCGAACTTAATAAATTAAAATCGAAACAATTACATTCTCTTTCGAATTAAGAAAATTTGATTTTTTTATATTACCAAGTCATCAATTCTACGAGCATTATCAAATTATTTAAATTATATTAATTTAATCTAAATTATAATTATTTTCTGATAAATTATCGTTTATTTATGAATTAATTTTAAAATATTCATATATATATATATATATATATATATATGAATCACCGTTTTATATGTTTGTATGTGAATTAACATGAAGGCGTTAATAACGTTGTTCAAGACAGTTACCACACAGGAAAAGCTCGCGATGAAAGTAACTCGGGCTAATATAGAAACACGTGCATGTTAATGGTTTAAATCACTTAGTGTTGCATCTGAAATATTCCACATAGTTTCGAGCTTCAGACCTGAATTAGTACACTTCAAAAGAAACGCTGAAATCCGCAAACATAATTATTGCCTCGAAATAACACACGTTAAAGACGATGATTTAACTTTTTTTCTTTAATTCACTTGGCGCCGTTCGCATTGTCGATGATAGCGTTTATTCGAACATTGAATGATTTATTCGATACATTTCTTTTTAAATTTATTTTGGAAATAATAATGATTTGAACTTATAGATGTAAATAAATTAATACATATTGATATAAACTAGTTTTATAAATTTCATTGTTATTATTGGAATTACGTTTATATATGTATAAGAAATATGTATTAAATTTATAGAATATAGTTAAAATTAAATATATATTCATATGTAATATTATTTTTTTTTATTTGGCAAATATTTTATTGGAATAGGGAGCCGCCTCTATATAAAAAGTAGCATACAAATAGTGATCAAAGCGGGCGCCTCGCACGACGACCCCTTTTCTGAATGCGGAATTTAAAATCTAATTCGAACAGGGGTAGAGAAACTTTTCGCTCGTAGGTGGGTAGTATATGTACTAGTATACCGAAATGTGTGTATGTGCGCATTCTAAATTTTAATAAAACAAACACATTTACGCACATGGGGAGGGTGCTCGCACCCGAAAGGTCACGGTAGCCTCTATGGAGATTACGAAGGGCGGGTTTGGGCGGCAAGACTGCTCTCTAGCTCGAGCCTCTATCTATCTATCTATCTATCCGAGAGAATAGGGGGAGGCGGGGGTGGGGGTGTAGGGGCGAATTTAAGGGTCCGGGGGGTAGGTCGGCATAAAGCCGTGATCCTAATTCATACTCGTATTATTTCAACCCCCATCCCTTTCGGTCGGTAATAAATTAAAACACCCTTAAAACACAAAACATTTCGCGTCACACGCTCCCGAGATAACGTGGCCGCCCACCCCTTTTGCCGCCCACGGCAGCCGCCTCTCGAACCACCCCCAGCGACGCCTTGTCGCGCCACCCAACCCTCCCCCTATATATGCACCCTTCGCCCTAGAAATTCCAAATGGAATGAGCCAAGCTAAGCAGATACTTGATTTTTGAAGAAGTCGCTGTGTCCACAAACGAACTAATCACAGTCAACTAACTATATATATATCATCTGTGTTCATTTTCGAACCCTCATTTATATTTAAAACGTTCCTTATATACTGAAATTTATTATTTATAAATTTAATATATAATACTGGATATTTATTTTAATCTAATTCATTAATAATCAATAATAATACTATTTTATATAAAATAAGGACTACGATATTTTTCCTTCTTTTACTTATATGTAAATAATATTGAATATTTTCTAAAAAAATATACTCAATTTGTAATAATTCTAATAATATGATTACTAACAACAATACATAATTAAAATAATATAAGCATATTTTAAAATGAATAATAATAAAAAAAAATAATTCTATCACTTTTATGGTTTTTAATGCGAATATGCAATAATAACGACACTGAAAACAAAATGCAACAGGTTGTTTGTTATAGGAAAAACTTTTATGGCAAGAGAAGTAAGTTTATCCTTTTTACATTGCGATGTGTTCTACTGAAAAATTAGACTTAGTAACGAATACACACGTATATATAATATTACAGGAAATTTGTATATTTTCTTCATAGTGCATAATTTGTTGATCATTACACATTTATGTAAAAGATTATTTCAATACGAAAATAGTAAATATGTAATTTATTATAATCAATTTTACAATCATGATATTTTCATTTTAATATTATTATTTTTTATTTATATTTTTAATGGAAACGAATTATCAATTTTAATTTCAGCTTTCGTGAATTTTTCCAACTTTTCCCAATGAAAAGATGTTTATCGAAAATAAAAATGAAAATTCCATTAGCATATTAACCCGTTCGGATCTGAAATCAGAGTATTATTTTTTGAATTGCAGTACGTATAATATTATGAATTTGAATCATTAATTTTTTATTTATTAATAAGTAATCAATTTCATTATTAAAAAGTGTTAATAAATGTTAATTTTCTATTGAGTAGTCGATGAATTGCCTATAACATATATGAGTGTATTATATATAAATAATAATACGTGTAGTACTTATTTGAATATACGACTGTATAATGTATTGTTTATATTATGTACACGAATGGTGGTTTCGTTGTGTTATATTTTAGAAAAGTTGACGATTGCTTGCATAACTTCAAATTTCTCATCCCCTTCGCGAAAAACAAAAAAAAAATTAGACCTGGAGCCATCGAAGTAAATAACATTAAAAAACGGAATTTTCGTCCGAAAAACGGCAGACGCAAGCCTAAAAAGGGGGTTTCTGGTTTTAAAAGTGAGAGGGGAGGGGGGGTTAGTTGGTTTAAAAGAGGGCAGGGGTTTGTTTCTGGTTGTCTCCGCATTGCGGTCTCACCGCGAGGATGATATTTATGACAATGATTGTTTGTCTTATTTACTTGTATTACACGCAGAAACAAAACGACGTTAATTTCGCAATATCTTAAAAATATGTGCGCGTATAGGAGGAAAGCGAAGGGGTGGAGGGGGAGGAATGGATGGAAATAGGGGATGTTTCATTCGTTTTAATTAAATTAAAATAATAACGGCATGCAATGGAATCGTTTTATTCGCGTTTTCTTACCGACGTTTGCGTACAATTTGAAGAAAGAAAATTTTACATGTATAAATCAATAAAATATTTTTTTTTATAAACTGAGATTATTCTATATTGTATAAAAATTTATATATATTATATATTTTTTTTTATTTTTCACAAAATATATATAAATATTTTTTATAAAAAACATTCATATTTAATGTTTAATTAAATATGAATGTTCTTCTTCTGAGTCATTGATGTCATTTATCTTGAATCTATTGTAATTAACAATATAACTATTGTTTTTACATGTCGTCAATAAAAATCTAATTTGTGAAAATAAAATTAATTATTCAATTTTTCATTTATACGAAAATCCAAATTCAATTATATTAATATTAATTTTGAATAAATATCTATATCGTTCTATAATATATTCACAGGAATAAGAATCAGCGGAAATAGTATATAGAGGAGTATTTAAAATTTAATATAAAATCACCCTTACGATTATAATATACAATATAGTGAGATGCGATTTTTCAATGTTTACGACAAAACATCGCGCAAAATAAACCTAGGCAGATTCGGCACTATCTATCTCAGTTTTTGAACGGGCGGGGGTAGGGCGGAATTAGCGTCGTCACATTCGGTGGGTGGGCGGGATGGGCGGTCGTATTAAAACGTATAGATAATACGCGGCGGCCGCATTATAAATATTGCCGGAAGAGAACGAGCGCCCGCTAATCCCCAAGTTATCATAAATTGTCACTTTATGACATCCGAAATGAGAGCAGGCCCGCAGGGGCGATCCTCCCCTAACCGCCCTGAAACGCCCGCTCACCATCCCTGAACGCGACGAACGCTAACCCGTGTCCTTTCTCGTGGTGTGGGCGGAAAATTTTCCGACCCCCCCCCCGTTCCACTTTTTGCATTTCTAGCAGTCGTCTATTCTTTAATGCATGCGCTCGATGTGCACATGCGAAAAATTCGCTACTTAACACGGTTCGATTAAAATAATAAACATTATAATATTTAAATTAAAATTTATTATTATTTTTTTATATACATCAAATATATTTTAAATATTTAAATACAATACGTATTTGTGCAAATGCTCGTTTCGATCTTTAGATTTGAACCTATATAATATTCTTTCTAAATATCTTGACATATTAATTTTATATTTATTTTTAATACATAAAGTAATACGTTTTTTTTTGTTAAATTAGAACTATTAATCATTTTGGCATTAATATCCCAAAAAGTTATTTTTTTATTATTTTTTTATATTTTATAGTATTAAAAATTATATAAAATGTAAATATATATAAATAAATAATATTCAATGTAATAGAATGATTTTTTTCAATCAAAAAGTGATCAGAAATCAAATTCTAAAAAATATCGCCATTCATAATATTTGAAATAATTAAAGAAATAAAATGAAAAAACTTGATATTTATTAGCTTTATTTATTTTGATCGAAATTTTCGATGTCCTTAAGAAAAAATCAATATGAATGAATATCAATTAAGTTTACAATATATTCTGAATAATTATATAATTTATAATAAATATAAAATTTATTATATTATATATAAAAATCATCCAATTATAATATATGACATATTTTCAATAACAAAACATACACGTGAACCCGTCAATCGAAATATCGAAGAAAAAAAATCACCGTCCATCGCATTATAATTATTTACCGCGTCCCTTGTTTTTTTTTACTTTGAAAAACCAAAACGAGAGCCGGAAAATTACGAACGAAAGAAAAATTATATATATATATATATATATATATATATATATATATATATATATATATATATAAATAATAGAAAAACACTCATCTGGCATATCCATCCCTCAGCCGGCAGCCGCGTATTCAATCAATTTTTGATCGAAAAAATAATGAGGCGTCAAGCCAACGTAAAGCTACATGTAGCGAGCTTTATCCGCCATCCAAAACAATTACTTTTTCCTTCTTCTTGTTCATATACAGTAATTTTTTTTTCTTCGCTACCTATTTTACTTAACGCAACGCTCGTATTTTTTCGTTTTTTTTTTTTAAAAAAAAAGAAAGAAAAGATGATGGATTAACAACACCTGTCTTAAACGAGAGCACTGTTCAATTTTCGAACGGTGGTGAAATTTTCAATTTTTTACCCCTCACGTGAATTTTTTTCTTCTCAAACCATCTGTATGTATTTTTCATTATTATTACCTTTTCTTTGGTAAAAGTTGATGAGTCTACGTTGAATGTGTAGAAGACATTTGTGGTTCTACGAAGCTACGACATACGATTGAAAAGTTTTATATGAAGAATCATCTTCTATTTTTATTTTCAATTCATATTATGTATATATATATATTAAAATATAACATTTATATATTTTATTTCCATTTTAATATTTTCATATAAAAATAATTATAAATATTATCATGTAAGATTTAATTATTTTATTATTACATAATATATGTATTTATAAAAAAATAGATAATTTGAATATAAAAGTATTTTTTAAATATATAGAATTGATAAATCACAACTTTTATATTCATTTAAAATTTTTATATTAAATATATTATATCAAAAATTATTGCCAAAATATAATCGATAAAACAGCAGATCTAAATTATTTGATTTTCATATAAATATATTTATATATCAGTATTATTTTGCGTTAGTCTTATCAATAAAATACTAGTTTTGTTTGTTTGACCGTAAAAAAACTATTATAAAACTAGATATTTTTATTGGCATTCATTTATTTTGATGTTTTGTATCCTTGATTTAGTTGTTATTTATTTTATTGTTATTTTATTATTAATTTATGCAATATTTCCATTAGTTTAATAATCAAATAATATTTTACAAATTATTTTGAATGTGGAATTTATTTTTAAGGTCATCAATTTGGTGTCATTTTTTTTAAACGAGTTATGGAAAAAAATATGAAATATTATTTACTACTTTTAAATGAAAATTTTTGTATAAACAATTTAAAAAATATTAAAAATTAATAATCGATTAAAATTATACTTTTATTTTTAACATTTTCTTTATTTATATGTTTTTTTTGTTGTAAAATATATTAGAGTATAAATTTACAACTGTTCTCTTTCACTTTAAAATATTTTGAAATGTTTAAATTTTACCGATTCTTATCAATATTTAAAATGTATTTTTATGATATGATATAATGCTTCAAAGGTTTTTCATTAAGAAAAATTGAAATATAGCTTCTCAAAAATTATTTATTTTTATTATTCTCTGAATTTCACAAAAAAAAAAAACATAATTTTATACACGATCTGAACTTGACCGAATTTCGCAAGATCCAGGTCAGTTAAACAACAAACGCATAGCGTAGAAATGCACTCGAAAAACATCCCCGAATCGAATCGTCGAGAGATTGAGGGGGTGAAAAAAAAACAAAATCGTAACATAAAAATGCAAATTTTCAAATAAAACCGGAGCTCGACGAATGACGAAAGAATTAAATAAAATAATAATAATAATGATAAAATAAAATAAAATATACGGAATAAAAATTAAAAATTTATTATGTTATCATTCCGGATTGCGGGTCCGTATTATATTTCATCGGATTATACCTTAACGGTGCGATTGATTCGTACGAATGTGGACTGTATACTATATATAATATATATTTTTTTTTTAATATACACTATATGTACCATTTATTATTATTATTATTATTATAATCATATTCGTATATGATAATAAATGCGTATGTAAGGAAATAGTATTGATGAGCAACTTGTCGACCCACGTTTATAATAGAGCCACAATAAAAGTGGCCGTTAATAACCCCATAAGTAAAACCGAACGTGCTGAGATATCGTCAAAGCTGTCAACTTTCAGTTATTTATTTTGTTGTTTACCACGGGGCAGAGAAGACGTTACACACACACACACATATATATATATATATATATATATATATATATATATATATATATGAAGAAAAAATAAATAATATTTATTTATATTATAAATGTATTTGTTTCTCTCGTCGTGACGGACAGACAGAGTTTTCGATTCGTTTTAATATACTGCCTGGACCGGGGTCAACGTGCCCCATTACGGGACCGGCTGTCGTGATTATGATTATTAATCGCCGTTACACGCGCACATACAAACAGACGGACGCGCAAGTACCCGTTTTAAATGGCGCGAAGGAGAGACGAAAGAAAACGTATGGGAAATCGACGTTGCGCACACACAACACACGATTTAAAAGTCCACAAATTGACCGCAAAACTTGTGATTTGTTACGCGTTCGAAGTCTTGATTTATCGGTCCTCTCACACACACACCCCCCCCTCTTTCCCGTTTTTTATTTATTTATTTATTTTATTTATTATTTCAATCTGAATTCCGAAAACCGGAATGTTGTGTGCTCATCTTTACGATGTTCCAGCTCGTGAGCGCATGTCAAAAATTAGATTTTATTATTACGATGATAATAAATAAATAAACGTGGCATAACTATGTAAATTTTGAAAATATGATATTTGACGAACGATATTATTTATTACAAATTTATTCGGACAAATATATCATTTTAGATCTTAAATTTTTATGAACGATTGTTTTCTAACAAATCTTTTTGTCTTTATTGCATAATAACCCACTAGTTTAGTTTAAAAATGCTCTAAGATTTTGTCCTTTATTATATTCTATTTATCTATATATATTAATTCATGTTAACACTTTTTATAATTAAAAATACATAATTTAATTATATATATAACGTTTACCTTAATTGCCATAGTTTTTATCGATCCAAATTTAATTAAAAATTATCATATTTTTTAATTAAAAAAAAAATCACATTTTTTTCTATTAAAATATCACCATTTTACATGACAAATAATTATTATAAAGTTTATTTTGATCAACAAAAAGTTGAAATTTAAATATTGAATTTTATTGTTATATGAATTGAAAATTTAATTTGATATATAAAATCTATATTTTGTATAAATAACCTAAACATTTTCACATTTAATTAAAATCTTTGATTTTTATACTTAATTAATATCATTGTATTATATAATATAATAGTTGATCACTGATATTATATAAATGAAATAAAAAAAATTGTATCATTTTATTTTAAATTAAATAAATAAAAATAAATATATCCATTTGATTCGGCCTTATTTTTTTTTTCCTTGGCTTGCATCATCTGGAATGTGCGATCACGATTAGATCGAACAGTACGACAATTTCACCATTCGGCTCACCCGACGAAGGAAAAGCTACTTTTACCCCTGAAGAAAATTGGCCACCATCAGTCGAGTTTTCCAATTTTCCGTCCCACCCCCGTCCCTGCCCCCTTTACCCCTGTCGTCATCGACGTGTAGCTTCGTTGACTTTTTTTTTTCATTCCTCCTCTCCTTTCGAATCTTATTTAATATTTAAGCTCTCATTTTTATACGTCAACGTTTCGTCGTCGTTTTAATAAGCGGAGACTTCCCTTCACTTTTGTAAAATCGCGTTATCAACCGTAACGACAATGAATTTTTTTAGACCTAATACGCGCCGTAGAAAAAAAAATATATAGGAAAATCGGAAAATTTTCAAAATAAAATAGCACGTTCAAATCTTCCGCACCAATTTGACGCTAAGGGTGTGCATCTTATAAAAATTGCATTATTCAAACATTTTCATCTGACAGTAAAAAAAAATCATAGTCGAACTCTATCCTTATATTTCCATTATTCTTATATAAATTTTATGAATTGGTGATTCTAAATCTTTTCTCAAATCGCAGAACCCTTTTTAATATTTTTTTTTTGAGTAAAAAATAAATGTGGATAATGAAATTCATTTTAACTTTTCAAATTAAATAAATTTTACAATTTATTTGATCATCAAACGAAACTCTCGAATTTTTTCCATTTTTCTGTGAATGTTAAAGTATAATTAATGTGTAATAATGAAAATAAAAGTAAAGCGAAATATTCATCAATAAGATTTTAAGAATCAAATCAATTTTAATTATCTGAAATATATATAATACAATGTTCAAAACACGAATATACTGTAACTTTTGAATTATATTTTATTCGAAATCTTTTTAAAGAAAATCATAAAATTGCTCAAAAAAACATTACATACAATTGAAACCATCATTTTTTTTTCTATTTACAATATTTTATATTATAATAAAATAAAAAAAGAACAACCTTAAATATCTCAAACTCATTAATAAAGGGTACGCATAAAAATGGCAGTAAAATTGTATGCAATGACACCTCTGTTTTGAATGTAAAACTTTATATATATATGGTATATATTAATAATAATTATATTTCTACAATGAAAAAACATACAAAATTGTTAATAATATCTGTTTTCTGAATTTTTATTTATTATAATCGAATTATTAGTTCGACATATTAAATCGTAAGGATTATAAATTCTGAAATAACACCTTGAAAATTGAAAATCTTTCCAAATTTCATCATCTGACAATTTAAAAATACTAAATAACAATCATTAAAATCGATCCTCATTTGCGCGACATTCACGCACGTGCTCGCACACTCGTACACAAAATATAAAATTCTCATATATATATATATATATATATATATATATATATATATATATATATATATATATATATATATAGTATATATTTTTTGATCGTTTTTTATTATTATTTATAAATATATTTATTTCGATGAGATGAAATGGCCGCGCATTTGTCACATCAAAGGCTCATCGGGAGGTCACGAAATAAATTCTTCGAATTTATTCGACGTGGGTTGTTCTCAATCAGTTTTCCGTACGAATATATGCGCTCGCGCGTGTGTGCGTACGTGCGCGCGCGCGTTATAAAAATATTAACAACACCGATGGGGACTCTCGATAAATGTTAAATAATTTCTGTATTTTATGCTTTCACATAAAATAACGCATGACATGACACCGAGCGATGCTTTTTAATACGATATCGAGCGTATCTGAATACTTATATTCGAACAATATATATATATATATATATATATATATATATATATATATATATATATATATATATATATATATATTACATTATATAAAAATTGTGCGATAAGTGCGACGAATTATTAACATTATCTCGTCGTTAATCCCGTTCAAGTATTTTGATATCAAAATTAAACGTTCGTTTTAATTAGTCGTTAACTTCGACTATATAGAACTTGTATATATAAATATCGTTCGAAATTATTCTATAAATATATAAAAATGTAGAAATAAAATATTTTTCCAAATATTGATTTGGAATAATATAAATTATATAATTGATATGTAAGTGATTTAATTCACTTATCAACATTGTACTGTTCAGATCGCAATATTTTAAATTTACAATATTATCGCTTATAATTTTATAAAATGTGATTATATAATTTAATATTATTATAATAATTGGTTTGACGATAGTATATAAATTAAATCAAATTTTAATTTTAAAAAAACCCTGATAAAATTTGAGTAAAAATATAATAAAATAAGTTATCAATAAAATTCAGAGTAGAATTCGTATTAAGATAAGCTTAATATGTTTAATAAATTTCAAACGTTATCTTAAATGAAATAAATTTAAGATGAGTATAAATATTTAAATTTAAAATATTATGAAATAAAAAATAGAATGAAATCATATCTCAAAACCTTCAGTGAAAAATAATATCTGAAATTTAAGCGTAAAATTGACGACTCAACGTTCTGTAAAACATAAATTAGCATTCATAAATATAAAATACAAAGTATAGATCAACCGAGAAAAGTCGTCAAGACATTGATTTATTTTATTAAGAATATTTATTGACGTAAAAAAAGACATTTTTATCAAAATTAAATAAATTATTCCAATATAATTTATGTTCATATCATTTCTTTACATAGTCATTTTAAATTCAACATTTCTTAATATTGTTTAAATGTTTTCATTTATAGAATATATTTACTGAAAATTAAAAAATAGAATTATCAACTAAATCTCATATAAATAAATTTAAAAAAACTGATTAGTATCTAAGAAAGTAATTTCAATTTTAATAAGTTTTATCTATTTTAACTTTCAATAACACGATTTTATATATATATATATATATGCTAGTTTCAACTCAATTTCAACAACAACCATAATAATAATAATAATAATAAAATTATCAATTTATGCAGTGCAGTAATTAAAAATGGAATATATATACGCCTATAAAAATCTTGATTTTTTTCAGATCGTATCAAAAGCTTACATCCATTAATTACTATCGGGCGTATTAATTGAGAACAAAAACAAGATAAAACGAAAAAATAAATAAATAAACATTTCGATCTCGAAGGGGAGGCGGGAAAGGGGGGCGAGGGTGAAACTTTATTAAAAAAAAATCACGTTTTTGAATCCAAACGCTGATTTATGAACGTAATTTAACAAATGTGAACGCGATAAATAATACGCTTTACATATTGAGATGTTCGAATACACGCGATCAATCTAATCCTGTGTAGGAAATGAAGATTAAAAAAAATGATAGAATATAAATAATATAATATTGAATGTACGTAGGTTTCTTCTTTGTGTAATGTAATGATTGGCGCCGATTATGCGTAAACGTATTGCTGAATTTATATATAATAGTCATTATCGTTTTATATAATGGAGAATATCATGAATTTATTAATATATTCAAATTTATTGTGTTGAATCATCAGAAAAAATATTTTTTATAAAACGTCTATAAATATAAATTTTCATATATTTATATTTATATAATATTTTTTTTTATTTTCGTTTTCTACATAATAATGTTACGAATTTTTATATTAATATTTGACTTAGGTTTACCTTTTTAAAAATTTCAGCCTTCATCATCAGTTTGAAAAATTTATTTTTTTAATTATATTATTTTCATCTTATATTGAGAAAATTTTAATATTTTTTTTCAATATTTACATGTTTTTATTTTTTTTTTCAAATTATAAAAAATGCTATATATGTATTATATTTAATGTCCGTAATTGTGAAAACGATATTAAATCAATAACAAAAAAATATTTCTATTCCATTCGTGTGGAATATGCGTTCACCCGTAAATTTAACTAATACGTATTGAAAAGTCCGTTGAACTGGTTTATTCTATTTACGTTTTGAGGTTCGTGCATTATTTGATTAAGATATCAAAGAGCGACCAGCGAGGAAAATAAATTGGTACATCTTGCATACCGACTCTTCCATATTCATAATATCGAAGGCGTTCCTTTATTTATTCAAATTAATATATTACACATATATATATGTGTGTGTGTGTGTGTTATATTGCATTCAAATATATATATATATATATATATATATATATATATATATATATATATATATATATATATATATATAAGAGTGTATAATAATTTTTTTTCTCCTCGCGGATCACTAGAATCCTTGACGTTGGCACTTTTTCATCGTGAGCCTGAAAATTAAAGGACATTAGTTACGTATTTTATCTGGTGTCACCGCTCGAGCACAAAACTAAATCGAATGAAATAAATAAAATTATATATATATATATATATATATATATATATATATATATATATATATATACATATACATATAAATATACAAAAATAATATTAATAATAATAAAAAAGTGGGTGTATATGGACGTGGATATATCCTCGTTTATGTTATTGAGTTGAAAAATGGTAATCCGTGCCGGCTGCGACCTTGACGAGGGTGACCCGTTGGTGTTCTGGTCCTCTCTGACCACGGTTTCTGGTCTTGGAACTCTTCGATCCGGTCCAGTGTTCGGATATAAATAAATTAAGAAGCCGCGGGTGATGCGGGGATGGAACCGTGGCCCGTATATTTTCTCAACCATCAGACTCCCTTTGCGATGCATAAATCACGCGCGAGACATTCCGATGCTTCGAACTTAGAACTTCTCTTTGTCCACTTCTGGCGGTTTATTTTGTCTTATTTATATATGCAAAAAATAAAAATAAATATATCGACCAAAACATATTTTTTTTTCAATCATATACTATTATTATTAAATCTAAATCAATACGATTATACTATAATAAAAATCCATATATAAATTCATAAAAAATATTCATCATCAATAATATTAATTCATAATCAAATATGCGTATATTGAATTTCTTCGTTTGATTTTTACGATCACCAAAAATATATATATTTTTTTTTATTGATTATAGTACGTTTTTCAATCAAAACATAAGACTGTGTAAACAATATTGTGAAGACCCCCGATGTTTGTAATGGAATTGTTTTGTAGATCTGCTCATTAATATTCAATAAAATACAATAAAAGTCCGTTAATTTTCCGTAATTAGAACTGAATATACTATGTTTTAAAATTTTATGTCCGCGTCATTATAATAAAAATGCGTATAAAATGATTTTTCCGTTTGACATTTGAAATATTACGAAATAAAAATATCATCATTATTCATATAAAAATTATATTTATAATCTGTTGTAGTGTATATTCATATTCAACAGGTCTATTATTATGTATATTTTTATTTTTAATTATTATTATTTTTTTGAGTAGAAATTTATTTTTAATTTTTTAAAAGTAGTTAATGTAATTTTATTCTATTAATATAACAGATTTGATCTTCTTAATATTTTCGTTGTTTTTGGTTTAATTTTCAATCGTTTTTCAATAGAAATTCTATCGAAAACATTTCTTTCTAATTTTTAAACCATCCAACGGCAATTCGTACGACGACTAGACAACGACAGAATAATAATAATAATAATAATAATAATAATATAAAAAATCGTGAAAACGAAGGAAAAAAAAACCAGCGCCTGGCATTCGTAACGCGTTCCATAGGTTTCAGAATCCGATTGGACAGATAACGTCACCGAGATTTCCCCATAATTCATAGTTAATCCGCATTAGCGTGGAGCACACTCACTCACGCACGCACCGTTTCAGACACATCTCGCAGTCAAATTAAGATGTGAGATTATGCTCGCTCACAATGGCCGCCGTGAATACATAAATTCGTCCGTGCCAGCTATCGCGACATCTGGTTCACGCGCGTGCGAGAAATGTCTCTTCAATTTTACCACACATTTCTCTACCGATCGCCCACCGCCCGACTCCACATTTGAAGCCTACACCGCCCCTTTCGGCTGCACCTCTTTCCCCGCGCCCCTCTTGATGCTGTCGACCATGGGTACAAATTCGGGGGCGAAATGTCCGCAGGGGTCTGCCTTTTCGTCCAAGTATCAGGTGTCAAACGATTATTTACACCTCGGGATGTCCCACAGATTCTCATTCGGAAACAAATGTCCACTTCGAGTCCAATTCTTGGTAACCGTATACAGAATGATTGTAAATTTACGCATAATTTACCACATTTTTTTTTGTACTGTCCGACGATCAAAAATTTAACACAATATTTAAATTTTATATTAAAACAACGAATTGACTTGTAATGGTTAAATTTAAAGTGATTTTTTTTTTACCTAGACTAATATGACATTCACAAAGTTTGAACAGAATATTTCAATCAGTATATGTTAAGCAACTATTTGTTTATGACTTTGACATTTAATCATTCTGAATATAATAACATTTTAATTCTGATTACAGTATTACTAACTTCATTCTTCAAAAATCAAATCATCATCGCATAATTTGATCGTAGAAAAGGAATGATTTATTTTTATAATGTAATAAAAAATATCATTCATCCTGTATACATATGGATATATATATATATATATATATATATATATATATATATATACATATATATATATATATATATATATATATATATATATATATATGATACATGCGAACATATCTAGTGACATATCGCGGTGTCATATAAAGATTTTCATAGATGTAACAATAAATTAGCTACGATGATTTCTATGGATTATGTTGTACATAGTGCCAGTCGTTTTCAATGGTTCACCAGTTAACACCGTAGGCAAACGCATATATGGGGTTTCGAGCCCATAAAAAATGAATAATCGCCGTTTTTTTTCGCCGTGTTCGGATTCAAAATACGGAAGGTAATGGTTTCGCTATCATACTACATTATATTTGAGTAAAAAAAAAATAAAATAAAATAAAATAAAAACTATATTTTTGCCGGTAAAGATCGTTTGACAAATTTGCTTGAGAATTCTATTAGATAAATGTCAGACTATAAAATTAATGTTTTTAATATTATATAAAAATCGGATAATAACGACATCGTTTTTATACTAACCATAATTTAACTAAGATATAACCGACGGTTTAATTTCATACGCATTATCAGATATCGTTACAGTAGTTTGTTTAGAATTTAATCGCCATATTAAATCAACGACAGGTTGTGAAAAACAATACTAAAATATCATATATGAAACACTATCTTTGATCGTAGAATAAATAGTATATTGTAGAATAAATAGTGGCATTTCATTATGTAATACTTTCTTTTTTTTATAAAATTTGATATATAATTCTATATTGAATCCAATCATTGATTAAAAATATTTTATATGTATATTTTTAACTCTGATATTTTTATTTATAATATATCAAGTTTATCTCCATTAGAATAATATTAAAAATTTGACATATATTTGAAGATCTCAATAAGTATAATCAATCAAATATTATACATTCTTAATATAACATTTATTTAAAAATAAATTGCATATCGGTGATTAAATTTTTTAACACACACTATTTATCTATCATATTATACTCCGTTAAGACAGCCAGAGGTTCCACCGTGACCATCATTACCAATTTAACACCCTCAACACAGCTCAGGTGATCGTTCAATCATCGTCCATTAGCCACTTAGTCGGGTTTTGATATGCCTTGTTACATTTGCGGGTGGCGTTTCGTTCTTCACATCGTCGCCGCCCACATTCCGCCCTTGTCGACTTCATCCCCCCCCCCTTTAACCCTGCTTATTCGAAGATTACACGCTCGTTATTTCATCACCGATCACACCTGAGGATGTTGAAGCGTTGACGTGATGGATAAGTTGTTCTGCGCTAGATGAGAGGAGGTGAAAGTAAAGGATAAAAAAAAAAACTCGAGACGATCAATTTCTGCCGATACAAAGTGACGTTAATGAGATCGGAAAAGATGTTCCCCTTGTGTCTGTGAAATTTTTTCATAATCTATATGATAATTTGATATGTTGCGGGTTAAGTGGTTAATCTTGTGTAAATTTTTTTTTTCGTATAATTATTATATTTTATTTCATATAATATTACAATATAGAATTATTTCTTATTTATTTTCACTTTTCTGATATAATAATTTTTAATTTGATCAGCACCCTATTTTCTTTATCACAAAATTGATGAAAAACTGATGACATAATAAAATTGAAACTTTTATACATCAGATTATATTTTTTTATATATCTTAATTTTATTATTGATAAATTTTTTTTCATTAAAAACATACTTTTATTTTTTCATAATATAAAAGAAAAACTTAAATGTTTATTATTTTAAATAATAATTATAAAATTTTAAATAATTACTATTTATATTCTGTAATTTATAATGAAGCACTATTGTACTATCCTAATTTAATTTTTGTACAATTTTTTCCTCGAATATATAATATATAATTCTTTAACTAAATTATTATATCAATTACCGATTCTAAAACGTTATATTTAATTCAAAACCTGCTACATTTTAACCAAGCAAAATACCTAATATATTTTGAAATTAATTCCATACGTATGATATATTTTAGATATATATTTGTAATTTATTTAAAAATTAGTTATAACCGTCGAATATTCACAAGATTTTTTTTTTAATTCGAATTGAATGAACCGAAAGACTTCATTATTCACAATTTACGTCCATTCGCGGACGACACGTTTAATTTTTGAAAGGATGAAAAAAAAAGTTAATATATTTTAATATAATAATATTATACGGCATTCAAAAACTGGTATAAAATCACACATATACACATACACATCAAATATGAGCACTATTCAAAGAGACATATACAATGCGGTCGAGCGTGTCATCATATCTTGCATTGTATCGGAAGCATTTATCACCCGTTCTGTTCACGAAGACGACCGCACACAAAAACGACCATAACCTCGTCTACGACCGCCTCCTTTGACGTGGCTGATGAGGGATTAGAGCTGACCATGGCCGAAGAGTCTCCGGGGAGAATCCATCGCGAAGATCCGACGCGAAGCCGAAAGACATAATGAATCAATCATCCCCCCGAGACGAATTCGTACGCGGTAATGCCTTTTAATTAATTTTGCACAATGCGATTTATTTTATTTGTTTATTTTTATTTTTAATATATATATATATATATATATATATATATATATATATATATATATATATATATACATAATATATCAATCGCTGTTATTTAAAAAAATAATAATTTAAAAAATTTACAACCCATTCGTTTTTATTATTAATTATATGAATTTAACGATTTTCCCATTTTATCATACGTAATGTAAATAAATAAAAAAAATATAATAATTTTTCTTTACTTAATTTAATGATAGGCAAACAAACTGTGATATACAAAAACGCGAACTACTTTGTCTAAAAACTTTAAAACAAAAATATAGCTTTTTTTTATGTCATTTATAATGCGAGTCACTAGAAATTTTTCTTTTTGATATTGACCCACTCCTGAAAAGTTTGGCCATCGCTGATTTAATATATTTTTTTTATTTGATGTGAAACGATCTCGAAGTTCGATCCTAAAATATTATAATTTCACTTTTCCTTTGCAAAATATAAATTTTCATCGAAAGAAAATATCGAAAAATATCCTTTTTGATATCGAAATATTTTTATATTTTATTTTATTTGTAAATAAATTAATTATATATGCATTAATTAATAATAGTGCAGGTGATAGTTAGAATTAAAAGTTAAAATCATTGACTAACTAATCAATTATCAAACAAAAACTCATATAAATATCAGTGTCATTTAATTAACATTAATGTTTAATAAAATATTTTATTCCAATAAACAATATAATAAAATTCTAAATTAAAATAATCCTTTAATTTAATACATATTTTGCACATCGTCTAACATATAAATATTAATGTATTATTTTTTTTTAATTCACTTTTAATTGTTTTAATAATCTACTGTTAATTATTCTACGTTTAACATTATTTATATAAATATCTTTATTATTCATAATATAATAATTATTTGTAAAAAAAACGTCCGTTTTATAAAGAATCATTTATAAGATATATTTAAACCATACCGTTGTTTAAACATTATTAATCCTACAATAGATTATTATAATTTTATAATATAAAGTTTAGAACAGGTGAATTTGGATTATTACAAATATGTGTATATATAAAAAAAAAATAAAACATTTCAACGATAATAATAAAAACGAATAGTCGACTATTTAATTTTATCATCGGACCGTTGAATAATATAGAAATTTAATTATGACTATTAATAAGCGGGTTCAATAATAATAATAATAATTAACGTATTTATTTACGCGGACGTTTATTTCAGATGTAATAATAATATAAATGCCGGGGATCTGATTATAATCAATTGCATCGGACTTCATTTATAATAAATATTATTTAATTGTGGTGGCGTCAACTATTTATAAATTATTATTATATTATATGAAATTGTAAAATGAAAACTCGTTTGCGTTTCGCCGCTATCAACGTTTCGATTAAATATATTAAGTATATACATATATATGTTAATATATTTTATTTTTCGTCCAATTTAAGTCTTGATCTTGAATTTTATCGCAAAAAAATAATTTAGAATATATACCATATATACTTATAAATAAAATCGTTTTTTATTTCATTTTGTTGCTTCTTTACCGATCTATGAACGTTAAAAAATTACGCATTAAAATCATATATATTTTTTATATATGTATGTGTTTATTATTTTATTTTATATTATTTTTTTATTCGGTCGTATACGATTAAATAACAACATTAATCATAAAATTGGACGGCTTCAAGGTTAATTTTTAACTTATGCGTAATCAAGAATCCTGTATTTTCCTACTAGAGACAATTTATTATATGTATATTTTTAATCCATATTAAAATTCTGAATATTTATAAAATGTTATATTTATTATATAAGAAAAAATATTTCTATAATTGAATAGCTGAGTTATGGAAGTCTATTTTTTTATTGACTTTTAGTTGTTTAAAAAAAATGCATTTTTTTTTCAAAAAAATTAAAAACTTATATTCAGTGATCTAAAATAAATATATATTAGTATATTTATTTTAGATCACTAATATAATAAATATATATTAGTGATCTAAAGTAAAAATTTTATACCATATTTAAAGTTACGTCTTTTTTGTAAATAAATATTGAAAAAACAGCATTAAAAATAAAAAATAATGTAAACGTTATCATATTTAATTAAATTATTTATATCAATAGTTTATTTTTTATGATAATATTAATAATTTTGTTGATATATAAAGATGTATTTAAAAAAAAATCATATTAAATTATAACAATATTACCAATTTTTTATATTAAAAAAAAATATTTAAAACCAAATACTTTTTTAACATATTTTAGATCAAAATTTTATCACCTGCTATATGCAAACCAAAGAAGTCACATTAAAGCTGATTTTACAACATTGTTTAAATATAGAAATTTTCAAAATTTTAATGGTTTTAACATAGAAATAATGACTCGATTCCTATTAGAGTAGAATTTTATTCAATTAATGTTCATCAATTTATTTTTTATTTTTTTAAAGATGGTCTTATACGTTCACAATTAATTAGACCGACCGGATAAATTGTGCGGCGGTTCTAAAACTGTCCTAATTTAAAATCGACAGTGCATTAATGATAAATCCAGACATACGTTCGTAATGTCGTAGATCCAGTTTGGACGCGGACGGGCGGTTTTTTGAGTTCCCACCCACCCGGGATTGACGTATGCCGATTGGGCTGGCACACTCAATACCTGCCATTGGCCAACGGCCTATAGTGGTTACACTGCCTACACTCAATCATCTGTCATCGTGACGGTTCAAAAGGGGAGATACGGCCACGATCTCATGCCAAGCGGCAATTTTTCAACGTCCAACATTTTGAATGCGAGATATATTATGTATTATTATTATTATTATTATTATTATATATGTGCGCTTTATATTTATTTATATATCGCGATGGGTATCTCATTGATGACCGCATTCAACGATACGCGACCAATGAGACGATCCGGTTCTCAGTCGTCTTCTTTTTTTTTTTTTTTTTGTATTTTTTTACACGTCTTTCGATGGCGCATGATTGATGTACATCATCAAAAAATTCGTCCATAGTCGAACGACTTTGAAAGGCGTTACCATTTTGTAATGATTACGGCGGCCATTTTAAAATTATCATATATAAAAATCAATTTTTTTTTTTACCATTAATATGTAATTATATCATATTTTTACTTTATATTAATATATTTATATATACATATATATATATATAAAAAACCTTTATTTATTTTTATTTTAATTTTTTACTGCCATCTTTGAAGGGTTGGTTACATTTTTACGTTGTGACCTTTACGATATTTTCCGCATTCCTGGAAATTATTTATTGAATAAAACGTTTTTTTTACGACTTTATTTTAATTGTAAATTCTTTAAAATAATAATAATATCAATATTTTATACGATACGATTATATAAATATAATATTATATGAACATCTTGGCGACATAAAACTTGATTTTAAAGCAGTATGTCTTGTATTGAAACTTATTTTCTAATAGTAAATATAATTTCATTAGTATTACATTTCCGAGAATTATAATCGATTTGTTAATATTTCATATCTTATTACTTTAAATATTTAATAAAATATTATTTCAAAATTAATAATTAATTTTATATAAGAAGTACGATTGATAGATATTTGACATTTCTAGCACATTTTATATTAAAAATAATCTTCATTGACATTTGTCATATTATACATTATATAAATATTATTTTTACTAAAATTTTGTATTAATTTTTATTACTTAAATAGTTTAGCTTATTTTTTCGCAGCCTATAGTAAATTCAAAAAATGATATGTATTATATAAAATTATAATTTTTAAATAAAATTATAATGCTGATGGATTTTTCTTGAAGTAGAGGGCAAAAATCTCCTTTATAGTTGACAGACAGACTTAAGGGGACAGTGGAAGGGTGAGGAGGGTTGAAACTTAAAAGTATAGGTCAGGTCGTAGGTGGTTGTTTGGGGTCCGGATCGATGGAGAACGACACTCGTTATCCGGACGACACCCCCTGGTTGCACTGAGAGTGATGCTTGAGTCCAGTCTTGAATAAACGCTCTCCGCGGGGGTCGCTAACCCTCTAACTGCCGATAACAACTTATCGAAGAAAATCCGTAAACAAACGCGAATGTCACATTCTATCACTGTATATACATATAAAATTTTACTATTTTTCTTCCAATATATTCTATAAAATTTTATTATTATTTTTTTTTTAATATTTTTACAATAAATTTTGTTTGACTTTAAAATATATATTATTATAATTCTTCTCGAAAATGATCATGATGAACTTTTCTCTTTTGTTTTATGTATCTGCAATAGGCGTAAATATACATATAACATTATTGTCTTTGCGAGATCACGATCTCTCAGAATGCAGGGTCGTTTTTAGTGTAAGGACGAAACGGACATTTGCCTCGGGCGGCAAATACGAGGTGTCGGCTCACTCTGTAATTAATTATAGATAATTTATTCTACTTTGTAACTCTATTGTTTCACTTTCGATTTGATATCGGTTTCAACCTTTCAATGCTTTTTTTTTATTTCTTAAACATTATATGAATGTTGTGGTTTTTAACAATGATAATGAATCATTTTGTTTTATTATTAGTAATAATTTATTTATGAATTTTTGTAGGATTACATTTAAACGTTCTGTTTTAATTTTATTTTGAGTTTCGTCATAGTTATTCTAATACTGACAATAATTTTTATTTTCATAAAAAAAAAGTATATAATTTTGTATATTATATCATATTATGATATACCATATAATATGGAAAATAATTTTAATCCACGTCTACAAATTCCGCGTGTCATTTCAATCGACACGCAAAAATCGCATACGAAAACCTGAATCCGATTCGAATTGGAGAAGAATAATAATAAAAAAAACATCGTCTCGTAACGCATCTAGGAATAAAATCTTAATGACGATCGCGTTCAATAAGCATCGGCGACACGCAGTATTTTTGCAACGGACACGCCCGTTATTAATTGAAAGTGCACTTGTGAGAACTTATCGTTTTGACGGTCGTTCGAGTGTTAACCCGCCGCCGTCGTCTCTTTCTATCGCACGCATCTTACGTTCCGTTCGTCTCTTTTCAACGTCAACTCACCATCGTCGGGTAACTTATGTGCGTATGAATCACAGGTTCAATTAACTTTTCATCTCTGCGCTCCGTTGATGCTTATAAGCAATCGAGCCCAATAATTAATTCATAGTAGTATATAGTATCATTCGATCGCATGTTTGCCCCTCGTATAGATCAGCAAACGGACAGATAGACAGACTAATTAAAATATTTACCAGAACTCGTATATCAAAAAAAAATATATTAATATATTACGCACAAAGGACACCCTCTATTTAAACGTAACATTTATCATTACTTTTTATTATTTTTCTGGTTATTTATTGCATATTATAAATGGGGATTGTTTTACGATTGAAATATGTCCGATAGTTGTCCAGGTGGAACTTTTCAAGGTTCGATCGAAAGCTCAACACATAAAAACGAAAGGTGCTCGTTTTAGTAATAGATAATATTTGTTAATCGACCTTTTTATTTTTCTCGGTAATATATGTAATAATTTTATTCAAATATGGAAATTAATTTATTCGCTGAATTACTGAAACCGTTGAACAGCAAATGAAAATCAAAAATTGATATAAAAAAATAAAATTATGCTTCTCGTGAAATTGAATACATTTAATTCTATTAAAAAAAAAGACATTCGTAATTTTTAATAAATCAAATTTCAACAACTAAACCAATAATGATTGATTTCGAAAAAACTTTTGAACGTGATATTATTTACAAACCTAACACCTGAATAGCCACATTGTTAAATTCACTCATCCACATTAACCTGTTCAAAACACAAGAGTTTAAACACGTAATATAATCGTATATCATTTCATTAAATATTATAATTATAATATTAACTTACGAAAGACATATATATATATATATATATATATATATATATATATATATATATATTTACATTTGAAATATTACAAATATGCGGTAACACGTTAAATGCATCGAAACCATCACTCTAAGCAACTCTCAGAGGACTGCTCGCTTTTTATTATTATATATTAAATGCATACACATACACAATATTTTTTTTTCATATTTTTCCCTCACTCTTCGATCATTTTATTATGATTATTTATTATTATTTATTTAATGAATTCGTTCGCGTGACGGCGCAATGAATTATCGTACGTCGGGCGCAGCTTAAAACACGCCGATAAATTAAGTCATCTTTCGCGATTGTCACTACTTTGGCTTTATTACGCGCACAGATGATTCATCGTCACAATATTTAGTGCAAAACGAGCAGCCTTAATAAATCGAGTCGCAAGTTTGTATCATTTAAAAATGTCGACTGAAATCGATTCGTATATATATATATATATATATATATATATATATATATATATATATATATATATATATGTTAAATATATAATATGTTATAAATGTTAGCGGACATCCGATATATACTGAGAATATGCGCTGGTTTTTTTAACGTGACCAAACGAACGTACAATGCTCGATGAACGATGAATTTGACGATTTAATATTATGTTTGATTCTTATTATTTTAAATGTATTTTAAAAATATTATTTTTTTTTATAAATACAGTCTAGTCCGATTAGTGTGACATCAGCAGGGATTAAATTTCATACTAACTAGATTTAGAAATTGGGGAATTCTAAATGTATATTTACTCGACGGCATTTAAATGATTAAATATATCAAAAGAAAACTATTATATAATAACTTTAGAGATATATTATTTAAAAATAAACAGAAAACCAATATAGTTCAGAACCTTTTAAATAGTAATTTAATCCAGTTAAAGATCGAGTATTATGTCAACATTTAACATATATGACAAAAAGACGAATAAAAGTTTTCAAATAATCTTAATCTCATTATTAAGATACTTTAATTAAATTTTAAAATTATTATATATAAATTTAAAGAAAAAATGAGTATAATTAAATTTTGATGATTATAATTTTTGAAATCAAAACTTATATATTATTTTAAAATACAAAAATATATATATTATAAATCAAGATCAAGTACCCTATTAGATAATATAAACATACACACCAGAATTACAAAAGTTACACATGTATTTTACACTAAATAGAACAGTAACAGACATCTCAATTTTATTGGAACAACAACAACAACAAAAACTAGTATTATTCAACATGCAACAAACTAGTATATGAAATCGATTTATTACAAAGTTCGATTTCGATTTTTTTTTTCTCACCACTTTCGATCGAATTGCTATCGGCTTATTATTTTAACAAAGGGCCCGTTGCGAATACTCTCTAGCCCTGATCAGATTCCCGTTCATAAATCACTAGGTGCAGTGCGATGAGCTAGGTGCAGTCAGATAGGTCGTGTTTTGGTAGTGGATTTCGCGTGTACGAAGCAAAACGTTCCAATCGCGAGCACCTTGTTTTACCTGTCCAAAACGGCAATATATATTGTATTTACGAACGACTCGTGAGTTAGATCGGTTGTTGTTGTTGTTTTTTTTTTGTTCATATAATTAATTCCGAATAATTTATTTAATTAACATTTTTTTTCTCAATTTAAAATGTTGAATTTTCTTATTAATTATTAGAAAAGTAGCTATGAAACGTACTAATGCATTAAAATTTTAAAATAAAATATCCGATATCATATAAGTAAATAAATTGTATATACTCATTAACCGATCAACAAAAAAAAAAAAAAAAAAAAACGATTTTATAATAATAAAGCGCCGATCGATCCGTTTCATAAGATTCGCGGTGCAAACGAAAAGCTCCGGCTCATCACTGAAAGAGCTTTCAATCAGGGGTCTCTAGAGGGGTCCGACACGAGGGGCGCATTATAATGCGGAACCGTAAATTACAACAAATTGCATTTTGCGCGTCTGCAGTTATTATTAAGTTGGTTGCAGTTGCGTGAGCGAATGCAGTATATCAGGGCGGACATCACTCGTTCGACCCTCACTGACTCCATTTTCCATCTCTTTTCCACCGTATACCTTTCGCCCTTTTTCTTCAACTGCTATCGCTCCACAGTACTCTCGTCTTTGTTTTTCCGCGTGTTTTGCTCTCATAGAAAAGGCGACATCTAAAACATTGTCAAATATTTAATTTTTTTTATTGAACCTTCTATTTCACAGATCGACATAGATAATTGAACTCAATTTTTGTACTATCATTAGTAAAATGCTATTTTTTTTTGTAAAACCTCATTCTTTAACGATATAACCGATATTTCTTTTTTCAAAATGACACGTATCCACGTGGACTCCAGATTTTTTTCCCCGATAGATGGACACACGCGAGAAGACGAATCGACCCTTCAAAACCTTACATCGGCGAACAAATGTTAAATGCAAATTTCATCACGTATAAAGAATATCTTCATGTTGAAATGTCGAATATATATGAAATTAAATTTAAAATGTCGTAAAAACATCGCTCACATGTTATCTATAATATAATATAGTAATTTTTATTACGTAGATCGTGTTATGATACGATTCAACTAATCGACTGTATAGATTGATGGATTGGCATTTTTGTATAATAATAACTTGCGAAGTTCGATACTATCAATCATTATTAATTACGTATAATTATGCGTTCATATTGATGCGAATCAATATTAATTATTTATTTTATAGATATTATATTATATAATAACCAAATCAATAAATCTAATCTTCTATTATATATTTATATATTATTAATATGAATTTTATTCATATCTATTAGTGATTCGATTTTTTTCAATTTAAATCAATCGATCGAACCCGCGATGTCCGATCTTGGAAAAAGTTTGAGAAGCGCCGGCGTCTCGTTTTCGTGTCGTAATTGTAAAATTATGTTAATGGTATTTGGTTAAACGGTTCGCCGGGTCGTGTGCTTTAAGTTCGGAATCGCGAAAGCTTAATCGCGAGGGCGTCGCAGTGTCGCTCAACATTTCCCGGGCTCGTCACCCCCACGACTTCCGAACACATACATTATTTCCCAGCAGGTTAGCGAGTCAAACTTGAAAGTTGCCAACTTTCTATGGCGTGCTGTTCACCTTAACTTATCCCACTTCGGATATAGTACAGATGGACCAAAAGTTTTACGATGAATTTTCGTGCAAATTAGAACAAAAAAATGTTAATTTTTCTAATGAAAAGGTCTTTCTAGCTTTCTAAGTACTAATTTATTTCTTATTATATATATATATATATATATATATATATATATATATATATATATATATATATATATATATATATATATCAAATTATTAATTTTAAATCTATTCTTAAATATTGTTTTGTATAGAATGACTTCATAATAACTGAAAACACTGCATTCCTTATTAGAATCAAAGTCACTATTTCGATTTTTTTGGGATTAAGTTGTTTAGAAAAAGCTCCAGCAATAGTCAGAGAACGAGTTGTAAAACTAGACGAATATTTAAAATGAAGTCTTTTTTTCAATAAAGAATTTTCTTTAAAACTATAAAATCCAAATGCATACTTTCACGATGTTAATCTTTAAAATATAGTCTCCTTATCCATCTTGTCACTTACTTCTAATTAATCATTTTATTTAAATTATTAATAAAAGTCTTATATAAGATCCTTTAAAAAAATCTATAATAGTTTTAACCATAATTTTATGTATATTTGACAAATATACTATAATTTAAAAATTAGCCCGAAATATTTTGGGTCATCCAATTTATAACTACCAACCCTCACGTACCTGCGTCGACAATTAATTTAAGGCTTCATCATCAATCACGATCTTGTCTTTATCACCTCACGCGGCGGGGGCGAACGCGTTGAAGTCTGAAACTTTATCGCTCCGACGAAGAAGAAGCGTCGGGAGATTTATTATCATCCTTATCTACTTATCCACATTTAACCGACAAAATATGCCTATTTTCAGAACTGGCGCCATGCTGGGGCTGACGCAGCAAGACGACGACGATGACAATCATCTGTGCATCAAATGCAACGCGACCATCATAGGCCTCGATAATTATATTCAGCATCGAAAAAGTAACTGCGGCAAACCAAAACTTTCTTTCGAAACCGCTAAAACGATAAATGAACATGATTGTGAATATAATCAGGATGTGTTCTTTCAATCTCTTGAGCTTCAAAGCAGCGTTAAAAGACCGACAATCCAGCAAGATCCGATTCTTCCTCAAACGTCGTCGAAAAATATCGGTGGCGTTCTTACCAGAAGAGCAACAGCAGCTATGATAGCTACTAAAGAAATATTTAATCCATCTCACATTATTTCGGAAAAACTTGGTCAAGATTGGATTGGTGGTCATAGCCTAAAAGTTACAGAATATGATGATAATCAAACAAAACTTATAAAAGCGGTAGCTAATATAAGTGGAAGTGTTAAAAAAGAACATATATCTATCCCATTTAGAATTTTAGAAGATTTTAAACATGTCGATGACTCTAACGAAGACTCTGATGAATTAGATGATACCGATATTGAAGATCATCCTCATACAGGTGGAAAATGGAAACCGTCAACCACACCTACTGGTGGTAAATGCAAACAATCTTTCGGTGGAAGAGATTCAGCATCCCATTGGACAACTGTTACTCCAGAACCTATGGAAGAATGGGAAGAAGAACATACTGGAGGAAAATGGAAACCTATAATTACGCATACAAATTTGAATATAACAGAAGTTGAAGAAGACGAAGAAGATGATTATATGCCACCTCCAGGTCATACGAAAGGTAAATGGATTCCTGGAGCGAAAGATAATATGAGAACCGATCATAAAACACAAATCATGGATGCGACAGCTTTACATAAAGAAGGACACCCTGTGCAATATTGGTGTGGACCTTGTAATCGCCGATTAGGCTCTAGACAAATATACGAAAAACATTTAATATCAAAACTTCACATGAGAAGAACTTTACCCGAAAAAGATTTAGAATATTCAGGTATGTTCAAGGATAGAATCGAAGAAGAACCGAGTAAAAGAAACACTAAACTTCCTAGATATTTGGATGAAAACTTTTATTTTGCTCCCAAAAAAACTGAAAGAAAATCGAAAAGTGAAAAAACCGAATTGGAAGGAGTCAAAAAACGACGTAGACGTCTTCCGAGTTTCGTGCACTGTCTCATCTGCAAATACAGAGTGAAGCCTTTCCATTTCGGTAAGCATCTCATATCTCACTATCATTTCAGAAAGGGGGACTTAAATGACGAATTTAATAAGACCCAAATATTGGATAACATAGATAAGATAGTGCGCCAATCTCCATTTCAATGTAGCCCCTGCAAATTTTATGCAAATTGGCAAGCTGAATTCATGCGCCACTGGCGCACAATAGCACACAAAGAAAATATGGAAAACTCCACCGGCAAATATTGGTGTTCGTTTTGTAAATTCGAATGTTCGGAATATTCCGGCATAAGCGATCATTTGATAAGTGAAGAGCATCAAGAGGTGGTAGCTGCCATAAATCGATCCATTCCGATCATAATCAGAAAAAAAACCATTATTAAATGTTTCACATGCGGTAAAGAATTCAAATACAATGCCCAATTAAGACAGCACACTAAACGCTACTGTCCCAGTATTACGACATCGACGGCTTCCGACGAATATCAAGAGAAGAAAAAATGCGATCAGTGCTCGTGCTGCTTCAAAACAAAGACTGGTTTATCACGACACCTGAATAAAAAACACAATTCCAAGCTTTATTACTGTAGCGCTTGTTCGTTGCAGTTTTCTAGCTATGAAGAGTCGAAAAATCACAGAAATTTACAATATCACAGAATCAAATCTCAAGAGCTTAGAAAGGAAAAGGGATTTGAAGTTAAGGAATTATCTAGACATTGTCCATATTGCGATACGTCTAAATTCGGAAACGTCATCGAACTCAAAAAGCATGTCGAAGAACATCATAAAGAAACTTTTTCAAGGTATTTTATATTTTTTTATATATATTAAAATTATATTATATAATAATATTAACTAATATAAATAATAATTTTATTATTTCAGTTGTAATTTTTGTGGTATGAAATTTGCATTTCCTCAAGAAATTACTTGGCATTTGAGAAAAAACGAATGTTCTTTCGAAAATATGAACTCCAACGTGTCATCCGATCAAAAATGGTCGTGTCAATTTTGTCCTCACGTCACTACATCACGTGCAGTTTTCTTATATCATAAATTTTTACACGATAATCCCAATTTGGACAATAAGGAAAGATATCCTTGTCCGATATGCCAGAGATTGTTTCGCAAACAATCGTTGAAAAGTCACCTGCTGCGACACACAAACGAAAAATTATATCCGTGCAAATTGTGCAAGTTAAAATTTTACGAAAGGAGAAATCTTATAAATCACGTGAGGAAAACGCATAAAACAGAGAAATCTCACAATTGCAAGGAAGTGAATGTGGAAGGACAAAAAAATTCGCCAAAGAAGACTAATAAATCTACCAAAAACTTCATGTTTTGTGATTGCGGAGCCGGCTATAATAAAAAGTAAGATTGCAATTATTTATTTAAATTAAAATTACAATTTTATTGATTATTTATTTAGCCCGATGCATCAATTATAGTTTGATGTAAAATTTTATATTATTACAATATTATATCAAATTTTTTGAATAAATGTCGAATAATCGTTTTTAAAGTGCAACTTTGACATTTGACGCGCGTATTCGATATTTTGCAATGAAACCATAGATAGAAACGGTCAAACGATAATCGATTGATTAACGGCGACCGTTAAATTATTAAACTTTAATCGTGGGCAAAAATCAAAAAATAACCGGTCGACGGATATTTTTTTCCGTTTTTACCTTCCTCGCGCGACCACAAAAACCGATATTTCTCGTTTGCAAAGTATTCGCTGACACCGAGTAAACGTTTTTATGCACATATATTTCGCATTTTATGTCTAATTATCCATTAATTCTCGTGTCGAAATGTCAAATTTATCAATTCGCCGTATCGCTCGTCGTATTATTATTTTATTTTTCATTCACTATTATATATATATATATATATATATATATATATATATATATATATATATATATATATATATATATATATATATATATATATATATATATATATGTAATATGACGTTCCTTTATTTTTATCACGTTTCATGACGATCGATAAAATCGCCGACATTATATAGATTCCGTCAACGGTTCTCATATTCATATGCAAATTTTAAAGTTTTTCGAACGTTATTTAATATATAATGTTTATTGTTGTTACGTCGATGAAGTTATTTTTAATATAAAAAAATAATAATATCACTCAGATACAGTCGTCGATATATTTTCATAATAGTCGTCTAAAATTATTATGATATTTAAAACAAAATAATTATTCAAATCGATCAAAACATTATGTAATGATCATAAAATTTTATTTCTAATGATTTTGAATGTGGATAATGATTTATAATATAAAATTGTTAATCTTCATTATTCCAGTGAAGTTAGGTGTTTTATAAAAAAAAATATCTAAAATTTAAGACATGAATAAGGATTCAACCCTTTCACAAAAATCTTCCAATCTTTCAGTTTTTCGTTTTTATTTCTAACTATCACTCAAATTGAAAATATATTGATGAAATTCTTCTCGAAAAAAATTATATTAAAAATGTTAAATCTATATTTGAGTAAAGTAAGAAAAGTTCATTATTTTTATTAATTAAATTTAATTTTCAAAAGTAGAGATCTAAACAATGATATGTTAAACTCCAGTGAGTTTAATATATCATTGCATTGCTTTCTTGCAATGTTACGTAATTGATTTAATAATTTATTTACTTAGTTACATTTCGAATAAATGCAGCTTTGAACCGCAATATTTTTAAACACAACACAAACGAATAAATCAATTATAAATATCGTCGAAATTAATTTCACTATTTCAGTGTATATATATATATATATATATATATATATATATATTTCTTCGTAGGTCCAACTTTTAGTACGCTAAACCGTTATAAACTGCACGATCGTTTGTTAATAATTATTCGAGCGAACGGTGTCATTCGTAAGCGCAAGTTGACGAGCCCTGGCCGTTCGCGGGTTCCCGGCCCATATTTCACTTCAGCGGTTGTCAACACGCGCGCTCTCGCATTATTTTACTTTTGCTATTAATCGCTCGCATACTTTGCTCAATTTATGCGCAAAAGTTCGGCATCGGGCCGCGTTTCGAAAAGTTTTCGCCCTCGTCGAGACCTTCTTCAGAGGGTTCGATTCCTAAGCGCATCAGTTGCTTACGTATGCAAATCGTAAAATATGCAACTCTTTAAATTATTTTATCCCGCCACTCACCTCCCACCCACCCGCACACTCATTTTCAAATATTACTTATTAATTTTATGTGAACGTATATTTTGATATTTGTTTAGCGAATGTTCGCCGAAGTTAAATTATATCGGACACAAGTGAATAATGAAATTTGCTAACTCGCTTCATTATTTTGTTACTAATTTAACAATATATATTGTAAAAATATTATGTATAATATATTATATTGAAAGTATAATTTATAATATTCGTTTTATTGCCTATGAAATATAATAGTTGAAATATTATTATTCGTCTTAATGTATTCTTATTAAAAATAAATTTACATAATATTTGCATATAAATTCATCGTTAAACCTATCTTATCTATCAATTTTACCTTTTTTTTCATACATTAAAAACAAATCATGTTTTTATACTTCAAATTCAACATTTTATCTATTGAAATATGTTTTTTTAAATTTATTTCGATAAAAAAAACTTAATTTAAATTTGAAGTATAATATAACAAAATTGATGTCTGAAAAAATGGATTTTTTTTTTAATTTTGTAATTTTTATAATGATTATTTTTATTTATTTTTGAATATTTAAATAAAAGTAGATCCATTTTATAGTAATTTAGAATTTTTAACCGTAGACTATGAAATGTGAAGCTAAATAAATTTTACCTATAGAATCAATGTTTTTTTTTTCTTTATAAATATACACAGATACATAGAATAGACATATCTACTACAAATCTTTATTAATATAAATATTTTTTTAATTCACTATCAGTTTATTTATAATATTTATTGAATAGTCAAATTTATTCTCGTCTTCAACTAATATATATTTTATATATATATATATATATATATATATATATATATATATATATAAAAACAAAAACACTTATTATATTTAATTATGAATAAATCTGAGCCGTGCAAAATAACATGTAAACAGTAAAACTATCAATGTCAACATCTTCATATAGAACTGGTCGCGTCGGAGAACAAAAAAAAGATACCCGTTTGCACTTTCATATATATTATTGTGAAATATATTCAAAGTCGATGCAATTTATAGTTCGAACGTTGCCATATGTATAATTGTACGGTAAAATTATGCTCAATCAACATTTTTTTTTTTTTTTTTTGTTTATAAACTGGACTCAAAGTGCAACGTTTCATCGATCACTTTCGCGCCAACTCGTCGATAATCGTAAGTCACCTCGTGTGCGGCGCCGACTCGTTTCAGGATGGGGGGTGGGGGGGGGAGCGAACGCGGTGGTAACGCACTTTTCGTTTTCTATTTACCGCTTTTCGATATTGCGCAATTATCGGAGCCGAATCGCACCGATGTGCATAAGGAATGCGTTCCCATTAATTGCGTTGTGCTATAGCGATATTATTTCTCGGAAGACGTGTGTCCCCTTGTATAAAATTAAATTTGATCTTGTCGTACGAATGCGGATAAAATATCTTTCAGAATGTTGTAGTTATGCGAAATGACTTTTGCATTATGACGTTTGCGGTTGAAAATGATCTCGCTTTATATAAATTATGAATGCTGTTTTATTATTAATATATAAATAAATTCATAATTTTTTGTGCTGTATTAACTGCTTCCATCGTATATGGATGATCAAATTCAAATATATATATATAACCAATAATAATGATGCTGAAAACAGAATCAAAAATGATTTTAATGCTTTTACTAAATATCAAACACATGAATGTGTATATAATAAAATTCAAAGTTTTGCAGTAATTGCTTAATAAATATATCGCTTTTATTATAATAATATATGTCAGGGGTGGCCAACTTTTGTGTACGTAAGATCGACTTTTTATTTGAAAAATGTGTCTAAAACTCACGTCCAGGGAAATTAAAATAACATGAATAATTGTTAACAATATTTATTAATTCAAATTAGGTAAATATTTATAGAGATGATATAATTTAATTTATCATAAAACACTTATGTCAAGACATCGCACGCGATCGACCGGTTGGCTACCCCTGTTATATATTATTCATCATAATAGTATTTTATTTCATATTCTGAGTTTACTTTAGTTTCTTGAGCTTTTCGCAAATATTCCTTTGTCAATTTTTTACTACGATTTTACTGATGAAACTGATGTTTCTTTTTTTTTTAATATTCTAGATATATAGTTTCGTGTTCTAATATTAATTGTCTAAAAATTATCAATAAATCGGTGATTCTGAATTTCAAAATATTAGTCAAATGTAAAAATTTTAATTACATACAAACTTTCAGATTTTTATTGCAATTGAAAATTTTGAGATAATTTTTAAGTATAACTCAAGAATTTAAATATTATTTTAGACTGTCATAATTAATTTTATGTGAATCGAAAATAAAATATAAAAATAATTAATTTATATACAAGTTGAACTTAAAATATGATAAATAAAATATCATATTAAATGAATACAAATCGACAACAAAATTGTTGTGTATATACGAAGATGAAATTAATCTTTAAAAATATTAATAATTTAAAATTTAATATATTATTATGATAAAATAAATTGATAAACTTTTGAATTTTTATAGTTAATTTTCTACAAAAATCCGTATATAATTTTTTCACTGCTGAAATGAAAAAAAAAGTACACGATATACGTTAATTATGTAGGTTAATCGCGGTTGAAACTAACGAGAAAAAGGGGGAATCCGCGTCGAAATCAGCGCATGATCAGATTAGAGAATCACGCGAATCGCATCCCAAAAAATCCCGGAAAAAATCCGACACCGTGACGCTAATGAGAAAGCGAATGGACTGACAGCTGAGTCGAGAGCGAAACTTGGATTATTTTTTATTTTTATTTTTTGTTATTTTCATTCGCTTTCAAAACGATATTATTGCTGTGCGTTTCGTTTCGAAATTATTTATTATGCACGCGAGAATTTCATAGAATTCCGCCTGAAATCCGAGCACCAGTCGTCGTTTTATTTTTATATAATAATATAAATGTCGCACATATTCTCGCACGTGTGCGAGCGCGCTTTTATACGTCTCTTTCGCCGGTATGATGTACGATTTTCGTTTTCGAAATGTCTGTCAATCGGTGCTTTCCGGAGACGTTTTCGCCACACGGGAGGAAACATTCAGCAGGAAACCACTCGTTTTGTATGGCGTACACATGTTCATGTTGTAAACGAAAGTGAAGAGTGAAATTGGTGAAATTCTAAAATATCTCACGATCGGTGATCTCATAGTTGAAAATGTACCGCCGGGAGACAAGTGGAATGAGCGTTGGACATCGCTCGAAATAAAACTATCATAACCCGGATTAATTCCTATTTATTCGACTAGTAAACACTTTTAATAATATACAATATTCCTTATATTAAAAAAAATATAATAATCTATAATATAAAATGGATTTAAATAAGTAAATTATGATATTTTCGGCGTAAGATCTCCTTTATCAATTTATAAAGGATTGAGTTGTCCACTTTATATACAACTTTCATATACTATCTTCTTTAGAATAGAATCTGAAATATTGCTAGATAATAATATTAGAATAAATATATTAATTACCAGTAATTGTATCAATTTATGGATCTCCTGAATTCAGTGTTTAAATTTATCTTAAAATTATTTATTAAAATATAACGATGTATCAAATTCTTCAGAAAGTTTGAAATTAGAACATAGAACTAACGACTCAACCTCAAAAAAATCATTGCTTAAAACTTAAAAAACAATTCTTGATCCAAAAGTTTATTTTTAATTTTCTAATTATATTATCAAATATAAACCTTTCAGTAAAAGGAGAATACATAAAAATTGAACTTAAAATTTTTAAGATTCAATTCTGAAAAATAACTATATTTAAATTTATATATGTAATATAATATTGTGATTCAACTAATATAAATACAATTTATCTTTCATATTTTTAATATCTTAGAGAAAACTCTGACAATTCTTTTATTCTATTTCATATTATTTACGACTTATTAAAATCTTAAAGTTTAATATTTATATATATATATATATATATATATATATATATATATATATATATATATATGTTCGTTTAGATTGCATATGCGATTAAAATAATTCAAAATTCAATTTTTAACATAACTACTTATATTATTAAATGATGAGTTATTAAAGTTGTTAGTCATAAAGTCAATGACTCCACGACACTTTATTACCAACAAATTACATTTTCCTCCTTACATCATATCCAGTATTTCTGACATATAAAATCGTCAATATTATAATTTTATTATCATTTCGCTATCATATTAAATATAATTTTTTATCATATATATTTTATTATTATTATTATATTATATTATATTTTATAATACGTTATCGACGAACAATTCTAATACGTATGACGCAAACATTCCTACGATTTTATATTACGATTGCGAAAAACGGTTCAGCACCTCTGGCTTTGATAGATAAAAAAAAAAAAACGATACGGAAACTTACGACCGCGAAGAAAGCGTCCATGTCCCTTTTGGCCGTTCGATAGGCGAAACGGTGTCGTTTTATTTATTGTGCTTAGGACCGCAATAATAATAGAATGCGAATACCGAACCGCGGTGCATGGTCGTAAATATCGCGATGCCTGCTTGACGTTGATTGCGATCGCATGCAGCGCCGATGACGTCATCAAAACAGCGTTACAGATGGCGCTGGCGAATATGCGAATTTTTAACAAAAATTACCACAGCAAAATAGACAAAAATCGATTTCTGTTCTGTAAATATAATATATATATATATATATATATATATATATATATATATATATATATATATATATATATATATATATATATATATATATATATATATTATATTTACAGAAATATTATATAGATTTTTGTTCTGTAAATATAATATATATATATATATATATATATATATATATATATATATATATATATATATATATATATATATATATATATATAAATCGCGTGTAACGAGTACAATAAAATTTCTCATTTCATCCGACTAGGAACAAATAACGCGAAACGATTTGCATTACCGCCTCTCTACTAGATGACATTATCGCGATGATGATGATGATAATAATAACCGACTATTCTTTGCTACGTGTCTAAGAGTGTATCAAAAATATACGCGCACTAAAATATCAAAAGTATATTCAAACATAATTTGTGATCCATATATTTATATTAAACAAAATTATACTTTTATTTAAAAAAAAATAATATTTTTCTTGTATAAAATAATTTAAATTCAACTGAATATGTATACTATATCAAAATGAACATATATTAAAATATTATTGTATTTTAAGAATGTTTAAATTATAAATTTGATATTATTATACGGATTGAAAATTTGAATACTTCTACTTTTATATCAGATCGTGATAAAATATTATAATATAAAGACGATTATTGTAATCAGCTTGAATATTATAACAGTATGAAGATAGTATCTGAATATGATTTACACTGTTTTATTATTGAGTTATGAGAATTTTTAGACGCAAAACTATTATCCTCGCATATAAAGGAAGTGATGAAAAAACATACAAGCAAGAAACTAATAATTAAACGAAATAAAACAATTGATTGTTTCCTGTATGTTTTCGGTCATTATACATATATATATAACAACAAATCATCAAGAAAGTTCTATCGTTTATACGCAAACAATAATTGAATTATTTTATATGCAGAGACGACAGAATTTTCTCAATTTGTCTAATATATAAATGTGTACTAATATATATAAATTTTTCTATCACATTCTATACACAACAACGCGTTTTCATTTAACGTCGAAGTCTAACAATTAATTGAGACATCGTCGATAGGCGTAACGATTTCGCATTTCTCCAATACGTTAAATCATCGATCGAATCGCGCATTATTAATACGGCATCATTATTAATTTTGCAATAATAATGCATTTCGAAAGTCGAAAACGTTCGTGAACCGACGATGCACAATTTAATTTCGTTCGTAATTCGCGTACGTTTCGGCCGTATTCGATATACGATTCGTTTGAAAGCTCGGACATTGTAATTATAATTTATTAATGCGTCGTACAAAAGTTCGACGCTCGCTTATTTGCCGAAATTAAAAGTATCAATGGTACATTAAAAATATAAACACTTCCCCCTTTGTTTTGTTTATTTTTTATTTTATTATTTTTTGACTTCATGAATATTAATTACATTTTCATTGTTTAATATATGAATTAGTTATCGTTTTCTTAAAAAAATCATTTCTAGTAGTTTGAAAGTAAAATGATACTAGTTACTGTTTAATCAGTACTTCTTTTAATACACGTAAAATTTTCAATATTTTTGCTCAGCCATTTAAGCTTCAATTCTTAAAACGTCTGAAAGCTCAATGTTCAAAATATTATATTAAATATAAACATTCACAAAAAAAAAACTATACGATTATTATTTTTTAAATTTTTATTTATAATCACTTTTTTAATCAATGAAAAGAGGATAATTACGCAGATTTTTAAAAGATCTATATTATTTTCAAAGCATTCTATAATCGATTTAATATAGAAAAAAAAATACTAATCATTATCAAAATCGAGTATCCGTATAATATTCGTGTAAAAGACGATATTCGTACCGGTCTTATGCGCACTTTCAGATTTGATTTACATTTCGTACAAACGTACACAAAGCGTTTTATTATATATATATATATATATATATATATATATATATATATATATATATATATATATATATAAGTATGTGTATATGTATATATATATATATATATATATATATATATATATATATATATATATACGGTATACTCTGGTACACGATAGAGCTAAAAATTTATTTATGTACGTACAATAAATCATGTAGAACGCATAAATCAATTCGATGTCACTCGGGTGCCCGCGTATCGCTCGGTCCCGAGGCAACGCTCGGGCTACTTCTATCGCATTTGCATACTAATTCCACTGGAAAAATCGTATTTAAAACGTATTGACGGAACGCTCGTTTCCCATGAGTGTGTGCTTTCGGGATCGCTTTTTCGTCGTCGTATGTTCTTTATCTTGTCTCATCATCGGCACCCCCTCAAGCCACGGTTCCCCCGTATATACGATATGAAGATGAAGAAGAAGTGGAAGAAGTGGAAGGTGGAAGATGGAGAGTTATGTGATGGACTTGCCGCAGCAAAAACGGTAATAACAGGTTGGAACTACGGGGGAGTGACACGGAGCCGTCACCGGCGATTGTTTATGGGGGCTACGGCGCCTCCGCCCTCCACCGCCAGGTTCGACTCTCAGACATATGCGATCGGACCACGGCATCCAAAGGGTTGCGCGTTCGTTTCGAATTGACGATATCGTTTTCTTCAATTAGGGCCACCAAGTAATTCGTAATTGTGGTTCGCTATTTTTTTTTTTTCAATATTTATCATGAAATTATTACTTGTTGATTTCTAACCACATAATTTCGATAAGATTAAAAAATTTATATATTAATTTTATAAAATAATTTATAAATTATAAAACATTCAAATGTCAAATGTATTAACTTTTAGTATCAATTTTTATATTCAACATATAAAAATAAAAAGGATAAATGAATAAAAGATTTCCATTTACTATCAAATGATAAACAGCTTGAATTAATATTGTCTGTTTTTTAAAATTATTCTATATAAATTAATTTATCTCATTATTTCATTCAGTATATATCTTCTAAAATTAAATCAACATTATAAACTCATTGCAAGAAAAAAGACCTTAAGAGAAAGATTGTTAAAATACCCATTTCATATATTTTTATTAGATACACAAATATAATTTAAAAATATTTTTATTATTAAAATATTGTCATTTTAAATCGTAGTTAATATATATATATATATATATATATATATATATATATATATATATAAATATATATATATATATATATATATATATATATATATATATATATATATATATATATTAATCCAAGTGGATAGGTGTGCAAATTCGCACACGAACCCCCTTATATAATATAATTGTCTTTTATTAAATCTTACAATTTAAAATATTTTTTTGCGACAACCCTATATATATATATATATATATATATATATATATATATATATATATATATATATATATATATATATATATATATATATATATATATAATATAAGTAGCCGTACGAGTAAGTGAGAAAATCGAAACGCCCGATGAGAAGATTATTGATAAAAGCTCACGTAAAAATTTTCATTTTTTTATTGAATATTAATTAAACCCGTTTCAATTTGTTTTATTTTGCTCATCATGAAAAACAGTCATTGAACTACGAAAACTATTTAGTTTCTTCGTAACAAAAATTTACCAATATACATATATATATATATATATATATATATATATATATATATATATATATATATATATATATATATATATATGATATTCGGTCATATTCACCCGACAAAATTTTCTATATGCACCCTTTGTGTTCTAACCGCTTTCTATGTGCAAATATATATATATATATATATATATATATATATATATATATATATATATATATAATAAAAAATAACATTTACATATAAACGTTATATTATACGTTTATGGGACGATAATATACGAGTTTATATTGTGTTTATTCGATTTGTTGCAACGTAACATCTTTCTTTGAATGCTAAAATATCCGATGACGCTTCTCAAACTGTCGTAATAAGAAAATAAATTTTATTATCGCGTAAATAATTCACGGCTCTCGATCCGTACGTCCAGTTATTCCAGTATTCTGAAAGACGTTTGAAAATATGTGGACAACTGTGAATGCGTCTTAATTTTATTAATTAAAAACAATTCAATAAATTATATATAAGCGTCTAAGATTTATATTATGACTTTTTTATTGCTGAATAATAATTAACACTATAAATCTATACGATATGAATTTATATTAAGTTATATATTATTGTTTATTTTTTTTTCGTAATAAACTATTAACGCAATAAAAAAATATCTATCTCAAAAAAATCTATTAAAATTAATTTTTATCAATTATTTTAATAAATGATTCACTTACATAAATTAATTTAATAAATCTGTATCTAATTACAATATTATGTATTTGAGGCCGTTTTAAATTACATTTTCTGTCTAAATAATTATTTTATAGCTTTAAATTATTTAAAAAATGAAAAAAAAAATTATGCGAGTTTACATCGTCATGAATGTTATAATATTAATTTAAAAGAGGGGGATATTTATGCGTCACACCCTTCATAAATGAATAGTATATCTAAAGGTTGAGTTTAGAATAGATGACTCGACCTTGCAAAATACTAAATCACTACTTTAAATTTTTAAAGATTTTTTGTTTCCTATTATGCTATCGCTAAACTGATTTAATTTTCAAAATATACCAAATCTTGAATCGATCAATTTAATTAAATTAAATATTTCATAAATCAATATCAATGGAAATCAGTCTTGTTGGTTTCGTTATAATTTAAGTAGCTCTTTACCATGGAATTTGAGCAGTTTGAATATCACTCAAGTACTTTCATGAGGGTTCACAGATGTATTTTGTGCGGACCATTGTTTGATTTGTTGTTTGTAAACATCACGTTTGGTAGGAGGTGCCTACCTCCGTTAGTCACGAGCCTGATAATGAATAGTCGTCGACCAGCGACTATGACACGCCATACGACATACATTCTCGAACTGCATTCCACTTTAGCATGAAAACTTCGAAAATCAATAAAAAAAAAATCACACATATACATCATTACAATAATTACAATTAAAAATTAAAATAGCGATATAATAATTTTAATGGATTACTAGTTTTAAATCTATTAGAACTAATGCAAAAAAATGGGGATTGATGATGGAGCAATTATGTGATTGCGACATGTTTAAAAAAAAAAAAAAACAAACAGCAAATGAATTGATCTAAATGAGGCCGACTATCGAAATGAAAGAGTCCAGGTTTTCCATCGTCAGGTCTGCGGCCGGTCGCCAATACATAAGTCAAGTGGACGCTGCGGGTAAATTCCTGGCGATGCCGCCGTGCTTTTTCCGCTTTATTCTCGCAGTAAACAAGGCGCTGGTTTTCCTCTTGTCCATTCATCCACCGCCACCACCACCACCACAACCACAAGCAGGACACGGCATAGCGTCCAACACCCTCCTCCTGTTTTGTGCTCGTGTTTTAAGCCACTGCGACAACTGCCTACTCGACCGCATATGTTCCATCTTCGAGTTGAGGCGGTGATGTTTAACATTTTTTTTTTCACATAATAATTTTCATATTTTTTAACTTCAATACAAAATATTTTTAACACTAAACCTATCACTATCGATCGATTTGTCCGTTTTCAAACAATTGTACCACTTTAACATATTTAAACGTCATCAAACGTTACAACTTTTCTTAAAATATGCATACATATGCATTTTCTTAAAATATGCATAGGTATATAAAAAGTGTCGGTAGATTTAGTGTTAATATTTAGTTATATACTGATACTAATTATAGTTAATACAATAATTTTAAAACAAAGTGAAATAATATTGAATATATTTTTTTAATAAATTATGTAGCAACTGTAAAAAAATAATAATATGAAACATATATAATAATTGCATTTTGAATTTAGCCATCTACATTTAGCAAATTGAAAAATTTTCAACGGTAATAAAATTTGAAACAAATCCTCTAACGATCAAATGAGTCATTCTGCAATACACAAAATTAACTAGTGTCGCAGGGGTGTAAGGGTGGAAGTGTACATTTTAACACACCGGTGGATTATCTCGTGAAATTTATATACTACATACATATAAATAGAACATCCCCCAAACTCCTTATTTTAAACGGGACATTCTCATCCCCTAGCCTAATTCGAAACGGCGCTTCGCTTAAAACCTCCCCCGGTTTCGTATTTATTGCCCCTTTTTTTCACGGTCCACCGTCGTAATTTACGCCCCTGTAAAATCCAAGAGTGTTTATTCGGCTGGGAATGCCCCGCGGACGACTCGCATAAAAAGCGGCCATTTGTGTGTATATAAGGCCGCATGTATGCATACGAAAGGCCGCATCGAGGGTGTCCACCCTACGCGATACCTTTCTTAATGGCTCGTCGTAATTTTTTGAAGTGCAGAACGAGCAATTTTATGCGGAGGACATTTTGTCGCGGTGGATGAAAGCCGGCATTTACGACTTGTATCATTTTAATATACAAAATAAACTCAAATTTCCAATAACCGGCGCTATTCAAATGTTTTATCCCATTCTTTTCGCGTGATCCGGGGTCGAATTTATAAATGTGAAAGGTTCGCGGTCCTTTTTCTCGCGTATATTGTGCGAAATTGTATGGAAAATTTTATTGTCGAAAACGTTGTTATTATAATAATATGCAAATTTTTAAATATCACGAAAATTTCTCTTAAATAATTATTTATCATATTTTACATAAAAAAAATATTTTTTTATATGAAATAATTAGAATGAAAATATCCTATATTATATAAGCAATGAATATAGAACTAATATTTAAATATTTCTAGAAATTTTGAAATATATGAATTGCTGCAAATTATATATAAATATTACAATTTTAAACCTCTATTATGTAGACTATTTCAAAAGTACCATAGTTCAAAACACGAATAATAAATATCATATTGCATCTCCTCGAGATGCATCCACGAAGTAACAACAATCCGTCCCTATTCATAAGTTAGTATACATCAACCACTCGAAGGGATCTGCGCTCTTTAAAGACAGTTACATGCTAACTTTTGACACGAACGAGTAAAATAGAAAACGAGCTGAACGTACGAGACTGCGGCACTTATTAGAAGATTATGCGGACCGACTAGACAACGTTCTCACCTTTCGCGGAACGGCAGCGTCTACGGTCGGATCACAAACTCTAATATCGCGGAGTCAAAAGTTTCCGTTTGTCCCGTCGCTCCGCTCCCGTATCCAGGAATAGATAGAGATAGATAAAGACACGTGCCGGTAATTACGCGTGACGCGTCCCGGATAAACAAAACCCGACATAAACCTGCGACAAAAAGCCGAATACCACCTTCCGAAGTGGCATTATGGAAGTTTATCCGGAGGTCTCTTTTCTCTCTCTCTCTCTCTCTCTCTTTCTCCCTCTCTTGGTTCCTGGAAAATCCTCCACACTTCGTCGTATCGTCTTATGATGAACTGTGAAAAGTTTGCACGAGGACAACGAGCTAACTATGGTTCGATGCCAGATTCTTTTTGTGCATTTTACTTATATCAAAAATTAGTGATAAATTATTTTTTAAAGATGATAATTTATTTGTTTTAATAATTATTATAAATTATATCACGATTTGAACTCACAATGTACTGCTAAAAAAAAAGACAATCTAATATCTACAACAAAGACGGGATACCTGCGGTGACCTTTTGAACTAATAAACGCGAGCTTTTATGTCCTTTTATGGTGTAATTTTTCTATATTTTTTTTTAGTATTTCATATATAAAAAGTATATTATTTTACGTACATGTAGAAATTTGCGATCTTTTGTCATTTTATGAAGTAAGTTTTTTTTAGAAGTATACATATTTGTTTTGATTCTTAAAATGATATCTTTATTTAAAATATTATTAAAATCGTATACACGAATGATTCAGATCTATTGATATATGCATTTATTTACAAAAAAAAATCATACATAGATATGAAAATAAACTTTGCAACAATATTCACCTCAAAATAGTCCAATCAATACAATGTTGTATAATATATAGGCAACGACGATTATATTTTAATACGAAACACGCACAATAAATTATACCGAATTAAATCATCTGAAATCCTGATTCATACGCACTCGCTGCTATATTTACCGGTCTTCTGATATACGACGATAAATTTCGTACACGGTTCTACTTCGTCGATTTTCAACCATCGATATTCGCTATCTCAGGCGTTTTTTTTTTTTTTTTTTTTTTGTTATGTTCACTTTTAACATATCGAATTCTTAATGTTTATCGCGTGTGAAGTGTTGCCGTCGAAGTTTCGTGACTTCTCCGAGATTATTTGGTTTTTCATCGGATATGACGTTCAACAAGGCACGTTACACAGTTTAAGATCAAAGTTGTCCCGCAAGTTAAGAGCTTAAACCCGACACGTCTAAGAAGATTCCTGACTCCTGAACCATCAACGCGTCCGCGAATTAAACGGGACGTGTTTAAATTTCAACCCTTCACTTTCTTTCAAAAAAAAAGAAAAAAAAAGTTCACTTTATACGTCGACGATATAATCGCAATTTTCCTTCAATTTTTAATGATAAATTTAAAATTCAACTTTTATAAATTATTTAATAAAATATATACATATAATAAAAATGTACACTAGGTAGCATATTTATATACGGACCAAACGGTTGAATAAGTTGCTTTCTTTTCGCATCCATCGTGTACGTATCCCATTTTTCCCCGTTTTTCCGTTTAAACAGTTGAAAATGCAGATAATTCACGACGACGTTATCATTCTGATTTAATGGTCAGATCTTCCATTTAGTTTAAAATAATTGGTCCGATCTCGACCCGTATCCAGTGAGTGCGCCACTTTTGCCGAACCGACCCCGAACACCCGATTTTAAAACCCTGACGAATTTAAAGCGTTTTCGCAGGTGTGTTCAGTTTGAAATTTGCGGTTCATATAAAATTATTCATAAAACTATAAAATATTACAGTACAAAAAAATAACTTATTTGAAAACTGAATTAAACAATTATTATAAAATGACCTAAATTCTATTCTAATATATTTTGTAGTAGATTTAATATTTTAAATTATAAAATTATTGCTTGGAAATTATCCATCAAATTTGCATTATCATATTTTATTGTGTATATGTATATATATAGTATATATATATATATATATATATATATATATATATATATATATATATATATATATATATATATGCCAAAAATATTAAATTAAATTTTTAATTTTATATTTATTAAATATATAATAAAATGTGTGAAAAAAACAAAAAATAAAATTTATTTTGAATGAAAAAAAACATATTATATAATTATTCAAAATTAAATTAGAATACTTTATGATAAATAATAATACGATAAAATGCTGCATCGTAGTAAGCTGCGGTCCTTTCTGAAGTTTAAATTTAACACCCCTTACCGAATTCTACCGTCCACCCATCACCACTATCACCAACCCCTAAAGATTCGCACCACCGCCGTACCAATGTACTACCGTAGTATACTATTGCCTTATCGCTTCACAATTACATTTTTAACAATCGTTTGCCAGAATCCGCCTACCAGTACGGCGGAAAACGTCCCCTTGAAGAACCGCCCTTCCACCGGCTACAAAACAGTCGACAACCCTCTCGTATCTTTGCCGTTCGGCTCCTCTCCCGTTCTATGGGCGACGATATGCTCGGACAGACAAAAGAGGGTCTTAAATCTTTACCAAAAGACCTTCTTTGGGTGATGTCTTAACGAAAGTTTTTCAGGTGAACTACTCGCTGAAAGAAAAATTTCAGACCTGATATATCTTAATATATCCTCAACGGCGAACTCGCCATTAAAATTTATTCATAATATTTATTACTTTTACGCTATCTTCATGTCTATAAAAATCAATAGTAGAATGACAAATACATCTATTTTAATATTATATACATTATTTGAATTTAAAATATTATAATAAAAATATATGTAGATTTGAAAATATTATATAAAACATTAAATCAGTAGTTTATTCATAGAAAATGAAGTAGTATTGCTAACATCAATATTATAAGTAGCGTTTTTATATTTTATGGTAATAAAATTGTTTCAAAATAAAAAAATATTAAAAAAAAATCTTATTAATATATATTTGATCAATATTATTTTTAAGTAAAACGAACGATTTACACCTTTATACAATGAAAAAAAAATATGTATAAATTATACAGAAAAACACGAAAAGCGCGGTGTGAGACGGGTAGAGGAGGCGACGAGAGCATTTAACATTTTTCAGCACCGCTTCGTGCTTTTCTACGGTTTCAGTCTGAAAACGTGTTTCAGCAGACGCCATTATTTCAAATCATATCTTCCATTGTGGATTCGAAACAGACGCGGAGCGGCACCGGCTCGACATAAAGCCGGAGCCAGACTTTCGGCTCCGGAAAATCGGCGAAACAGAGCGAGAGGGGTGGTGGCGCGCGACGCGAACTGGTAGGGGATGAAGGAAAACCCACCTATGGAAAACCCGACAATCCAAACTGTACGCATAAATAAAAATATTAATATCGTTACGGAGAAAATGTGACGGTGAATCGTGCATATTTACTGTCTTTATGCTCGACTTTTATATTCGAAAATTCGCGCATATATAAACATGTTTGTGTGTGTGTGTATATATATATATATATATTGGTTTGTAGTGGTACATTTTGTTTTTTGGAAAATTCGTTTCTGAGTCGCCCTTATGGATGTGAATTTGCGTATATTTTCTTATAAAATATATTTTTTTCCTTTTCATATCTGTTATGATTTAAACTTCATATATTTTAATATTTTCTTTCAATATTTTATATGTTAATAGATTATTATTTCACATTTACTTTTGAGAACTACTTTTTCAACATATCGCTATTCCTTTATAATCTTCACATACTAACTGCAAACTGTGATATTTTTTTATTTATGAATATTATAAATATAGATAAATATGAGCATTTTTATAAAACTTCAAAAAATATACCAAATTTAAAATTATAAAATTTAATTTAATCAATATTACAAAAACACCCGCATGTAATGTATTAATTTTTATTATGTATACGAATAATTCAACGCCATCTATACATAAAATATTCATAACTTATTTATATATTATATATAAATATATAAATGAAAACTATTTAATTTAATCATGTTCGTGTTGGTTAGCATTAATTATCGATATATAAACATTCTATTCATCAATATAATTATAACTGTTAATATAATAATTAGATACAAAATATTGCTAGTTATTTATAAATATATTAATTAACAATTATCATATTTATTAATATACTTTAAAAAAAACTAATTAAATAAAGAAAATATACTATATAAAAATAATAAATCTTTTGAACTTGGGGTGTTTCCCTTTCACTGATTTATTTTTATACAGGGTTAAAACTATATATATATATGTATATATACAAAGTTATACATATTAATTTTTTTATTAATCAATTTTTAATATAAAAAAATTACATAAGTGAATCATTTTCAAATACGATCATTTAAAACGTCAAATTTAACAACAGCAACAACAACCTTCTTATTATTAATTCTAGTATCGCCTATAGCGGTTAATAGTCGACAACGTCTCAGATTATTTTAACCCGTTGCAAGAAAATCGAGATTAACCCTTTCTCATCTACATCATACGTAATTATAAATCAAAAAATGTCACTGGATAATTAAAGCATACATATATATATATATATATATATATATATATATATATATATATATATATATATATATATATAAGCGAGTATACCGACCAAAAGAGGAGAGGGGGGGGGTTAAAAAAAACTGAAACCATTCTTTCTCGAGCTGCGCACGTACCCTAACCATATTTTATATAAAAATGTGATATTATTATATACATATATATATGTATATATACATATATATGTATAATATAATATTATGTTATATTTATATAGAGTGGGTGAACATTGAGCTCGTACTCTTCGTACGTACGGGGTATCCTTCACATCTTCCATCCGGCTGGCATCTGGCCTCACCATCCAGTACCCCGGCTCCTCCTCTGCATAATAAATCTGTCAACTTTATATTGTGCTCATTTTATTTATGGGGCAAATCAAGTTGCCCGAGCCGGTTGTGTGTGTGCGTGTATATATATACATATATATATATATATATATATATATGTGTGTGTGTGTGTGTGTGTGTGTGTATACAGAGAGAATTCATACACCGGGGAGGACGCTAGGAAGTCAATGGATGCAAGCGCGCGAAACGCACTCTTCGAATGTGAAGTCGAATACGTAATTGGTTTAGATGCTATTCAATTAATTTATCAAATTAATATATATATGATTTGAATATAGAAAATATTGATTTATATATAATATAATAGATCTGAATCTAACTTAAAAAAATTTTGATTATTTCAAATTTAACTCGTTCATTAATAATATAAATAATTTTTACATATTGAAATTTAAAAAAAAAATATATATATATATATATAACTATAAAATATGACATCGTAATAATTAACGTTTGATATAGATTTTTAGATCTAACGATAACAATGTTTAAAGAATCGCATCTATATCCATTAACATCTTATCGCCCGCTACACATTATGTTATACGAGTAAAGGCACATTTGTACGTCAAAGTGTTAGTGCAACCCCTCCGCTTCTTCCCGATTCCCTTATATATATATATATATATATATATATATATATATATATATATATATATATATATATATATATATATATATATTCCATCTTTTTCCTTTGCGGGACCCCCGCGAGCTGACTTTGACTCAACCCCATGGCACCCAGCCATTTTTGTCTTAGTGCCACTAAATTATTTTCGTGTCGCTCACGACGCGTTTTATCGATAATCCGAACGAGCTTTCGAACACATATGCACAAAGACGATAACTTGTCACCCTTAACACCCCACCCCCCAATACATCCAACCCCTCATATCACTCTCTCTCTCTCTCAAATCAACTCCCATTCACCACCACCACCCCCTCCCACCATTTTTAACGGACCCTTTCAATATGGGTAGGCGGCGATTAATGGGTTAACGATACTAGTGCACTATTGTTTATCATACGTAATCAAAAGTTCGCATTTTATACGACGATATACTTTTCGTATTATAAGCATAATTTTCGAATATAAATCATATTGAATTATTTCGCCCGTTAGAAATTATTACTGAAATGTCATTAAGTTAAAATCTTACCAAATCGTATTTACTAAGACCATCATATCATTACAATATTCGGTATTATAACCTTTATAGATATGTACTACATTTTTAAATATATTTTTTGATATTGGATCAGGTTTTAATTATCATTAATTAATTATATTTTATATCACATTATTGATGTCTATTAATTGAAAATTTCTATGAATATAAAATATTTCTATAGACATACTATTCAAAGAAACAGTGGCAATTTGCGATATGAAATCAATAAAAGTCTTATATACTTCATATCCAAAACTATATATTTTTTTAATATAATAATTATTCATTATTATTATATCTACAAATGTTTTTTTTTAGATCTTAGTTTAAAATTACAAGAATAATTAATTAGTTCTAAAATATAAATTTTATTTTTATATAATATATGCGAATCGTATATATTTTTTTTAATCTTCAATTATCTTTATTGCGGAAATAATATGAAAAAAAACACATTTAATTATCCGTATGAATTTTGAGCAGGTTTTGAATATTAAAATTAATAATATTAATTAGACAAAATAAATCAACGAATTTCGATTCGTACACAAGTAATTGATTTTAAGAAAGCCGATATAATTGATACTATATTAATATAAAATTAATAAATTAGTATATATATATATATATATATATATATATATATATTTTTTTTTTAATTAAATTTTACGCAAATATTATACGTCTTTTTGAGCATTCATTCAACTGGCAACAGCCATAATAAGTTGTCGGTTTGAAGTATATCGTTTTGACGGAATTACAGGTTCCGAGTGTCGAATGAAAGATTGGACCGTTCAAAGGGAAAAAAGGGCCGCACGCACGGCGAACGCTTGAAGCGGTCGAGGCCCACGCCCCCCCGAACCTCAACTTCGATATTTATGACCCACCCTCCTCTCTCTCTCTCTCTCTCTCTGTGTTAATTTAAAATATAAATTTGAGTTATGATTTTTGACGGACACTTTTCATTTTGCCGTATTATATACGCTTGTGCTGCAACGTGGCGTCGCCGTTCCGAAATTTCGCGCCAGGGGTATCCAACTTTTTCTCTTTTTTGTTCTTTGTTTTTTTTTTTTCACTATCACGTCCGTCAAGCCGGGGTGAAGTTCGGCGAATATTGAACGAAATAAATCAGTAGCGCTATTGCCTTTTGTGAACCTGCGGAGTTTCGTAACGTTGATTTATTTATACTAATTCGAGTCGCTAACTTCGCGTGTAACCTCCAAAAATTTTTTTTTAATTTTGTTACGCTTTAATTATTTTATTTAAAAAAATAATATTTTACAAATAAAACCTGTAATTAAAATAAAATTTTAATATTGTAAACCAAAATTACTTTTGACTTATCCTTAGTTTATTTTCTACTTCTATTAATTATCTTCATTTCTCTACAATCTAGGTCTAGTTTATCGTATGTGTCATTTTCTATCATATAATTATCCACATGTTTTCTATTAATTCTACAATATCAAACTCCCATTATTTCTATTTTTTTCAGATTCAATTTTATTCAACATACTACCATACATTCCGGTCGCAAATATTCTTGCACATATAAAGAATGTCTTTATATGGCCAGAACTCCAGATGAATTAAAACGCCATATGAAAACACATTCAAATCTGAGACCCTTCAAATGCGATCAGTGCAATTATGCATCCAAAACCAAAACACAACTGAAAAGGTACCGTTAATTAATCTTTTTTTTTTTTTAATAAATAAATAAAAATTATAAATATTTATATTTTTATATTTCAGACATTCTGTAATAGTGCACTCCACTGAAGATATGAACATTTTCAAGTGTACATTGTGCAAATATACAACGAAAAAAGCGAGTCGTCTCGAAGATCACATTCGTCTTCATACAGGACAAAAACCGTTTTATTGCAGAATGTGCTCATTTACGTGTAAAACTATGGTAAGTTAATTTTATTCGAACAAAAAAAAAAAAAAAAAAATTCAACATCGCCGATCGATTAATAATTTATACGTTTCAAATCATATGCGAAATGACGAACGCCAATGTTCATTAACCATTCGTGAAACATTAATAATATTTGAAACCGGCCCCGAAACACAACTGGTCGCGTCCGATGGAAAGGGGGGGGGTGGCCCCGTTTTGTGTGTGATGTACGAAAATTGGCGGTCCTCGAATATAACCATTCGTTCTTGAGTTGCCGATATCCATCAGCGAGGCCATCGTCACGTCTCGTCTCCAATAACCGAGGTTTTCAAAACGTTTCCGTCTGGTGAAATGATAAAAAAAAATAGCCACTTCTGTGAATCTAATTTTTTTTTTTTTTTACTCATAACTAAAAGATTTTATAATGAAATATATTTGATTAAATAATATTAAAATTAATTCTGAAATAAGCTCGGGATTATAAAATATGTTAAAAATGATGCCGGTTCACAATACGTGTTTAGTATTTATTATATATATATATATATATTATATATGTATTGGTTGCCGGTTGTTCAATAGTAATTAAGTTATTATTGATGAAATCAGATAAATAACAAGATTACAACTTCATAAAGGAGACGATGCTGATGACGATAAACATCTATCTCATAAATATGCCCTTCTCATAAAAGCCACGTTTCAAATATCGTAACTTTGACTAGAAAATATATTAGAAATCTTGGCTTTCAAAGCTGCATCTTAAAATCTAATATCAAATCTTCTATATTTTTAACTTTTTTTTCAAAATATAATTATAATAAGCAGATTATATCTAAAATATTTAAACGGCGATATTTTTGTAATTAAATTTCCACAAAAAAATAATCTTTTCGATTATCAGATCCATATTTATTATAACGACTAATTAATATTAATCATTATATATTTTATTATAATAGAATATATTATAAATTACGGACGTCACTATTTAGAAACAAGACGCGTCAATTTACATTTAAATTTAGTCATTTCTCTAAATTTCTTCGTAGTTAGAAAACGAAAGAGAAAAAAGACGATATTAACAAAATTAAAAAAAAAACACCGCCAATGGAAACAAGTGACAAATTCCATATTTAATACAATCATTAACATTAAAACGCAGTTAAAAGTCGAATTGTTACATGTTGAAATTTGTTTATTATGCATATTTCGTGTTATTCGACTAATTAATGTCGATTGTTACCGCTTTGTTAATTATGTGTCGTTGAAAAGAAGATGAAATATTCAATATATATTGAAAAATTTGTTTATTGAATATGTTTTTTTTTATCTTCTACTTCTATTCGATATTAAACTCGTTTCACAACTGATATATTGTTATTGATTTTGAATATTTATATATTAAAATATTAATCTGATGAATTAAACGCTGGTGACTTTTTTTTTTTTTTTTTTTGATCACATGACGAACACAACAAACCTTCACAAATAACTGGTCATAATCGTAATTCAAATACTGTAATCTTGGCGTTATTACATGTGTTAGACGCGTTGTAATTTCGGATTATAAATTCCGTAAAAGACGCGGCCGAAATCTTGTTATTCATTGAATAATTATGAAATAAGGCGTTTTATTAAAATCATAACTATGGAGTTTAACAGTTTTATGATTATATATATATATATATATATATATATATATATATATATATATATATATATATATATATATATATATATATATATATATGAAAATAATTATAATTTATTCTAGAATTTTCATTAAATTTAAATCACATTTCAACATGATATTATACGTCTCAATAGACGTTTTATACTTGATTACTAGTCATTAACTTCACATATAATATTTAATTATATTTCAGAATTAAAAATAAACATATATTAACACATCATTTGCGGGGTCGGATTTAATAATGACTACGCTTATAACAAAAGAAATTGAACAGATATATTGAATAGATTTCGGAAAAAATATGTCGATTTTAAAAAGTTAAAGTCTAATATTCAAAGATAACGGAGTGCAGTTTAGTCTTCCGCATTTGATGTCGACATTTCGTAGATTGTGATTACAGTCTCCCGCAAAAGATGTGTTAATAAAATTTATATATATATATATATAATCGCTTTATATTTACCATAATATCAACATTATAATTTTATCAAATGGAATCAGTCGCAAATAATAAGGCGACTTTTAAAATGCTTTCCATTTTTAAATCAGAGTTTTGACGTTATTTGTCCACATCTTTTTCAACAACATCTTGCATCAATCATGATCACGTTATTTTCTCATATCGAATCATTTTCAAATTATTGCAATCCATTCCGATATGAATCCATTTTTTTTTTTTTTTTCATTCCGCATTTTCTTTTTCGATCATCATAATATAATCAACATCATTGTAACAAATGAATAATATTATACATTATCAATATATCAGTTATTATGGAAACGTATCGATATTTTTATTCTGATCGTACGGCACTGTCGCCTATATAATAAAGATCGTTCGTCGCCACGGTTTGAGAAGCTGCGGATGTGCGTTGTTCGGTTCGTAACAGGCCAGCCGGTCCCAGTTCGTAACGTATCGCTTATTGGTTTCGCTTCTCGCACAAAATATCCACCCCCTTACATATTGCGCTCGGCGCCGCGTCGTATCGGAAACAATATTTTTCCGTTCGGCAATATTTCCTTAATGAGAATCGTGCCTGCACCGCAAAAATGCGCGTATCGTTAACAGACGCCTCTTATCTGTCGGCCGACAGCAGCGACTTTTCCGACACCCTGTATATATATATATATCCACAACCGCTACACGTATTAACAATATAATAATATACGGAGTACTGTACTGGCGGTCCGTTCTACAGTCAGTTCTCGACTTACGACGGGATTCGGTTCCACAACATTGGACGTAAGTCGAAATGGTCGTAAGTCGAATTACATACAAAAATAAATAATATATTATGATATGACATATATGTATATATATTATATAAGCAAATATAATGGCTTTTATTTCTGATTTTTAATTGTTATTATTTTAAATGGTTAATTAAACAATTGCATTCATAAATAAGTATATATATATATATAAGCATTATTCTGGCTTATGGTCGATTATCATCTGAACTAATGATATTAATTGCTGTCTCTTGAGATTTATCAACGAGTGTAGTAGTAGTGCTTTTTGTTTTTATAAACAAATCCAATTTTGTTTAGTTTTTTTCTTCTCGTTATAAATTTTATCATAACAGGCAATCGCTTGGTGAATATTGCGTTGTATCTTCAAAAATCTATCGTTGTCTGTCGAATCAATCGTCAAAAATGTCAAAAATCGTCAAAAGCGTGCAAGATTATATTAGATATGTATGTGACGAAAATTATAAAAAAAATTGACACATTTTTTAGAAAAAAAAAATATGAATTTTTTTCGTCGTAAGTGCGAATGGTCGTAAGTCAAGGTGGTCGTAACTCGAGAACTGACTGTATTTTCATTTTTTTTTCTCGTCATCGACTAAACGACTGTCTTATGTCATTCACTTACTCGCTATAATAATTATAACGTATTTACAATATACTATATAGCCGAAACGCGGATATTAGACTTCTTCTTCTTCACGCCGTCTCCTTAAGAAGGTCGGTGATCCACACGACTAAAGAAACCTTTGACACAGCCATACGAAAAATTTCTATTGACAAACAGTTGAACCAACGACGAAGATTTTTAAGCCATGAATTTTTCCCTTCAAAATTATCTGAAGAAGGCCAATGTATTGTATTTTTCTCAATTTTATTGTTTTTAATATTTTATTAATTTTCTCCAAAACCTCCTTATTTGCTACTTTGTCGGTCCAAGATATACTTAATATTATCCGGCAGCACCACATCTCGAAAGCTTCCAGACGTTTTTCGGTACCAGAGTCTAGTGTCCATGATTCGACACCATATATAAGAATAGGAAAGACATAACATCTAAGCATACGTATTTTTAATACAATAAGGATTATAATTAAAGACGATAGACTATAGAATCGAAAAACGTCTAAAAACCGGTCGATTATTTTGTAAATATGTTCATTTATTCTCGCGTTGTCATCATCGATAATGAGTAAGTTTATGCAATGTTTCAGTTCAATTGGACATCGGGAAGTGTTCAAAAAATCGATTACAATATTGTAACCAGACAAACAGACAAATTAAATTTATATAAAAGTACGTAAAATAGCTAATAATAAGGTTTTGGTTAAAGTTAGAAAAAAAACAGAAATGCTGAAAACGATTAAAATAATAAAAATTAATAGTTCTTCTTCAGATAATTTTGAAGGAAAAAATTAATAGAACGACGTCTAGATTTTAATATATTTTTTTTTTTACTATTTAACTATTTTTGAATAGTACATTTAGTAGTAAATTTTAGAACTAAAATACATCAAAAGAACAATGTTATAATATTAGATGAATTTCTATTAAAAATAAACACATATTTTAGTCTAATTATACATGTTCTTTATAGATAATAAATTATGATATCAAATTTTCTATATTACTATCACATTATTTCACGGCAAAATCTTCATTAAAATCAACATATAATAATTAGATATGTAGTTAATAAATTAACAATGTAAAATTGTAAAACAGCTCTCGAGTGTATTTCAAAGAAATAATCACGTTGTAAAAAGCTGTCGCACTTGTGATTTATTTATTTTCATAAATTCGAACCGTAATATTCGAGACAGTTCTGAAAAAAATATACTCTTTTCTCACTCGAAAATGTCATAATTTAAAATTTTAATTCATATATATATATATATATATATATATATATATATATATATATATATATATATATATATATATATATATATATATATTTCGACGACATCACAGTTTCAACGTTCGAAAATGTTAACCCTTTCGCTGCGGGTATCTCGCGAGCGTGCTCTTTCTCTCTCTCTTTCCATTGCATCGTCGATAAGTTTAAGTGTCTTCGCGGACATTAATTACGAGATATACGAGAAGGTTCCTCGTTCGCGAAAATCGAAAGACGGATCGAACCGAGGACCTTTTTAACGGGGCGAGGATAGACGGAGAGGTGGAAGAAAAAAAGATCGGAAGAAATCGACAGATGTTTGCCGGGTATTCTTCGCGTCTTTCGCGGATATGTTTATTATGCGCTGAATTAATGCGGCGAGTTGTGCTTCCCGCTGAGAGCCGACCGAGGCCATTCGTCGTAAATAAAATCGGATCTCGTTTTAACTATTTCAGAAACCCCGGCGATGAAATAATGTACGACGTCGACGTCGAGCAAAAAAAAAAAACAAACTAAATAAATAAATAAAAATAAGTAAAAAGTGCAGCGTCAACCCTCCCTCCTACTTCGGTTCGTTCGTCGTTTTCGTTAATGTCGTGACGATTGTTGAAATTCTTCCTTTTCGACGGTTTTCCATCCTCTCTTTTGATGTGTTGCAAGCATCTGATAGTCGTTTGGACGCGGATTTATAATGTCGCCAGTCGTAATACTGTGAACAGTTATACGACGCTTCTGACCCAATCGCGTTATTGGAACATCGTGCTTCATAAAGCTATAAAGCTTGTTTTATTATGAAGTGTATGATAAAAGATTTGATGGTTTCCTATTGTACGTATACATGTGTTTTAAATCTGATGACATTACTATTGTATTTTCATATTATATGTGTGATCAGTTGGAATTTAGCAAAATCACAACAGTTCTATATAAAATTTTATACTTATTAAATGCTGATGTAAAAACGAGACTATCTATCAATCGGAATGTAAAATAAAATTTTACAATATTATTTTTTAATTACAAAATTAAATTTTCTAAAATCATTAAAAATCGACAGAGATGAACTCTCAATTTAGCAACGTGCAAAACCGAAATTTAGTAACGAAATAAACCACCTATTAACAATATACAAAACCATTGTCAGATGTGTGTTCAATATTAACACTAGAATTTATCAATTGTGTGATAATATTTATTAATTTAAATTATGTATTTTTAATGAGTGAAATATTATTATAAATTTAATGCATAACAAAAAATAATTAAATCATCAAAGATTGAAGATTTTTTAAAGATTTTGAATAACTAATTTTAACTCAATTAACTAGAAACTTAAATATATTTGTACAAAATAATTTCAGCTGAACTTTCACATCGAACGATATATAGAAATATTTTACGTTATATATATTATAATTTATGTATATGAAAGCTGATTAATCAACACTTAAAAACATATGTTATTAAATTCCAGGAAAACCTAAGGAAACATATCCTAACAAGACAGATACATCAAGGAAAATCAGTCTACGAATGCGAATTATGCACTATCGAGATGTATGAAACAAATTCAGCTAAAGATTTCAGATTACACTTAATAACAAAGCATAGAGATGTATATCCAACTTATAAAAATGCTGTGACATACGTAACAGACTATTTGAAATTAAATCCTACCAAAACCAAAGAAAGGTATTGATATTTGATTACATTAAATATTAAAATTATATAATTTATTAATAAATCTCTTTCTTTCACAGAACTCCAAAACCAATAGAGATTAAAGCACCAGAATATGAATCAAATACTGATATTGGAGAAAAATATTTGTCAAATGATACCCATGGTATTTTAACATACTATAATGTAACTGAAACGGGATCGTTGGTTCCATATTTAGAATAAACTTATTTCTACATATATAATAAAACACTTCATCTGGTTAAATTGAATCAAATTCGCGATATCATAACCTAAAATAGATATCATATTTGAACTATTACACAATTATAATTTAAAACATGATTTAAAAAATATTTAGAATGGCATTTTAAAATCATTTTTTTTTATATATTCATCAACATATTTTTAACTATTTATATTAATTTTGTAAAAGATAATTACCAAATTATATCACAAATCATAGAGACTATGAAAATATTATATTTCATTTATTTTGGAAAATATTTGATTATAATAATTTTAATATGTATTTTTGTACTGTTTATTCTACATAACATATAAGTGTCAAAATATATTGTAACTTTTAAAAAGTTTTTCATATTGTGATAGGCTATTGTAATAGATAAAGCGAAATAAAAGAATTGAAATTATTTTAAGTTTTTATTCTTATATATAAGATTATAAATTTAGTAATTGCTGAAACAGACAAAAGAAAAACAGACGATTAGGTAAAATGATGGAGTATATACTATTATAAAATATAAAAGAGTTACACACCTTGTGATGATACCATCTTTTTTAGCTAATCTGGTGAGACAATCATCAGATTCACCCATACGCCGTATAGCTCCACAGATGGTATACACTTTTGAAGTGTCCGTCATTCTGCCCGTAGTTGGATCAACTTCGGCAATATTGATTTGAATAGAAGCATGATCTTTAGCATGGATCAAACGGTTACTGGTCGAGCTGAAAAATTCAAATCAAAAATTAACGCGTGAAATATTATATTACACTTTTTTTCATTTATAAAATTTACAATAATTTTTGCGTCAAATAATCATTTATAAAAACGCAAAAATATAAGTAATTTGTACTATAGTTTTTTTATGATATCATAATAGCGGTCACAATTCAAAATTAATAATAATAAAATAGCCTAATAAAACTACACCATCATCGATATTTTAACTATGTATACCTTGGAACAGTATCTCGTGTTTTAAAATACGTATATAAGCAATCGTCTAACATATTTTCACAAAATAGGTAAAAACAAATCATCTTTAAAGTATAAAAATAAGTAAATAAAAAGTTTATAGTTCAGTATCAACTTTATGAATTTTCAAAAATCAAATACGGAAAAATTGACAATCATTAATTCCCAATATGACACCGCAATTTCATCCGTTAAAATTTTCACGTTTACCAGATGAAATGATATCTTATAACTATAATCATTGACGAAAACTTAATTTTATACATTTTAACTTCATCATAAAATACAATTACACCAGTTAAAGATGTTCAATTTAAATCCAGATTGTAATAAATGTAAATAACGGCAGCGTTAACACCGATCGATTTAGGTTATAAAACAATGGTGTTACACTTGAGAATTCTACGTCTAATTCCAGCATATATAATACGCCATTTTATAAACGATCCGAATAAGCATATAAAAGCAAAATTAAAACTTTGTTACTATAATTGCATATATAAGCTGACAGTCAAATTTTAAGGTTATGACATCCACGTGGAAGTTTTACGTAAAAAACGAATAACAACACAAAAGAAACTTACCATTTTCTCGGGCAATACAAGTCAACGAATTCTCCGGCGTCGTTTTCCATGTTGAATTTCTTCGTTTACAGATCTAAATCTGCAAGAAAGTACAAAGCGTCACACGGCTAATGGCGGACACCGACGAAAGAACTGCTTCGGCACTACCAACATTTTAATCAAATCTACAACACGTCTACCAACATTATTTAAAAATTTCAATTTATATAATTATCTCGTACTCTATAAATTAATATTTTTTTTTATTTGTATTTTGTTAATAAGAAATCGATTTATTTATTTTAAAATAAAAAAAAATATTTTTACTAAATTTAATATTTTATGTATAAAAGTTTTTATATTTGCTTATATAAATATTATTTAGATTTAAATAGAGAGTAAATTAAATAATTATATCGTATTAAATCTGTTCGTTTTATAAATAATAGAGTTCAATAAAATGTATTAATAAAATTATATTATTGCAATCTCAAAAACAAATATGTAAAATTATATAAATTTTATATTTTTACGTATTATAAAATACTATAAATTAAAAAAAAATATTTTTCCAATTATATGTATATAGTAAATTTTAATTTAAATAATCATTATTTATTTAATAATTCCTTATTATTTTTTATATGATAATACGTTTTTATAATAAAAAATAATGTTTAATTCGAAATAGATCATATAATGTAATTTAAATTGTTTTATAAAATATGATAAAAAGGGGAATAGCATAATAGATCCAAATATTTAATGGCGGGAAACAAGTAGTTGCGCATTATCAATGCGCATGCGTCATGACGTCACAGTGCTGTGCTACGACTCTATAAATAACCGGCATCTGCTTCGGTACGTCAGTTGACCGGTTTCTTTTCGTTTGTTGTGTTGTGTCATTTTTTTTATTAAGAAAAAAATGAAATAAGGATCGCATTATTAATGATCACTGAAAAGGGAACGCTTAAATATCGCTATGTCATTAAAGGTCAGCCATTTTGACTATTATTCATTTTCCGTATATATACAATATATATATATTAAAAAATAATCAATTTTATTTTTTATAATCAAAACCGCCAGTGCAGGCTGTTATATAGTTCAAGGCAAAGTAAAAGTGTGTTTTATTATCGACGTTTTCGTGTTCTCGTCGTTTTTCATTTCCCGAATGCCGCACCGAAGACGAGTTTTTAAATTTGAATTTGGCGCTGATTTTCGCGTCCGGTTGTCGCAATGGCGTTCGGCGCGAATTTTTCGAAACATTTTGACGTTTTAACTATCGATCGCCGGCACGACTGTCAAAGAATCGTGTACAAATTACACAATTATACGCATGCCTACATTTCTTTGTATGTGCGTGCGTGTGTGTGTGTGTGCGTGCGTGCGTGTACTTTCTTCTAACTTAGTCAAATCTTAAGAATAAAAATATTTTTCAAAAATATGATTTTTAACCATTTTTGTATAAAAACTACATTCAATTCAATTTTATTTAAAGAATTTTTTTTTTCAGAAATTTGTTACAAATATTATTTTGTTCTTGATTTGAATATAATATTGAAATATTAAAAAATCCAATATTCGATAAGTGTCAATTTAAATAAGTATTGCAATTTCTGTGCAAATGTATGCGTGTACTCTAAAAAGTCACCCCTAACCATAAACGTAGGGTCACCATATTCTCGCTATAAAAAAAGGGAACAATCGTATTAACCCCAAATTTACTGTTACGTTCTGTATTAAAATCGGTTTTCTAATAATGTCAGTTACGAACCCTTTGTGTTTCTAACTTTTTTTCACACTATTTATATTCAGAAAATAAACATATTTTTTAACAAATCATTTAATTATTGCACATTTCTTTTATATAATCGATTATTTCAATTTATATTATATTTCTACTATATTATATATGCGTGGCACGATTTAAATTACGCAATAATTACTCGGAAAAAATATTTATAAACGATCTCATATTTATTTATTGATTTTAAAGCACATCATTTTTAACACAAATATAACACTTCTTATAATGACTTACTCAACCTCGAATATTTTGTTATTATAGCTATCAATATTAATTATAATTCCAATTAAGTTTTTTTTTTTGAAAAAATCAGTCTGTAACACCGGATATCCATAAAATTTAGTAATTGTAAGTTTAATCAGTCGCATGCAACATTTATTTTGAAGTTTTGATAGTTTATTTATGTGACATTAAATCGTTTTATTTCGTTATAAATTCAAGAATCTATAAAAAAAAAATTATTTATAACGTATGCGCATATATTATTAATAAAATCGCGTTTTGATTCGTTAACATCGTAATAACAATGTTTTACAAATAATTTCATTGTCATATATAGAATTGTTTCAGCTCTCCATTATTCGTTTTGAATACTTAACAGAGAGTTGTCTCGTTGCTGTCTTATTAAAATTATTGTCACAGTATTATCATAATGATAATTATTCAAACAGCATAAATTAATATTTATAGTTACATTTTTTATAATGTGTAACAAATAGTGACACAAATCTAGTATCCTGATTCCAATTAAAATTTATATTATACATATTATATACGAAACTCTTTTTAATATTTTTTTAAGAACAATTTATATGCTTATAATATTAATTGTTGACTGCTCCTGAAATAGATTTTCATTCATAACAATTGAACATTACAGCTGAACATACAACTTCATCGAAGGTCATTGTACATGGAATTAACATTTCATCATATGACTATATCAATGAAAATGTTAATATCTGTAATTTAAACTTTCAATTATCCATAGAAAAATCAAATTAAAAATCAGTTATATACGGATAATACCATAATTCAAAGAACGAAGTACATCTTTAAATTTAATTCTAATATCTGTTATTGTATGGGATTTTGTATATTTGGAAATTTTCAAACTTTTATACTATATTTTATATATTTTTTTTAAAATAAATAATTACAATAAATAATTACAATATATTTCAGTAAACCATTTTTGTGGAAATATTTTGTTTTATAATTTCAAAACGAAAACATATAATAATTTATGTCATTTATAATAAAAATATAAACATAAATTTCAAGAATCGTATCACAAAATTAAATCCGCACTAGAGACCAAAATAGAGTACGGAAAACGTTTGTGTGTCGAGAACTTCTTATGTGGAACGGTTACTAAATGAGATACCATACTACAAAAAAAAAAAAAATTTTTTTCCGTAGTAAATTATTTATATCGAAAATATTGTGCAATATTATTATCATAAAATTTGGTCACCGTTGACACGCTTACTGCACGTATTAATATTATGTGATGTTTTCATAACAACATATCGACCGCGAGAACAATCCGATGAATGACATCTATTCGGTGTCCCCATTGAAAATAGACTTTAATTGTGTTTCAGGATTGAAAATTCTATTTCAGTACGATTGCACAGTATTTAAACGTCGTTCTATATACGTATATAAATGCATAATTCGCCATATTGTGTATCGTCGTTGTTTAATTTTAAATCGGTTAACATTCTCTAATCGTCGATTGAAGTTTGTCCGTCGTCCGATTAAAGTTTTATCAAGCTCGTCATGTCATCGACTATTAAATCATTGTTTATTTACATTTTTTTTTTTATTTTTACAATTTATAATTCTTCGAAAATTTCAGGCAGTATTATTTTATGGCACGGGTCGGCTTATCGTCGCATTTTCTTATCATTATTTTTTATTGGAATAAATACGATAAATTTTGAATATATATTGTACAATAATACAATTTAAATTTGTTTATAAAATGTCTTATTTACGAATGCGTTAAAATGGTTGAGGTTTTTGCTCTAATTAAATTATAAAAAAAAATCAATTAATGAATAGAAAACCGCAATGAAATTGCATTTGCTTCAATAAAGGGGTGTGAATTGCATCGGTGTACCCATTAAAGGGGAGTGACATTAAAAAATATACACGGTTCAACATTTATATTTTAGTTGTGCATATTGCTTTAGAAGAAAGGTGATCGAACTTTTTTTATATATTTTAAAATATTGTAACATTTCACAATAATTGTTTATAAACAAAGGTATAGCAATATATATATATATATATATATATATATATATATATATATATATATATATATATATAAATAAACAAATCATACAATTTAATTAGTTTTGGATAAAATTATAAAATAAAATTTTTCATTAAGTTTTTTTCCAAAATTTCAAATAATATGTGTATAAAATTATCATTATAAGTATCCAAAATTGATTATAATTTTTGACATGCTTTTCGTGTTCTATACTCATTTGAATAAAATTGTTTAACGATCATTAATAAGCTTTTATGCTATTTACGTCTTTTTATTTTTATATAAACGATCAAAAATAATGTTAGATTTATCGAATTTAGCGCAACGTTTAATAATCCTAAAATAGCTTTGAAACGTAAGATACAACGTCATTTCCCATTTTCTTTTCTTTCTTTTTTTTCTCTTGTTTGTTTATCGTAAATTTCTATTAAATTCGCCGACGTTCTTCCGATGGTGACATTTCACATTTGGCATCGTTTTCGATTGTATTTTTCCCTCATCGAACCGTATAAATAAGTCGAGTCCGTCGTATTTCGATTTCGAACCTGTCACATCCGATTTCTCTTTCGTCCAAATTCGTTTGCGGTGCCCACGCCCCGGATGTTCGAAAGTCTTGCTTTTTTGCCACTGCACCGGTTTCCCGATGACATACAAATAAACGGACGATAATAACTCAAAAAAAAAATATATATATTTATATATAGTATATTGTGTAGACCGCATTCAAATGAAATAAAAAAAAAAGTAGAACTAATTGCCCTGGTATATTCGGAGTTTCCTGTAGTCGAGTTCTCCTGTTCTCGCATGTTGCAACGCCTACAATTGTTTGAACCCTGAACGAAATGGACGAGGTTAAAATGCGGTTTTACTAATCTCGACCCACGTTCCTGTTTTTTGTTGTTGTTGTTGTAGGAATTCCTCGTTAATTTCTTGCGTGTTTTGATTTTGCCGATTTTCAAAAAATAAAAAAAAATAATTCACATTTAATTTGTCTTTAAAAATCAGATATTATTATTCGCAATAAAACATATAACTAACAGAAAGAATTTTAAATTAGCAAAAAAAAAATGCAGTACATCATTGTTGATCATATAGAAAAAATACTTGATATTTTCGTATTATATGGTATATAACAATGTAAGAGTTACTTATTTTCATTTTTATGTAAATTTATAACTCTCTATTTATATTTTTAATAATGTGAAAATGCCTTCTTATTAAATTTATTTATATAATAATGTATTTTATATAGTCAGAATTATTATAATAAATTGTGTTGCAGGTATACTCAAATTTGTCAGTTTACAAAATATAAAATTTTTTTTTCTACAAAAAAAAATAAAGAATTATAAAATGTGAATTATGTATAATTTTTTATACTATATATATTAATGAAATTTATTTATTTGAAAATGATAATTGACATATAACATTTAAAATTAGAAAATTTTATTATTGTTTTTAAATTATATACCTTCTTTTTTACATTACTAGTTAAATTACGATTTTATGAAATGTATCTACGTGCAATATTTTAATTATATTATAATTATAAATTTAACTGAAAAAGTATTTGCTGTCCCTAAAAATTTTTCGATGTAAATATAGTCCTCGGTATCCCAAAGATGAAATACCCCTGTCTTACACCGTTTCATTAAAACCTAAAATTATGGAGAACCATATTCTATAAACATTATGAGTTAATTAGTTTTTTTTGTTCGTTATCTATGAATTTATATTTAAACATTCATTGTTGTACATAAATATAATTTTTATTTTTATCTTATCAACAAAATACAAAACTTATAATTATTATAAATAATTATTTATATTTAGATAAATTTGTATATTTTATATATTTTTTTAAACATTTCTATCCAACAACATAATATTCTCGTAATTAAATATGTTGCTTTTAAATGACATAAAATTCAAAAAGTTAAATTTTTAGTTAATTAGTAGAACCGAAGGAGATTATGCAATAATAATTTATAATAAATACTGCGGCAGATTTCATACAATACTGAATTTCTAACTATTTATGTAATGTTACTACCGTAATATATCAGCATTATTTACTGTGACAAAAATGTTCCCTACAGTACCTATTTAAGTACACACTAGAGGAAAAAAATATAATATATACGGAGTAAAGGGTTTTATGAAACGAATGATAAAATATTTTTCGTATAAAGTATTCCGAAAATATATAATAAAATTCTTATATATATATTTTTTTTTTGAAGTAATATATAACTGTTTCATATTTATTTATGTGAATCGATATCGGAATTAATTTACAAACTTAGCTGTGAAAATGTATCGTTTTCATTCTAATAAATTGTAGCAATATTTAGTATGCATAGTTTCAGGCTGAAATTTCAGCTGAACGCGCGGACATATTGATTTTACTTAGTATAGAATTCTAGGTATTAAAAGTTGAAGGCAAACTCAATCGTAACTTTTTATGCACTCGTGTTTTTTTTTTATTTTTTTTTACTTGTGATACAGATAATGTAGCCAGTTATAATATATTTACAAGTGTTATATTGATCAGTGTTTCACAACCGATGTGTCGCAATGAAAAAAAAAATCATTTTTATATTTTTGAAAACGAAATTTACTAAATTTGTTCGATACACGGTAAAATTCTGAATTACTCATTATAATTTTTGTAATAAATGTGGAATTTATATTATATCACTGTTTTTTTTTTATTAAGTAAATATTCCATTTTCCTTGTTGATGCCGAGTTTCAAGGTGTGTGTGTGTGTTTTTTTTTTTTTTTGCTTAAAACTATAAATAATACGTCGATTTTATCGTGTATTATCATTAAATTAATGGATGTTAAAGGTTACCTCTTCATTTCTAAATGTCGTCTCCGTAATCAATAATGAATATAAATAGGTAATCGTTTTCTCTCGGTTAATTGCTTTGTTTAAAATTATTTCAAGTATTCTATCTATATACACAATATTATAAATTAAAATATATTTTATCTAGAAATAGTTTATATATTAAATAGTAATTTCATCATACATTCATAATGTGTATTGTATTTAAATCATACCAATATCCATTGTTTATTCAATACTGTAACATTTAAGTGCAGTTATTGCTTTTGATCGATCGTTGTTTTTTCGATACAATTGAACTCAAGGATTTAAAATTATTGAGAAAATCTATCAACCTCCATCGTTTTTTTTATCTTATTATTTAAATCAATTTTTTAACAATATTATCGAATTGCTAATATATTATAATTTTCTCATACATACAACATTTTTTTATCTATTCGTGATTTTTTTGTGGTATTTATTTTGAATTTATTTCCATGTATTTTACAAATATTTTTTTAAAATTTATTTAAGAATTTTATATATAATATTATATGTATGTCATGTTTATAAAAAATGAATTTAAATAATTCTAGCTATAGAATAAACGTTTAATTCTAAAGTGTAGATGAATCGAACCCTTGTATCTTGTGGTTTGAAATATTACAGTTGTTCTAACTTCGTCATGCGATGAAGATATATATCGTCAGTAAAACCAGAAAAACAAGTGTTCTTAGCTAGCTACTGTAAAGAAAAAAAACAACGATTCTTTGACATTACTTTGTTTATCTCGAAACGAACATGTTAAGAAACTTTGACGTAGTCGTTTGTGGTTGATATGTTTTTTTTTTTGGGGTGAATTGAAGGTAGATATGGTTAGCTTTGAACGATGTGGAACCGTTTTCTTCGCAAAAATAGTATGAAACTGAAAGAAGAAATCAATACTTGCTATAGCTACTATGCAACTACAATTTAATACATTATATATATATATATATATATATATATATATATATATATATATATATATATCTTTGCTTTGTTTCGTATGATTAAAAATCGTGATGTTGACTCAATAAATATGTACTATGGATTTTCATTTTATTTCCTTTAGCACATTTATAGTACTAGTCGATAGCGACTTTCACTAGATCGGTTTATTTAGAAGTGATCTTCACTATTTTTATAAGAATTATAATGTCCATTTTTCAATTAAATACAAAGTTAAAATATACATACATATATATATATATATATATATATATATTTTAATTATGTATAATAATAATTTTCATTAGATGTTTGGTATTTTGTGTTATAGAAACAAATTATGGTTATTATTAGATTATTGGTATACGTCAGTAGCGGATTGTTTATAAAAGTTACGGTAGTATTGCAAGCATTTTCAGAAAATGTTAAATTTACAATTTGTTAATATAATTGAAATAAAAATGATGTAATATTGAACATAAAACGTATTTGATGATGATATTGCCAATAGCGAAGAGCTGCCCTTTTAAACAGCGTCAATTCGTTGGTACGGATTGTCTCAGTGCACGAACAAATTCTACTAAGCGTTCGAGTATGTTACTAGAGCTGCTCTTTCGAACAGCTTCTTTGTTTATTTTTTTTACCATAAAAAATAATTTACAATATTAAATTTCGATAAATCTGTACAACAATTTACATAAACATTGTTATTTTTAATATATTGTAATGGAAATATTCCATATAAAAATTTTAAATATATATTACTATACATGCAATTGATACATTCGCCTTTCGATAAAAGTGTTACTTTTGATTTTTATCGAATTCCACTATTTTTATGAACCGTTAAAGTGCCTTTTATTTTGCACGTATGGATATTGTATTTACATGCAAAATTACACATTCATTTTTAAAATATATCGTGTATATTATATATATATATATATATATATATATATATATATATATATATATATATATATTTTTTTTTATTTATATGTATGGCTATTTAATTCGTTTTTATTGGCATTTTAAATGCGGTTTATCTACATTCTTCGCGATAGAACGAATCCGATTGAATATACGCTTTCGTTTTCACCGGAGACTTGTAAAAAAAATATATTTATACGTCTATATTTTCTTTCATACATATATTAATAAAATGCGGCGCTATTTTTATTTTTATTTTCCCGGTTGAGTTTTCATCCGCACGTTTTTTTTCTCTTTGTATCGACCGCTTAACAAAAAGAAAAAAGTGAAAACGATTTTTCAGTAACCGGACAAATGACAGCGTTTTGGAACGTGTTATTTTAGATTATCCGTTCACTTTTGCGGTTATATTACGATAAATAATCGATCGATTTTATTCAGTACATATATATATATATATATTTTTTTTTTTTTTGTTAATTTCTAATAATAGCGACACTACGGATCTTCAGTTGTTTGTCCCTGATCAATTTTATTACGGGATGTTTATAATTTTGTTTCTTTTTGATAAAAATTAAATCTGAGATTTGTATAACTGCAACGAAATGAATCGTCGCAAAGTTATTATGTTTTTCTAAATAAATAAGAATATATCTGGTTATTGTTGTAATTTTGACTTACAAAAAATTAATCGCTATTGAATAGAAATCTTATTCAATTTTCAAATTATAATATAAATAATCTAAAACGCTACGAATTTTTCTTTTCTTTCGATATTTTTATTAAAATATTTTATTTATGAAACGAGGATTTTCACGAATGAAAATTTGTGTATAAATAAACGCCCACACGAAAACAAATATGCTTCTTAACACTTTCGTTTTTATTTTATTTATTATTAACTTGTAATGTATTAAAAATATTAAATTAAATTTGATTTTATACAATTTTATAACAGAGTTCCTAATGATTTTACAAACCATTCTTACATTATTATTTATATATAAATATAATCGTAAATTTTATGATATTAATCAGTTTTGTAAAGAATAAAATAATATACGATTGATTTGTAAAATATTGAGAAACGCTTTTCATATATAAAATATATTATAATATACGTGTTTTGTATTAATTTCAATTTCAATTTGTTATATACATATATTAAAAAAACACATTAACTGTATAATTTTGTAGTTGAAATGTGAAATTTGTCTTTTTATTATTTATTTTAATGGGAAACACGTGTTGTTTTTCTTTTTTTTTTAATGTGAATTTTCTTTATTGATCGCTTAACATCATTTTGCTTTTAAAGCAGAAAATAACCCTTTGTATTCATTGTGCATATGTGTATATAATCATCGTCTCGAGTGTGTCTTTTGAGACAAGTTCTTATTTATAGGCTCTCATCTTCTTACATATAATATACTATATATTGATGTATAATAGTTTTGCCGCCTTTATTTCTAAGAATGTCAGAATTAATTTACTGGTTCTGGTCGGAAGAAAACGGCAAATTTCATTCGTGTAAAATTAAACCAGATTAGATAATTTATATATTGCATAGTGAGAGAGCTTTAGTGAAATATTTATATATAGTTTTTGAATATAATGTTGTAAATAAAAATTTATATATATATATATATATATATATATATATATATATTTATTAGGAAAATTGATATCAATTATAATGAAAGCCATATAAGTACTTTGGCAGATGTTTACAGCAGAGGATAGCAAGTTTTTGTAATTTACTTGTATGTTATCATTTATAAAAAATATATCTTCTTTAAAATATGATTTTATAAATTTTTGGTATCAGAAATAAATTACAGAATCATTTTTTTGAATTTATATGAAATATAAAAAAAAATAATTAATCATTATGAAGGTGATAAATTTCAATATTTTTCAGTAAGAATTTTTCTAGTTTATGTAATAATGTTAATTGCTGTTTCTTGAATGAATGAATTTAAATTAATTATTGGAGTAATTTATTAAACATTTTTATGACTTAGATTAGTCAAGTTTTTTATTAGTACTAACTGATGATTATTATTTTTTATTAATATAATTTGCTACCGTTTTATTGCTTTCTTATAGATTTAATAGTGATTAATTTGTAATAATAATATTATGCACTTTCTTATCTATATCTGAATAGATTTAAAGATTGTATCAAAATAAAATATGTCATTCAGAAAAAATCTTTCCTTTTATTTCCTCTAGAATTTTATGTCATTTTTACTATATTTTTTCGCACTTTTTCATAATAAAATTTTCGATTAAGTTTTGTCTAAAAAAAAAAAAAAATAATTCCAATAAATTCCTTAGTTTTGTATATACGTAAAAACCGTTATTTTTACACAAAATCCACACGAAATTTATACACATGCCGTACGGATAAACATTCGAAATCGCATACAAAGCACGCTTATCTAAAAACAATGTTTAGATCATTCAAATTGATACAGTTTTCTTAGATTTTTTTCTTCTTCAAATGCGTATTGCACAATAGTGAATCAATTAACGTTCATTTCGTCGACGCAGCAAGCTTATAAAATAAAACGAGTAGAACGACGTAACCGCGAACATTTTTTTTTTTTACGAATTGCCCGTTTTACGGCGTTTGTTCGAATAATAGATCTTAATTGGTTGCACAATATTGTGGGTTTACTGAACCTGCTCATTATTGAATGTTTACCGCTTGTCTTATGATTATTATTTTTCTATTTTTCTCTATATCGGGTTGGGTTTTCCGTTTGTTTTTCCGACGAGATCGTCACAACAATGAATATCCGTAAGCGTTGAATTCTGGTTATTTAAATGTCATTTTGTAAATTATATTTCACAAGACTTTATTAATACTGTTCTTCAAGATTTCAAAAAAAAAAAGTTATTTTTTTGTAATTTAAAAATTTTATCTATGAAATTATAAAAAAAAGTTCTATTGAAGTTGATATATTATATTTAACGAGTCATAATTTAAATGTAATCGTAATAAAATTTTATTTCGATTAGAATGAATAAATGTTTTTTTAAAGTTAATCAATTGTAAACGCTTTCAAAATTCTACCGTCAAACATTCTAAATAAACCCTTCCATTTCTATCACATTCTCTATTATACTATTGAAAACTCTTATAGATTTGATTCAACGCCCTTTTCACAAATGTCAAACATCCCCGTTGGGTTTCGATTATGTTTAAAATGATTTGATTGAAAATACATATATATGTATTTCATTTCTTCAGCATGAATAGTATTAAAAAAAAATCAATATACATAACTATTATATTGTATATAGAATACTATGAAACAATATTGAATATTTTTTTAAACAGTGTAATTGTGTAAGATTTTTCACAAATTCAATATTTTTTTTGTGGATGTTCGTTTTATTTTAAAATAGTTTTAATTTGTAACGGAAATTTGAGATGGACTTCGTTTACTTTGCGGATTAGAAAAAAAAATGTTACAGAACTCTCCAGTTGACTATTACTTTGTCTTATGAATTTCGTGAAACACTTCAAAGTCACGCTAGCTCAACAATTTTCTATAATAGCTCAATTATTTTTATCCCATATAAAATGAACATAATTTTTATTAATTATCAACTTGTCATGTCGACCGTATTTAATAGATTTTATATTATATATATATATCCATGAAATGCGACAAAATATTCGACGAGACAATAGTATATAAATAACAATAATGCGTTAAATTTCTCATTGAAAAATATACGATTTCACGGACCAAATCTTATGTCATTACAGACGTTAAAAAAACGCTTTGTTTTATTATTATTATTATTATTATTTTAGAATTTAATCTGGATTCGGACGATTGGCTCCATCGATGACTATGCCATCGGGCTGATGTCATCGTCATAGTCATTACAGACAAACTTGCTTACACACACATAAATATATACATACATTTATATATATATATATATATATATATATATATATATATATATATATATATATTTATATATTATTCGAAGAGAGACATCATCGCCAAATGTGTCTCGGTTTTCTGTTTGCTTTCGTACGCCTTCATCCGCGACAACGGTTTTTCAAAAAACGTCACACACCTGTCCTCAATATTGTAACGTAAGATGGCGTAATTTTCAAAGATGACAACGAGGTCGTCGCATAAACAATGCCGCGAATATTGAAGAATAAAACTGCGACATTTTTACGTACAAAGAGAACAATAATATCAAAAAAAAAATACACACACACATATATATATATATATATATATATATATATATATATATATATATATATATATATATATATATATATATATATATATATATATATATATATAATATGTAACGTTCAATGTCAATAGCGGAAAAAAAGTATTTAATGACGTGAAAATGTACGTGTATTCGATTAACCGTTTATTTTTTTTCTACGACGCTCTGTTTTTGTATTCGCATCATATTTAGCGTGTCGACTTGTTGTACATATAGACGATTTTTTTTTATTTTATTTATATATATATATATATATATATATATATATATATATATATATATATATATTTATTTATTTTTGGTCATCGTATCGGTAATGTCGGATCTTTATTTATAAAGTAGTAAACGTTGACAGTTTTTTTTTTGGACTGTTTTCCAATATAATGAACACAAGCACTTTTTTCGGTTTATTTTATTATGGACGGATATGTTAAATATTATTAAAATTTTAAAAGTAATATTAAAAAACCATATAAAATTATTGAAGTATAGTGAGATTATTTTCATTGTTATGTTTTTAGAATTAATTTAATATTTCTCAAAAATTGTAAAAAGCGTTGTTTTATTCAATTAATCGTCAGTTTGCTGGTTAATAGATAATAGAGATTTCTATTTCATACTAAAATATAATAAATATGTACGATTAAATTTTACAAAATATTTTTATATTATAGTCAATAAATAAAATAATATATTTTACGTATGAAAAACAAGCGGTATAAATTTATAGTTTGTGAATTAAATTATTTATAGACCCAAATAAAAGTTACATTGGAAGTAGACGATTCAAAATAATATTACTAATTAAATTGAATAAGGCGATAAACTTGTCAATAAAACTTAGTTAAAAAAAATATGTACTTTAAAAATATTGAAGTGTTGCTGTTTTTTCATAAAAATTAATAGAAAGGCGGAAGAGAGTATTATTTGATTATCTATATATAATCTTTAATAGAATAATAAACTTTGAAACATTTAAATAATATATTATAAAAAAGATAATTTTTCTTTTATATATTAAACAAAGCTAACTATATATATGTTTTATATTTCTATTCAAAAATATTATATTATATTTTTTACATTCATTATGGAACTAATTACGATGCAAACAAACCCTCTTTGAACTTCATCTTTTTCACAACTTTTATATATATTCCTTTAATAATTATTTTATTAGTTTCCCTTTCACCCATATAAAAGATTCCGGTATTATATATTGATTATCCAGTCATGCTTTCGATTAAATATCGCGTCTATCATTTCATTTTTTTTTCATAACTAAACTAGAACTTCTTTGCTATCGAATAAAATATAAATCAGTTTCTGCGTATTTTTAGTATTTAAAGAATATATTTATTAATTTTATACATTTATATTTGACAATAATTTTATTCAAATAAAGGTTAAATACTGTCAACGCTTCATTTTGAACGATAAACTCGTGCAATATATGAAGGTCAAGTTGTATTTGTAAATACCAAAAAAAAAAAAACACATTTCTTATGACGTAATGTGTCCCGTTTTTTCTTTTCACATTATTATTTGTGAATTTTAATGACGTCTGCAAACATTCTTATCGTATTCTTTTTTTATATTGCAGAAAGAATCTCGAACCGATGCCCAATTTCATCTAGCGGCTCTCAGAGGAGACGTCGATAAGCTTAGAAGAATTTTAGATACTGGAAAAGTGCACGTGGATTCAAGAGACAGAGTAAGATCACATTTTTTATGATTTATAATAATAAAAAAAAAGAAATAAAACAACGAAAACATCTTTCATTGTATAGTTTTGTTTTGTATCTATTTGTAAACAAAACGTTAGGCGATTTCATTATTATTATTATTATTATTATTATTAATAACATTGTTGTAATTCAAGTGCGATTATCTCGAGTTCTGTTATTTCGTCTTTGAAAGACGAGATTAACAGAAATAACCGTGTTTGGCGATGTAAAAACCTGTAATCAAGAATCTGAAACCAGTATCAAGGATCGTTTACAGTTATTCTACGTAGTCGGGAACACTCAATAAAAATATATTTAAAAATAAACTCTCCAAAAAGGTGATATTTTGATTTTTAATCCGTTTTATAAATATAATAAATTGTTTATAAAAAATACTACATTACATTTCTATAATTAGAATTGTATTGGTATCGAAGAAAAAATAAAATATTATAATCGAACAAAATACGACCATGAAGTAATTAATATTCAACTCATAAATTTCGTTTTTGTTTTCATTTTATTTGCAGTGATAAATTTTAACGTTCTAAAAGTAATTAAAAATTTCCAAAAAAAAAGAAAGAAAAAAGAAACAGCTTTTAATGGATCGATAAAAAAGGGTCGTTAAAAAAAAGTTTGCAACTACTATTTAATAATAATAATAATAAACGTTAACTTGTCAACTCGCCCATCGCACCAAGATCTCCGACCATTGACCGTAAAATAACTGACCGTTTTTTTTCCTCGTTCAAAGGGAAAATGCTATAATTTTTTAATAAGCACACACACACACACACACATTCTAGTTATTACTCGCTTTAATGCGCCATAAAAAATATAATTTCAAAGCAAATAACCAAAATCGGTAACGAACGCATTCTTCGTTATTATTATTATTATTATTATCGTTTTTTTTTCACACTAAGAATGTTCGCTCACCTGTATATTGTTTATTGTTCTTCATTAAATAAAAGTGATGTATATTTTTATAACCAGTTTACAAATTGTTTCAATTTATTTTCACGCGATTTACAGCTTTTAGCGACTTACATAACAAGCGTACTGTTTTTTTTATATTTATATTTTTTTTTCACTTTTATTATATATAAATTACAAGGACATGCGCCATATTTATTGTTAAAAATCTTGAAATATATCATATTTCACATCTTTGAATAATATACGTGGAAGTTTCCGAGAAATTCAATATTGTCATTTGAATATTTACCTGTACATATATATTTTTTTATACGATAATTTTAATTATTTATAAAAAAAGCAAATCTTGGACTCGGTGATTGAGTTCACTTTACCTACATTGAGATGTTTAAAATACGCGACTTCAAACTGACATTATCGCTGTACATATTATATTATATTATCTCATAAAGACGTAATTATAATATTAATTTATTTATATATGACATCTATATTTCAAGTATGAATATAAGAAAAATGCGTTGTTTTATAAATTTGGATATAGAATTGACGACTATTCTAATGAAAGTTAAAGTCAGCACTTTGGAATTTGAAAGAAAGACCTTCAAATTATTGATTTAAATTAATTTTAAAATTTTGAATTGAATTTCATATTATTTTTTTTTTTATATAATAGGATGGTACAACTCCTCTGATATTAGCTGCAGCCACAGGTCATATCGATTGTGTTAAAGAATTACTTGAGCAAGGAGCCGATTCGGCAGCTCGTCGCGTTGTAAGTTCTATTAATATTATAAATAATATATATTTTTTTAGATTATATATATATCTTAAATATATATTACATTTTCAGACCGGAACCACAGCTTTATTTTTCGCTGCGCAGGGAGGATTTTTGGACGTAGCGCAGATCCTTCTAGAAAATGGAGCAGAAATTGACTCTCCGAGCATTGTAAAAACAAACATCGCGCATAAAATAGAATAATATCACTAATTTTATTCAATTAACATATTTGCTGTACCCGACTTGCAGGATGGTGGAACACCGTTATTCGTAGCATGTCAATGCGGTCACTATGATATAGTAAAAGAATTCATAAACAGGGGAGCTAACGTGAATTCTTGTATGAAAGTATGTACATAATTATCTTATAATTATAACGATTGAAATAAGTGTTCACTTTAATAAACGTAGTTTTTCATGTGTAACACCTGTTAACGTTATGGTGATATATATATATATATATATATATATATATATATATATATATATATATATATATATATATATATATATATATATATATATTACGGTATACTATCGTAAATACTATACAAAAGAGTACACGCCTTACTTGGTATTATTATTAAGTTTTTAGATATTGATATGGTAATTAAAATAATTAATATTCTTTTTTGAATTCCTAGTTTGTCATCTTTGTTTATATAAAAAATATAGATGTCAGAGAATTTTTTCTATATTTATACATATATTTATAGGTACTTTATATTATATAAATGTAGTTTTTATTATTAAAAAATATAATTATTTATTAAAATTGGCAAACAAAAAAAATGGAACACATGATAGATTTTTATATTATTAATATTTAATTTTTAATCATAAAATTAGTTCGTTTTATTGAAATTATATTAAGAAATTAGTAATTACTTTTATATTTTATAGAAGACTGTTCTATTTATACAATATTTTTCAGAAGTCAATTATTATGTTAACAGAATAAAAGTTACAAATATTCATATTTGATAAATTTTACCATTACTTTAGTAATATATTTTTTCGTTAGTTTTTGATATTAATAAATAATTTCTAGTATATTTATTAATTTTAAATTAAAAATGTACTAATTTCATTTAAAATTAATAAAATCTAAGTCAAAAAAAAAATATTAGCTAAATAGGAATTGGCAAAATGTTAAATAATATTACAAAAATATAAAAAACGTAATTATTATAAATATTTATTTTGTAATTATTTTATAGGATAAAGCAACACCTTTGTTCATAGCATCACAAAATGGTCACGTTGAAATTGTCGAATTACTATTAAAATCTGGAGCGTGGTATGATGCTGTTAGAACAGATGGAGCATCAGCTTTATGGATTGCATCACAGATGGGATATGATCACATCGTGAAATTACTATGTCGCCATGGATCTAAAATAGACCAAATACGCAATGTAAGTACTTAAATATAATAATCCACAATGATTTATATATCAAAAATACCTTATTCTATTACATATAGCACTTAGTATGTTTTTTTATTATATATGTAGATGTCGTTGTAAAATATTTTATTGATATTTAGAATTAACTGAATTATATATCGATTAAGGAACGATTAATTCCTTTACATAGGATGGCGCAACTCCGCTTTTTAAAGCAGCACATAAAGGACATTCAGCTGTAGTAGCTGAGCTTCTGAAATATAAACCAAATCTTGGTTTATTGCCTGTAAGATTAATTCGTTATATATATTTACTAAAATATAATATCTTTTCATTGGTAAATTCAAACGTATATATCGTTTCAGAATGGAGAAAGTGCTTTACATGGTGCAGCCCTGTTTGGAAATTTGGGTTGTGTGAAATTGTTGGTTGGAGCCGGTAGTGATGTTACATTAAAAAATCAATCGGGATTGACTCCTTATCAGTTATCCGTGTCCAATAGAAAGAAACAAGTCATGTCCTATCTGCACAACATGGACATAGCTAAGAGCGCACAAAAAGAAATTACTTGACATCAATCCCAAAATAAAATTTTAATTAAATTGAAGCATATGTTCAATTTATGTATATTTTGAGACTTATTTATACGTATATACATACGTAAGTTTTTTTTTTGTTATAAAATGATATATTATATATATGTAACATAAAACTTTGTTCATTTAAAAGCGTACCTGTTATGAGCAAAAAAATAAATAAAATAAAATTGCTTTCAATTGCTTACAAATCTTCATGTCGAATATCATGTTGAATATGATATATTTGTTATTTGTATAGTAATTATATACAATCATTATTTTGTTCTTTAAATATATTATATTAATGACAATATATGAAAAATAAAAAAATATATATATGAAAACCCACAAAATGCTCAAATTCACATTATATCTCATATCGAATAATATTAAAGTATTTTTATGTAAGAACTTTGAAATTGTTGCCACAATTGTTTATGGCATATCTTGTATACAATGGTGTAACTTGTGAGATTTTGAATATGATCAAAGATTGGTTCCATTGTATGAATCTCTTCAATGTATTTAATGAAACTGTTTACGATATTTAGAATGTCAATGTATTCACGTATTAAATGCAATGCCATATCAAAATTAAGCTAAATTTTAATTGTTAAACTGACAATGTAAACTCTATTCGTCTGCGAGTATGGCTGATTTTTTTTTATCAAATCGACTAACTAGTATTAAGTGACATATTGGAAAAAATTTATAATGATCCCCTATCGCCTAATATAAAGATCGCATCATGGTTACACCATTGTCATATCTGTATACTTTAATATAAAAATAAAGTTCCATTTATATACATATAATTAGTGATATATCAGTATTAAACGGCCATAAATTTGTACTCATTAAATATTGTTAATCGCAAAATGGAAGAAAAATGCGATTTCAGCGGGCGGCTACAGCATAATAAAGAACAATACACATTGTTATTGTAGCGTTTAAAACTTTACAAAAGCAATAATTTTAAGATATGTAAATTTAGGCAATATGTTAATAAAGTTAATATACATGACCTATTTTCAAAAATTGTTTTAATATATTCTTATACATATATATATAATATATATAGATGGATAGATAGATACATACGAATTCGCCTACCTAACATCGTTGAACCGATACATTTATAAATCTGCCTTAACCACTTAAAGAAATTTATGTGTGTGCCGGTTTGTGAACTGAAAATGTGTTAATTTATTCAGTTTACGAGATGTCTTCGACTAGTGCAATACGCATTTGAACCAATTGTGTTTTCTAAACAGTACAAAACGTGAATTAGTGACAATTTAATCGCGACACACTGACCGGCACGGTAAATTGGTGTGGACGAATTCATTGAGGAAATTTTAAATGGGCGAAACAAAAAAAAAGGACAAAAAAAACGACACCATCCTATTAACAATTATCTTTATATATCATAAAGAAGTATATAATTATATATATATATTTTTTTTGTTGCACTAAAACACTGATCCAATTAAATAAGTTAAATTATGTTAATGTGTAATAATAGTGTTGTGTTTTTTATTTAATTGAATTTTTTAATATCGTCGCATCAGCTAATATAAAATTCTGGAATTTAACACTTGTCGACCTTTTATATCGTGTTCATACAAAAATTTTATAATTTATATCAATTTAATGAAGTCATATATAATTTTCTCATCGTCTAATAAAATACATAGTATCATATGACATAATATAAAAAAAAATATATAATATAAATTTCAACATTTATAATAATTAATATCGTACTAAAATATTTACATTTTATTAGTAATGTGTTGAATGATAATTCATATAAACAATTTACTATTTAGGTTTTATAATATATTTACAATTATTTATAATATATTTATCTATGAATAACTTATATAAATAGTGAATAACTACACATTCTTGTGATTATAATTCAATTTTAACAAATATTGAGATTTATCCATTTTCAACTTTCATCATGCAGTTAACCTAAAATCTTAATTTGAAAAAATATATAGTTATTTTTTAATTGTATTAAAAATACATAAAGTATATTAATATTTTTCTATAAATTATTGAAAAAAAAAATTTTATAATAAAATTATTTCGACTTGCAACATAATTTATTTACATTTGAACAAGATAACGCTTTAATATAAGACCAGCGCGTTAAGTAGTATCCCAGTCGTATGTTAGATAACAACAATATGAGTCGAAATTATTATTTATAGTGTTAAAAAATATAATTTTAATAAACGGTACAACATGGCAAGGGACAGACTTCCGGATTTACAGAAGGTGCATAACAGCATACAGGAGATTTCATATTTTTTTTTTCTTTAATATTTACATATATTTATATGCTGAATAATTTGTAGGCTATCAGTGTCAAGTACAGTAAAAAGACTGAAGAAGTGGAGATCGAAGTGTTCAGTGATGATAAATTAGACATTGTGTTGAACGAGGTAATGTTATAAAATTTAGTGGAATTTGTTATAATTAATCATGATTTCCTATCTCGATACCATATCATAGTATTGATTTTCAAGGTGGGCGATATAAGAGGATTGCTGAACGAAATTAATGAAAAAACTCGTATTATGAAAACTCTCTATAGTGATCCGTTGTATAATGTATCTCACAGTAAGTTATTTTTCATATTTATTATTAATATTTCACAATTTATTAGTTCGAGATTCTGAAATTCTGATATATATGTATGTACTTGTAGTATAATATTATAAGTATCTCCTAGAAAAACTATTCCAGTAATTAAATTAGATCTGAAAATATTTACTGAAGAAGATATTTTATCATATGTTATTGTTAATACTTCAAGCACATTTCTGCAACAAATATAATTTTATAAAAAAAAAACACTCATTATATTATATTATAAATAATTAGTTTTCTTTTAGATTAGTAATTATGAAACACAGAATTAAATTTAAAAAAATATTTATTTGTCCATAAAAAATAATTCTTGTGTAAATTCTAGATAATTAAAGTTGTAATAAAGATTATAATTATAGTCACATTAATAATTATTCTGAATTTATATATATATATATATATATATATATATATATATATATATATTATTATTATTTTAATAATTAAAAAAAATTCAGTTACAGAAAAATGTGTACATTGCACTTATAACCAATTATATACTCAAGCGAAACTTAGATTATTAAATTTGAGGATTGCAATGACCTCAAAATACACGGACTATAAAATTAGCATTGTTTGAAAAATAAAAATTATATGATAATCTTGAAATTCATGATCAAAACATTACTTATAATTTAGAAATATATATTAAATATTATAATAAAATAATCTTATTTTGATAATAATTCGTCAGAAAATAATGAATATATATTTTAAGAATATTGTCGATATTCGAATTTCAGATATGCAAACAGAAATGGATTCACACATGACAACGTGTAGTTCTTTAGGGATGAAAGCGTGCGCAGCCCTGAAACAATTCGAAACCCGCTTAGAGAACACAGAAGACGATTGCGCTCTATCTAGAATTATACAAATACAATATGTAACGACGAGACAATTATGCACCGAAGCCCTGTCGAATCACGAAGACTTTTTGAATAAATTCAAAACTAGCAAAATGTCTCTATTACGACAACAGATAAAGTTGAGTAAGTGTCGTTCACATCGTGCGATGCACTCTGCAAACACAAGACATTTCTGATAAATACGGCTTTGTTTTCGCATTTAATTATAAATATTACGTGATTTTATATTGTGTATGTGCAAGTGTTGATATATGTATTATACTATATGTGAGGTTTTATTTTTGTCCGATGTTAAATTATGCGATGATTTCACGTTTTAGCTAACCAATCGCTGACCGACGAAGAGTGTCATAACCTTTTAGAAAATAATAAGACATCCCTGTTTGTTGAAAATGTAAAGTAAAAACACGAAATTATCTATATTACAATAAAAAAAAAATAATAATATCTCTACATATAACAGCTGCGAATGTCTTTTTATTTGTATTTATTGTATAAATAAAATTTTCGCTGCTATTGTATGTACGAATGAGTTATCTAAAACTAAGAATAGACAAACTGTTTTTTTTTCTTCAGAAGTTACATAAATTTTATAAAAAGTAAAATAACTACTATTTAAATTCTCTTCGTATAATATTATAAATAAAATATAAAATTATAAAATTTATACAATTATACAAATAATTATATACGAATTTTATATAAAAAAATATCGAATTAGTGTTATAAAATAGTTTGTCTATTGCTTTAAATGAATTTATTGTTTTACTTCTTTACATAAATACAAATGAATTTTAATTTTTAGTATCAATTAGAAAAACGAGAAGCATTATTACAATTGCAAGATATAGAAATAAGGCATAAGGAACTTATAAAAATAGAAAATTCACTTAAAGACCTAAAAGAAATGTTCACTCAATTAGCATTTCTAGTCAATAAGCAGGTAATTAAAACTATATATTTTTTTTTTATAAATATACAAAATGTAAATAAGAAAACATTATATGAAATGCGATTGTAATATTTTGTTAACAAAAATTACGACAGATGTAATCAGTATAGTAAACAAATCAATTTTTTATACTATTTTACAGCAAGAGCAAATAAATACGGTAGAATATTTTGCCACAAAAGCGTCAGATCGTATAGACAATACCAACGTTAAACTTGTAAAAGGAGTAAAATTGCGGAAAAGTGCACAAAAGGTGAGTTCTTCATACATGGGTAAATATGCAATAAATAATTATTTACTTAAGACATATGAATAAAATCTTAGAAGTTATACAAATATTAAAAAAAAGAAAATAATTAACCGTGTATTCTTTATAAATATTTGCATGGCATTGAATAAAATTTAATTATTACATAAAAATATTTATTTTATTGCGGTATTAATCGTTCGTTCTTTCTTTTCTTTTCAGAAAAAGACGATGATAATTTGTATAATTATTGGAATAATTATAGTACTATTTTTAATATTAACAATGTATATATAATAAAAATTATTATTATAATAATTTTATTATTTTAAGACCAAATTATAAGCAACCAATATGTATATATATATATATATATATATATATATATATATATATATATATATATATATATATATATATATAAACAATATTAATATGCGATAAAAGTAATCAATTAGATAATAATACCAATTTCGTACCATACTTGCCCTTACCATATAACTGTGTGGAATTTAATAAAATCTTTTATTAAATAATTAAATAAATACACAATATATTGTGTTAAAATACTTATTTTATTTATAGTTATGATTGATAAGTCATAAGTAAGATAGCGACAGGTATAAAAAAAATATTTAAATGATTTTTTATTAATTTTTTTAATAATAATAAAAAATACAAGAATAATATTTGCGATACTAATTTATAACAATAAATTTTACTTCATTGAAAATCAAGTTTATTTACAAAATTATGAATTTGACTTGCTGTTGGTCTGTTATCTGCATTATCTTCTGTTGCAAGACAGAAAATCGACAAAACGTCTTCATATAATATTTCATCTATGTCTTCAGGAATTGCCGGTCTTGTTCCTAAAATGTATATATAATATACAATTTGTTGTGAAATATTATAAAATATAATAATTATGAATACCATATAAAGCCGAGTTATCCAACATCGAAACATCAGAATCATCTGTAGTACCACTTTCGTCTGTTATCATAGGACAATGAGGTACAATTAACGATAACATTTCCCAAATTGTCAAACCAAAACTGAATATATCAGTTTTATCAGATATTGGAGAAGTTAATACAAAAACTTCTGGAGCTGCCCAACATTCAGTTCCTGTTTGTTTGTACAATATTTGTAAATAAACTAATTTAGTTTAAGTTACCAATATAAAAATTAAAAATTTTGTAATACTGACCAACAAAATCTTTACGTTTACTATCATTTAATTTTCCATCTTTTTCCAAGGGAAGACTGACACCAAAATCGCACAATTTACATATAGTAAAATCACCATTAACAAGAATATTAAACGATTTAATATCACCGTGTAGTAAAAATATTTTAGTGTGTATGTAATCCAACGCATTACTAATGTCAAACATCATCTGATAAGTAGAAAATACAAAGATTCACATCGGCTAGGTAAAAATATTATTAGATTAAAAATATATAATTTAATACTTTTAAAATATTTTGTTTTGGATAAGCTGCTAATCCGTCTTCTCGCCTTTCTTCAATCATATCGCCCAACGATTTGCCACATTTTTCCATTGCAAGACACGGTCTTCCATCAGTGGTTTCTGTAAACTTTCTAAAACCAACTATATTAGGATGGTCCATACGTCTGAGTAAATCGGCTTCAGTTAGTAAACGTTTTCCGTATATTGTGGTTTTAGCAGTTTTTTTGAAAACACTTTTTACTGCCCACGGAGATCTGAATTGATTAATTCTTGGTGAGCGAACCATTTCGAAAACGGAAACTCCTATAAATAAAATAAAATACACTAATCATTCATATTTTTTTGAAAATAAAACTTCAATACGTTGCAAATTTAAAATTTGAGAACTAATTTTAAAATGTCTATAATATAATATTATTAGATTTGATACGTAAACATTGTTTTGAATTTGAATTTATATTTATAAATTAAAAAAATATTAGAAAAAGTAGTCTTGGATTATATATATATATATATATATATATATATATATATATATATATATATATATATATATATTATATTTAAAGAGCTAATATTTTAAATTATTAAATATACGTTACCTGTGCCAAACCCAAGTTGATTTTTAAGTCGCGATGTGGGTAAAGGAGTTGCGGGGAACAAAGTCGGAGCAGGAAATGCTCTTTGAGGAGTTGCAGGAGCACTCATTTCACTTACGGACATTTTAATCTCAAAAAACGGACTAAATTTACAAACAAAACAATCGAACGCGTCTTACCAACAAACTGCTTTGATAATTCGTTAAAACTGTCAAATTTAAACATTATGACTTTAACCGTTAAATTGTTGGCCATACTTTAAAAACTTATTTCTGTTGAATAAAGTAAAAATTACATTTTTAATATCGTTTTTTATTTTTATAGTATTTTTTCGTACATGGTATATATATATATATATATATATATATATATATATAATAAAAAAGAGTCGTAATATTTTGAATGCTTTTTTAATATGTTAAAATAGAAAAATGTTATTTATTATTGTGAATTACACTAAAAAATTTGTTTTTTAAAACTAAAAATTTCGAGGTTGGATCAGTATTTTATTTATTTTTTCATTACATACCAATCAAACAAATTAACATACTGTAATATTTTATGCAATAATAATTTTCGTTTAAAAAAAATGAAATATCTAATAAAATAATAAAATAAACATTTTACATTTAAAACAATATAATAGGCAGCAAGTACATAATGCAAATTTCATTATTTTTATTATATTTTTGTTAATTTATGAAGAAAAATTATATCCAATTTTAAAATTTTATTTCTAGTTAAGAATTCAAATCGTAAATATTGTATTTTAATAGATGGCGTGGTAATAGCGAAAACACTAGATTTATATTTCTTCTTTTCTTGACTCACACTTAAACAGCTGTCATGTCGCGTCAGGTTCATAGATTTTACCTTATGAACTTAAACTTTCAATCATTTGCCACCTTTTCATAATAACTTACATTGCAAAAAAAATTTTTTTGTTTAAATTTATGGAAAACTAGATTTAAAGATTTACTTATTAGAAGTTCATACTTTTATGTATATAGTTTAACTTGTTGCGACCTCTAGAAAATCTTTATTATAATAAACGTATACTTTGTTGATGTATTCTTTAAGTTATTAAATGTATCTATTGTATGTGCATAAGCGTAATCAATTTTCATTTTATCAATAACTATAATTTTGAAAAATTTACCCTAAACGTCATTTTAATTCATATTTAAAAATCGATATATTTTTTTGCAAACACTATTGAATATATTTTTTTTTTATTTCAAAATACTGAAATATTTTTTAATACTTATCAAATATATATATATATATATATATATATATATATATATATATATATATATATATATATATATATATGAATTATGTATTAAATTCTTATTTTGAATCAACGTTCATTAGATATTTTTTATTATTTGATTTTCCTTAATCGACAGCTTGGCTCTTCAAGAAAGAATATTCAATCATTTTTTTAAACTTTTCCTAAAGGAAAAAGTTTATATTTTTTATCTAAAAATATGATAATTGATTTTTTATATATTTATTATTTATATTTTATATATTATTTTATTTTTTCAATTATGTTATTCATTTTTATATAAATTTAAATTAATAAATACATAATCAAAATAACATTAGACTTTTTGGCCCTATTTTTTTCACGATGGTATAATCATAATAAAATAGAAACGTTAGAAAAAATGATGATATCATAACACAAATTATAAAATTGAACTGATGTTACTGTGGGCGATTAGAGCTATTTTTCAATTCTTCTATTAATATTGAAATTAAAAATTAGTATCTTTTCAATTTGAAAGTTGCATGCAGGAAAAATAAAAATTGCAGCATAAAAGATTATTTTTTAATATTAATTAGTTCATTATTTTTTTAAGAAATGTCATATTTTTATTTTTTATATGGTAAATTTGAGATTAAAATATAAAACACTAGAAAAAATATGAAAATAATTAAAAATATATATATATATATAAAAAATTGAATATTAAATAATTATAATAAAAATTATATTTTTATAACATAAAAAGAAAATCTTTTAATATTATAGTATAGAACATTAATTAAAAAAAAATAATCGTACGTATTTTAACTGTGAAACATAAATAAACGAGGACAAGAATATCGAAATATATAAGTGAAGTTCTTTAGCGCCGATTTACCAATCGTATTAGAGTCGTCGCAGAAACCAGACATCTCTGTAAAAAAAAATACCCTACATTTATTTCTTGTAAGTAACAAATAATAACAAAAAGATATTAAAACCATTAAAATTTATTGCACAATAATCTAAAATTTTATATTATATATATTCAGATAACATGTTAAATTATTGTAATATATTAATTCAATTTACATATTCTGTTCATTATGTATAATCTTCTTTTTTTATAAAATTATTTAATATTATTGTATTATATATATATTGTTCGGTATCATTAAACAATTCGATATATAAAATGAAAGTTTATCAATGAGAAAGTGTATATGCATTAGTATTAAGTAAAAATTGCGTAAAATTTCGTGTAAGTACTGCATTATAATGCCTTTCGGCGATTTCGTTACATAAAATGTTGATGAAATAGTTTTAAAAATTCTATATATACATGTATGTATGTATGTATGTGCTTATTTTTTATATTCGTCTAAATAGTCTAGTAAATTTGTCGAATCACCAGTGAAGATTGCCCAAATTTCGTGTAATAACTATAATTGTATAATTAAAATAATAATAGGATGTCGATTATAATTAAAAATTATTTAGTAAAATTTAAAATATATATATATATATATATATATATTTATAGAAAATTATTACAATGTTCATTCGTAATATCAAAGTTTATATATTTTGGTAATTATCAGGTTTTATTTTAGGTTTATAGTGTTTTATTAAAAAATGAAATTGAGTGAACATTTTTATTGGCATTAAAAATATAGTTTTGTAATATAATAATAAGTGAAATTTTATTTTATTATGTTAAAAATAAATGGTTAATATTTTTCTTTATTTAAGTATTTACAATTATAGTAAATTATTTTTTATGGAATAAAGATAAAAGAAGATACATTTTATTATACTTTAATAAAATCAATATTTGACTTTTGCTTTTATGATTTATAAAGTTATTTTTTCAATATTGTTTTTTTTTGATATTCAAAAAACACATATAATAAAATACATCTGATTGAATTTATAATTTTTAACCATTATTTTTATATGTATGTATGTGGTTTTGAGTTGATGTCAAAGAATCTTAATAAAATTATCATTCATATAACTTGGATATAAAAAGTCTAGAAAAAATTAAAAGTAAATCATTTACAATTTTTGAAAATATATGTTGAAATATAATTATGAAAGTTGTATTGACTATGTTTAGCATCTTTTTTTTAATTATTTTGAGTGTTTACGTAGAACACGATTTTTTTCACACAAATTTAACAATTATTAATCAAACAATCATGCAAAATTCTTGAGATGACAAACTGGTTAATTGTCGGTATATTTGTTTTTTTACTAGTTTCGAAAAAGATCGACAAAATGACCGTCGATTTTCAACAACTTCTACTTAATACCACTGAAAAAGAATTCGACATCGTCTTGAAAGAATTCAACGTCACTGAAAAATCAGTCGAGGAAGATGTGATACGAATAAAGAACTGGATGAAGATTCAACCGCATCTAGCTGACGTTCAAATTGGTATATAAATAATATGTCAATCAAACATCAATTTGAGTTTTTTTTAAATTACTAAAAATTAGTTTATTTTATATAAAAGATAAATATACAAAAAAACAAACCATGAAAATATTAAAAAATTATATTGATAGAAAATATTACTTTCATATAATGGCTTAAATTTTTTGAGAAAGTTAGAATCATTAAAGGAATTAAGGATATTATTTTTGTATCTTTCATTATATTATTACTCTCTTTTTTTGTACTAATATATAAAATACTCATTTATTTCTAATATTAGATATATCACTATTAAATATTAAGTACAATATATTGTTACGTAATTAAAATACGAAAACTATCTAAAAAAACTTGATTTATACGATATTTATTTTTCAAATCAACAAATTGTTATTGTAAAGAGTCTTTTTTTTTCTTGTTATTTTTCAAGAGGACAACGTTTTGAAAAGATATTTATTATGCAACGCCTTCAGAATAGAAAAGGTCAAGTACAAAATCGACAATATGTATACGGCTAGATCTACAATATCGGAATATTTCACCAATCGTGACATTACTATACAAGAAATGAACAACTCTTTATATGGTAACAATTGGTGTGTTTTACCAGAAAAAACAGCTGATAATGGCAGAATAGTTTTCATGAGGTAATTAATATATTCACCTGATAAAATTAATACAGTTGTAAAAATTAAAATTAAAATTTGGACTCTCGTAAAATAATATAAATTTTAGTCAATGTATTATATATACATAATATTTTTTTTTTTTTTTTTGTGTAGCACTTTTGATAATGATCCTAACAATTATAATCCGGAATGTTGGATAAAAGTCGGTTTTATGATTGGTGATATGAGAATGAGATTGGAAACCAGCACTTCTGACCATTATGTTTTTGACTGTACCAACATGACCTTGACCCATGCTTCCAAATGGCTTCCACATATGAGACGTCAGGTTTTCGTACTACAGGTATTTCAAAAAAAAAAAGAAACAAAATATTACTAATTCCGCGTTTATTAATAATACAAATATCACTGTAAAGCTAATAAATACATACAATATTTTTTTCATCTTTTCTCAATTGGTGAATTATAATAGTTAAAGAAAATATGATTCTAAAGAATTTTTTTTACTAATAAATTAACTTTGTGTAAATGTGATTATTCAGTTTTCAAAATGTTTAGAAAACACTGCTCTAAATATACGTATACTTAAAATGCAAATATTAATACATTTAGCAATATAATACTAAGTAATATATTATGTAAATATTATATTAACACAAATGAATGAAAAAATATTATTTTTAATATAATATAATACTAGTCTTCAAATATATCACATTATATAATATTGTGAATCAATATAATTTTCTTAATATTTTTAACCAAATATTGAATATATTTTTATGACATTATTTTAACACTCAATCATACTTTAAAAAAGTTGTAATTTTTATTATGTGATTTGCAGAAATGTTATTCAGCTATAATAAGAGGTGTGCATATATTGCATTGTCCACCATATTTATTCAACTTTATTACATTATTTAAATCTCTATTAAAGAAAAAAATAGCCGACAGAATACACATACACAAAACGTTAGACGATTTTTATAAATTTATACCGAAGAAATTACTGCCGAGCGATTTGGGAGGCGAACAGAAATCGCGTAAAGAAATTACCGGTGAGTTCAATGGATATACAACGATAATATTATTTTAGTTATGATGTCTTTAGAATACAAATAGAACAAATTTCTAAAAATCACACTAATGACTGAAGCAATGCTTTTGAAAGCAGTGATCAAAAGAACTCACAGTAACAAAACTATTGCACAAAGTAATAAGCAGAACTAATGATTTTACTCTTTCCAAAAAAAAAGTCCTAGTTTACTAAAAAATAACACGCTATATAAATATCGCATTATATAAAAATTACATTCCTATTTCTCTAATAAATTGATATCTTAAGAAATATTATTCTAAAATTCATTTATATAATATATTTCAGATCTAAAAGCGTTCGCTTTTCAATGACTTATTTTAATATATTTACTTTATAAAGTAGTTTACTAAAAGCTATTAGTTGCCTGTTTTTGTATTATAATATTTCTACACTTTAAAATATAATATTCATCATGATCTTTAACAGATAAATACCAAAAAAAGATAGTTAAAACAATATATTTTTTGCAATAAAAAATTATAAACAATATAACAACTATTAAATATTAAAATTATAATACGAAATATTGGTTAATTTATAGATGACCCCTAACAAAAAAATAATTTTAATATATTTGCATATATATATATATATATATTTGTGTGTGAATACTTATTTAAAATTATTAACATCCTTCAAGTTTGAGATGAGAATATCTTGGATAAAGTTGAAATTCTAGTTTTTTATGTAATAGTAACTGACATTGGTCTTTCATGTGTGATACTCTTGCAATTTTTTTTAAATATTTTTCTATTTTTTGTAGATGATTGGAGACAAGCTATGGCATCGGAAGAATATAAATCGTGGTTTGCTTTCGAAGAAATGCAAAAATCGGACGAAAGCAAACGAATAAAAGCATCAGAGATGAATGATTGTGCAGAAATGCAAGGTACATTTAGAACGTTGAGCATAGATTGAACAATATGTTTGTGAATACAATTTGTATAATGAAATTTAATTTTAGCGTATATATAAATTTTATTATTATTATTTTGGTGATGTATTACCATAAACGGATACTAATAAATTTAAAAAAAAGTGGAAATTTTGTGACTATGAAAATTAACAGTTGTATGAGGTCACTTTTTTAAGATATATTTTATGAAATATTTATAAAATTATATTTTCATCTTCTTTTCAATCTCAACAAATTTGATTTTATACTTAAAATTCATATACATTTTGCATTCTTTCGCTTAAAGGTTTAGTAAAGTGACAAAATTTTTTGAAAGGTTCCAAAATATTAGGCTAAAAAATGAAAAAAAAGTAATCAATTAAAAAAGATTTTTAAATATTATTTAATTAAACGTACCTTATTATATTGATTACTACTAGTATAATAAGTTGTAATATCTGATCTTCCATCGAATAAAGGATACTTAATTAACTTCTGAAATATGAAAAATTTTATAAAAATATTATTTATAACTAAAAAAAAATAAAAAGGTAAAATTCTTTAAAAATAATTACTCTGGAATTAGACGACTGATCTTTAGTATATTTTGGAGAAAAATTAGATGCATATTCTGTAACATAATTCTCCACTTCTGGAATAGTCGCTATATCATCAAATGCATCATTGATTGATTGTTTTAAATAAAATTTTCGTAGTTGATTTCTTCTTAATCCTTAAAAACAAAAACATCATTATAATTTAAAATATTCATCAACACTTTTCTAATATGTTAAATGTCAATGATCACAACTACAAGGTGAAATTTAAATGCAAAACTTAAATATGTTACCTTGTCTGCCGGCCATAAAATAATACGGTTCTTTATATTTATCCTTCATTTCCGTATAATATTCTGCATAGTTTTTACTATCGAAAATGGGTGAATGACTATAATTTATTTCTCCATCGTAGACATATTCGTTTGGACGAATATTTTTTGGAAATATTAATCTTTCGTACTTTTCATTTTCAAAATTATAGTAACATTTTGATAATCTATCGCAGGTTTTGCTCATCGTTCTATATTTTTCATAAATAAACGAAAATAAAGCAAATGTTTACAAAATGAATCACGTGTATAAGATAAAACATTTATATAACTACGGTTGTCAATAGGAACACGATTATTTAGATTATCGTAGAATTTTCCTCAAAAATCTTTTTGATTTGTGTATTTGAGGAAATAAAATCATTGATATATATTATTTGCAATTACATCGATATAAAATATTTATCTATTCGAAAAAAAATTGGTGAAGTAATTTAAAGTAATATTTTCCTCATTAGAATTGTTCCAACATGGAAAATCAGATTCAAACTGTGTTAATATTTATAAGTCGTCAAATGATTTTTTCTAAAGTGTTGATTAATAATTATTATGAGGCTGTTCGAATACATTAGTCAAGTATTTATCTTGATTTTATAAAGCTATTGAATATGAAATCTGAATCAGGTGGAAGCTTATTATTTATTTAAATAGTAAATATTATATAAGGATAAACATTAGAATATTATTTTATATTATGAAATTTTGTATTTTTTTATATTTATTATGTGATATAATAAATATTTATGATGAGTTGAATTTATTTAGAATAAATGAATAAGAATATATAAAATACCGCAGTTTTATTTATAACTTGGTAAAATGTTTAATTTTCTTTTAGATTTTTTTCTTTATTGATTGATTAGCATAAAAATCGATTAAGGAAAACATTGGATCGCGTTTTTAAATGTTTCACGTAACGAGAAAAGTGAAGGCTTAGATTTTTTCGTATATTTAATAAGCGAAATATGTTTCGGTTTTTTTTAGGAAAAAAAAGAATTTATTAAAGTTTTATATCAAATTCATCCGACGATAGAACAGAATGGATTTATTTTGTAAATCATAATATGTTAAGAGAGATTTTCATTATTTATTTTGTTAATAATAAAATGAATAAATATGGTTGTTCACTTTATTTAATATTACAACCGAATTATTTCTTTTAGAAAATATTTATTACTAGTATTTTAGAAAGAATCATTATACTTTCTACACGTTAATTTTTTTTATTGTTAAATGATTATCCATATTTATCCGTTATAAATAAACATCTTTTATAATGTATAATTTATTACAAAAAACAAATATGATCTTAAAAATTTATTATATCTTATAATATTAGTATTTATTTATGGATAATAAAATTATCTATCGTATTGATTATGCTTTTATTTAATGACTAGTAAAATTCGTTTTCCATAATAATCGGTGTCAATTTTTTGCAAAAAAAATGATGTTTTAATAAAAAAAAATTACGAACATATTGTGAAGCGATTTGAAATTCAAATGAAAATATATTATTACGAATAAAAATCATTTTATATTATAATATAAAAATTGAAAAATATTTTTAGTAATGGTCATAGACTCGATTGTTATGTTCGTATTTGACGTTCGAGTAGTCGTATTTGATTTTTAGGAATCGGGTTGGGGTTAGCGCAAGGGGGCGATCGCGGGGCGGTCGCGGGGCTCTTTCTGGGGCGAATCCCCCGGTAAGTCGTCCGTCACTTTAATCCATATATTTTTTTTTCCCGTTTCGGTCAATTTTTCAGTCGACATTTATTACGTAACCGCGAATTTGGAGACTTTATCTTTCACCTTTGGTACGACGCAACGCCTAACCTAAGAGACGCCTCGTTCTCGTTGACGTCATTTCACCAAAGTCGCGCATTAAACGCGTCCAATTCGCCTTCAAATATGTCAAATCTTAAATATTGCGCCTCGATTTTAGATACGTGCGTTTTTGGAAAGTGTCCCGATTCACGTTATTTTTTTTTTGCAACGTTTTAACTTTACTGCGATCTGAACGACGGATAATAATAATAAAATGATCGATCCATTCGCGTACGTATAACGAGTACAACTTTTATACGTTTAAAACCTTCGCGGTGAACTCGAATTTGTATTTTTGTTTATTCCATATGTTATAAACGTTTTCGTTAAAATATTTTTAACAAATTTTAAGTAAATACGTAATTCGTTGTTAATTTTGTTCTCGAAGTAATTTAGACTATTTTTTTTTTATTATAAATAAGTTTTTAAATTTATTATTTTTTGTTATCGTTATTGTTTTAATTGACCTTCTTTTGTTTTTAAATGTGTTTTACTCGACTTTGTTTTTTTTGTCATATTTCTCTTAATGTTAATACATAAAATGAATATATTTATATTAGTAAATACCGATCAAATATTAGTAAATTTATATGCAGATTTGAATACGAATTATTCATATAAAGTATAGATTTCTTTTTATCGAATAGTCGAAAATTAATTTAGAACTCTTTTCAAACTGCGCTTCTCTTTATAAGTCCTTTAATGCGATCAATATTTAGATAGAATTAAGAAAACTTTAAAGATATTTGCTCGTTCATATTTTCTCAAGTTTTATTTAAGTGTGCAGTCGGGCCAAATTTGGTGTTTGATAAATTATTTAATATGTAAATTGTCATAGTGTTTGTCGTTCTTTGGAACAATCGTATAGATATAATTCATATCGTTTGTATATTATTTTTGCATGCAGCATTGGACAGAACCGATGATTAGTATACCTCTTCGATAATGCAGAGAAATGAACAGGTCGCCGGTTGTGCAGTTTTCATATAATTTTTTTCATTATTTACTATATTATATCAATAAACACATATATAAATACGAAAAAGCAAAACTTAAAAAAATACGGTGACCTGAACTATTTCTCTCATAGAAAAGATCACTTACAAAATGGTGAAAAATATTTAAAAATTACTATATATGTGGTTTTTGACTATAAAATTAAATTTATTTGTTTGTTTTTCTATGCACTATTTGCTTTTCTATGATTATTTCAGTGTTTTCCAAACTGATTCATATATAGATTTTTATCTTATTATTGTCAATAAATGTTTGCAATGATTTAATATATATATATATATATATATATATATATATATATATATATATATATATATATTTATTTATTTATTTATTTATTTTTATATTTCAATGTTTTAATATTTGACTAATTAATTCTAATCGAGTATTATTTTTTTATATATTAATTATAATAAAATTAGTTATAAATATTTAAATACGATTTATATAAATTTATTTAGTAATATTTTATATAATAGTAATATCTTAATAGTGAATGCACATAGAATCCGCAGTGATTTGTGCGTTTACAATTCTACTAAGTTTTATATAGTCCCAAAATTCATTTCATACCAACTATTCATATAGAATTACTTTTAAGAAATCATTTAAGTTCGAACAAAAATTATTATTTATTTTATATATAATGTTTTTTTTTCATTTTTTATATATTGATAATTTTTTTTTTTGAAAAAGAATAATCTAGCCACTTGAAACGTATATTTGCAAATCCGCACAAACTGTTAATAAATTTATTTCAAGTTTTTTTTATAACATTTTTTTTATAATTACATGATATATTTTAAAAAGTTGTTATGATATTGAAAAAGATATATACCTATAATAATTCGTAAAATGAAGCTCTTGAAATATTACGTGTATAAAATTTGAAAATAAAGAAAATTTCAATGAAATTTGCTTTAAAAGATTTTCTTTTTGTATAATTTGAAATTGAAGTTTTGATTGTTAAATATTATATATTGAAATATGATATCTTATTTAATAGAAAACACGATTATTAATGTAGTTTTTTTGAGACTTAATTTAGTTTGGAAAAAGCTGTTATATGCTGATTTTTTTTCACTAAGTATATATATGTATTTTTTTTACATAAGTGTGTAAACTGTATTGTGTCACAAATTTTTGTTTATTTATTTATTTTTTTTTGTTTCAGTTTACCTCTGCATGCTGTATCACATTTAGTGTTTGAAACTTACAAAAAATCAATCTAAAGATCTAATTTAATTTCCGGGTTGCTGCGATGGCGGCAAATTTAAACCGTGCGACGTCTGTCATCGCCGGAGATGGTCCTCAAAATCGTTTGGGACTTTTCACAAACGGTACACGTCCATCGCCAATTGTCACTGATTCACCTCTGCAGATATTTGTTTGTGCCAAGAAAAAGATTAATGACATATTTTCAGAAATTCATGAATTATCCAGAGATGCTGTAAACTTTTTGCAAGGTTTTACCAAAACCCATATTTAATGTATTTTTTTCGTTCATTCTTATTTTGTAGTTAATTTGTTTAATATTATATGCTAGAAATCGAAGATAAGAGTATTATCCAGGAATCTGAAATTAAGCAAGTTGAGTCATATATTGGAAAAGTTAGTGCAATTCGTGATGTGTTATGCAGAGATCATATGAAAGTTGCATTTTTTGGCAGGTAATTTAACCAATAAATTTATTTTATATATATATATTAAAAATATCTTTCCTAAGTTTTAACTGACTTGTATGATTTACCTTACAAATAATTAATGATAATGATTTTTATAAAGATTTTCTTTAAATATTTTAATACATCAAGTTTTTATATTTTTATCATTTATATTATCATTATCTAATAAAATATATTGCAACACCTTAGTCATAATATATTATTTTTTATTTTACTCTTACAAAAGAAAAGTTATCAATTCAGTTAGTTTTTTTATGTGTGTACATGTATGTCTGATTATATATATATATATATATATATATATATGTGTGTGTGTGTGTGTGTGTGTGTGTAATATACATATTTACATATAATTTAAATATGCGATTATGTAATTAGTAAATTAAGTATATTTTATTTTATAGAACAAGTAATGGTAAAAGTACTGTTATTAACGCAATGTTACACGAGAAAATATTACCAAGTGGAATTGGTCACACAACAAACTGTTTTTTACAAGTTGAAGGATCTGATAATAACGAAGCTTATTTAATGACCGAAAATTCTGATGATAAACGAAATGTTCAGGTGTTCATTCTATTCTATTTTTTTTTCATTAATTTTAAAAATCATAATATAACGCTTATATTTTATAGTCTGTAGGACAATTAGCTCATGCCTTATGTGATTCACGATTACAAGAATGTGAATTAGTTCATATATTTTGGCCTAGAGAAAAATGTGGACTTCTTCGAGATGATGTTGTGTTTGTCGATTCTCCTGGTGTTGATGTTACTCCAAATTTAGATGAATGGATTGATAATCACTGTTTAGACGCTGATGTATTTGTTCTTGTAGCTAATGCTGAGTCAACTCTTATGGTTACTGTTAGTATATAAAAGTTTTATGTTTTAAATATATTTTTATGTAAGTAATGTAACTATAAGAATTACATTATTATAGGAAAAAAATTTCTTCCACAAAGTGTCTTCAAAGCTTTCAAAACCAAATATTTTTATTCTCAATAATAGATGGGATGCGTCTGCTTCAGAACCAGAATTTTTAGATCAGGTAATTAAATTAAAAGTTTATATACTTTCTTTTTTTTTTGGTTATCGTATTTTTTGATGGTACCAATAATTATCGGATTACTTATTTTTTAATTGGAAGCTTTGCGATGAACAACAACAGGTTAGTAAAATTGATATAAATCAAGAAATAGAAAATTAAAAAAATATATATGCAACGCTTCATAATAATACCTTGTATGTGTTGCTTCACATTGTTTGTATTATAGTTTTGAATTATATGTATATTTAATGAATTGTGTTAATTTTTTTATAAACACTACACTTTTTAATTTTTTTTTGTAATAGAGGTGGAGAAATTATTATCAATGAATTTATTTCTATTTTATTACATATTTTTTTCAGCTGGATTCACTTTTAAAAATATTTTATAAAAGTTTCTTCATCTCTAAATTAAATTTTAAAAATGTTTTAAAAAATTGTTTCTTTTCCAGGCTTCGTTGAAAGTTTTGATTGAGTGTTTTTAAGTATTTTTTATTTTGCATCACTGAGAATGTTTTATTTTTTCAATTGTATTTATTTTTATATCATATAATTTTAGCAGGCTTTGTAACTGCACTTGTGAACTTTTTTTGGAAATTGAATGTAAAATATAGAAATATATTTGTTATATTTTTGCAGGTCAGAACTCAACATGCTACAAGATGTGCTGATTTCTTAGTAAATGAATTGAGAGTTTGTACTCCAAAAGAAGCGGATGAACGAATATTTTTCATTTCAGCTAAGGAAGCTCTTTTAGCGCGTTTAAAAGAAAAAGATCAAAAACCAGCTAGTTGTAAATAAGTTTAAATTATTGATTTAGTGTACATGTATTTAAATTAAACTTAAATGTGTAATTGGTTTTAGCTGCAGCTTTAGCTGATGGTTTCCAAATGAGATATTTCGAATTTCAAGATTTTGAGAAAAAATTTCAGGAATGCATTAGTCATTCAGCAGTTACCACAAAATTTGCTCAAAGATCTGACAAAGGGAGATCAATAACCACAGAAGTTCGAAATGTATTAGAAAATATTCACGATAGGGCTTCAACTTTGAAAAGTGGGAAACTGAAAGAAAAAGAACAGCTTCATGAAGCACTGAATAGAACTGAACAGCAATTGATGATTATTACCAGAGAAATGAAAGAAAAAATACGTTTTATTGTTGAAGATGTTGAACAACGCGTTTCTAGAGCGCTAAATGAGGAAATTAGGAGACTTTCCACTTTAGTAGATGATTTCAATTTATCTTTTCATTCTGATCAAGTTATAATTAACCTATATAAGAAAGAATTACATGGCCACGTTGAAAATGGACTTGGATCGAATTTAAAAGCTAGATTGTCTAACGCTTTAGCTCTTAATATTGAATCTGTGCAGCAAGAAATGACAGGTTTATTATTTTTATTATATGTATATAAATAAATGTTATTTTATTTAATTATATCTTTAATTATGTATTTATTTACAGAAAAATTGTCAAGTTTGTTACCAGATGAAAAAAAGAATGCAAATTCTGCAGCTTTAGCAATACGTCAGCCTTTTCAAGTGTTTTATCGATTGAATTGTGAAAATTTGTGTGCTGATTTCCAAGAAGATCTGCAGTTCCAATTTAGTTGGGGCTTAACAGCTATGTTACAAAGGTTCCAAGGAAAATACTACAACAGATATTCCAGAAAACCATATAATGCTAATAATGCGGTATTTTAATTATTTTATTTTAAAATATTAAAAAATATATTTTTTCTAAGATAAATAATATTACGGTTTTTGTAATTAGATACCTAGGACATTACCTTCTCCAGTTGATTCCATGGAGATGGCAACCGTTCCTTATACTGGAACTACTGGAAATCAAATTGGACCGCTTACAGCAGAACAATGGGCTGTGGTTTCTAAAGTAGCATTAACTACATTTACATCCCAGAGTGCTATGGGAGGTTTATTATTAGCTGGATTTGTAAGTTTCAATTAAAAATGTTTTTGTGATATATTAGAGACAACTTTATAATTTTTTTTTTCATATTAGTTATTAAAAACTGTTGGATGGCGCGTTATAGCAGTTTCTGGTATTCTCTATGGCACATTGTATGCATATGAACGTTTGACTTGGACAAACAAAGCCAAAGAAAAATTGTTTAAAAAGCAATACGTCCAACATGCAACTCAAAAACTCAGATTGATTGTTCACCTTACATCAGCAAACTGCAGTCATCAAGTGCAACAGTAGGCATATTTTTAATATATAAATTAAAAATATTTTCATTAAAAGCATTATGAGTTCTAATGAATGTGTTAATATTTTAAAGGGAGCTTTCAACGACTTTTGCTCAATTGTGCCATTTAGTAGATGAAACTAGCTGTGATATGGATTCAAAATTGCATGAGTTAGATAGTAGTATACAAGTTTTGGATAAGGCAGCCGCAGCGGCGAAGGTGTTGAAAAATAAAGCTAATTATCTTAATAACGAACTGGATATTTTTAACGAAGTTTATTTGAAAACTAAAAATTAACGTTGACTTTTTTAAGATTGATTTTTTTAAGTAGTGCAATCACTAAAATGTGAACACAATTTTAATTGGTGAAATCGTTTTACATATGAAATTATCAAGTTTTTTTATCAATGAAACAATAGGGAAAAATGATATCAGATATGATAATATACATATATTTTTTCTTTAATTCCTAAAAAGATCTTATATCTTATTGTTTTATTGAATAAAAACTTGACTTTAAAAAAAAAGTTTAATATCAATTAAATTTTTAATTTACTTCAGTTATGAGTAAAGAAAATAAATGAATAGAGTTGCAGTTACGATAACATTTTATTTACTAATATTTCATTTTTTGTAAGCACCTCTATGTTGCATATAAATTATATTACCAAAGTCACTTCAAATACATCGATATTAAGCTTTTTTTCATTATAAATACAATTTTTTTAGATAAATTTTATCTGCTATTTTTTATCATTACCATTTTTCTCTTTATGGCATATATAAAATTATATATATCGTATATCAAACACTTTAAATAAAAATTTAATATGGAATCCGAATTATATATTTCCAAAATATTTGAAATGTTATTTTAGAAGATCGTTTTCATACTGATATTATACTTATATTTGTTGGAAACAAAAATAAATGAAATATATTTATTAATGGTGATTTGTTTGTCAATAGTAAAAAAATTGCACGTTATTGTGATTAATTTATTAGATATACTATAAATATATATATGGTATATGATTTTGATATTTTATTTAAATCAATTCCTTGCATTTAAGATTGACTTATGTATCAATTAGCTAAAACAGTGTTTCTTAACCTATTTACTACAAGATCAGTTATTTTTTTAATTTATGATTCTATATAAAATTTCATTTTACAATTTAAGTCATGATTTGGTTAAAACACTATAGTTATGTAAAAAAAAGATTACCAGAACGATTTTATGTGGTTATGAGAACTTTATTTATCAAAAATCTGTTTATTGTTCCTCGAATTTATCGATTGTGTTATAACATTACTTAAAAAATGTATAATAATATATGTATATTTAACGAAAGATCTCTGTAATTTACTTTTATGCATGAGGAAAATATATTTTATCATTCACATTTATAAACATATAATTTTTTTATTCTTTATGGTGCTTCTAAAGTGAGCGATGTCTGTAATAAACAATATCAAGTTGTATAATGTATATTTGGTCTCAATAGGTTTTTTTTTATTAGTTAGTTGTTTGCACGCCGCAGTCATAGTCGTAGTGTTTTTATGAAATTACTAGTTAAATTAGTCAAAAGTTTATTTATTTGTATACTTTGACTACATACAGTTACTAACGAATCTTACATTGCCAAGTTGCGAGTGAATCGTATGTTATATAGAAATGTCTGGGTAATATTTTTTTTTCTTTTTATATATTATTTAAATTTAATATTTTAAAACGTTAAAAGAAATGTTTATGTTTGTATATTGGTATTTGTTGATTTTGTTTATATATAAAAGAAAAATTGTATAATATTAAAATTGTTCAAAAATAAAGGTATTTTATTTTTCCATATCATTTCACTATCTGTATTCAGATTTTAGTTTACAATTCCATCAAAATACAACAAATCAAATCAATGTGTAATGCGAAAAAATTGAGATTATTGGTAACAATCAGCATTCTCGATATAATTATATATATATATATATATATATATATATATATATATATATATATATATATATATATATATATATATATATATTTAATTCAGAAAAATTATTTTGATTTTTGCAAATTATTAATTACTATATTTTTTTTGATCCAATACGTATTTTTTTCATTAATTTAAAGATTCTAATTTTAAAATTAATGTAAGTTAAATTATAGTAACCTTTATATATAGTAACTTAACCTTTATTTATTTATAATTTTTTTAGCGTTATTTTCTAAACATATAAAAATATTTATAATCATTTAACGAGTATAAAAATTGCAATACAACTAAGTAATTATAATAAATCAGGAACCTTTTCAAAATTTATTTCGCATATACAAAAATATATATAATATTTTTGTTTATTGAAAATTATATTAATCACATAATAAATTAGTTATATTTAAATTTGCCAGTCGCTCTTCTATGTCATTTGACTTTTTTGGTTTTATCTAAAATAAACAAAAAGGAAAAAAAAGCTATTGATAAGACAACAATTTATAATATACATGCTTTGAAGTTTACTAACGAATTCTTAATTAATAATAATACACTTACAAACCTTAATAGAATTGTTGAAGGAATTTTTATCAAACCTTATACCATTATTGATCGTTACTATTCCAAAATTTTTACAATCATCATATAAATCATTCAAATTATTATATAATAATAGCTGTTTTAAGTTCTCTGCAGGATAAGTAAGATTTTTACTATGATATGCTACGCTCATTATTTTGAAGGCTAAACTATAAATATATTTAATTTTAATAATATAATGGCGACAATTTTTTAGTAAAATATATAATAAATAATTACTTTCGTATTAGTGGCATTTTAAGATTCACAAAACAGAAAGACAATATGTCCAATTTTAATATGAGTTCACACATTCTAACGAAATTTCCCTTTACATAGTTTAAAGATATTTGAAAACATGTGTAAACTAAATGAGTTCTAAAATACAACAAATGTGATTAAAATAATTAGTGTTCATTTAAAAAATAACTTTTAATATATCATAATTCATGTTATTTACCTGTGCGATTTAGGTATAGTGAAATATCTCATTAATGCATCTGTATTACCAATACTACTAAGTAAATAGATACTTTCAAAAAAATGTCTATTTTTATCTATACATGAAGAGTCACTATTAGATGAATTTATAGAATCATTATTATTTATTTTTAGATTTTGGAATATATTAGATATATCAAAAAAAGAATCTTTTTCTATATTATCGTAACAAACTAGCAGCTGTTTCAAATATTCCATAAAATGATTTCCGTGTAATGTAGAATCGTATTTTGACACATCTACTTCACAAAGTCTGGAATTAGAAGTAGTTTATAAATTCAAATTTAACACAAATAAAAATATTATAAAAAAATAAACCTGTATTGATAAAGAATATAAAATTTAACGATTGGTTCTAATATTTTTATACATTGTTTTGGTGGTAAACATTGAATAATCATATCTTGATTTATCGCTCTGAATCTATCAGTTGCATAATCAAATATACATAATGCTGAAAACCTTTCGTCGTTTACAACTCTAAAGCACACCAAACAACAGATGAGAAATTCTTTTTCATTTTTTTAAATTTAATTTATACTTTATAACTTACACTGTAAGAATGTGTTTAACAGTTTTTTCTAATATAGAAAATGGTCTCAATAAATCAGCCCGTTTCAAATCAATACCGGCGGCTGAACGAGTGTAGCATTTTATTATTTTATTACGATCAGCTTTAGGTATCTTTGAATTTTCGGTGCCTGATAAAATTTCTAACGGATGTAGCAATTTTTCTTTTTCTCTTCTAAAAGATTAAATTAAAATTATACCTATAGTATGATTTGGAATAACATGAATAAAAGAAATATTAAACTACTTACAGTGCAATTTCCTTATCGGGGCACATTTGCATGCAAAGACCTAATATATTAGACATTTTAGGTTAGATTATATTAATCGCATAAAAATACAGTAAAACTTTATTTTAAAAAAATTATTTAAAATATTATTTATTGCATTTCAGTGTACTTTATTTTTAAAACAAAATTTAAATGCAAAACAAACACAATTATAAACAATCGCTTTTGACAGTCAATGCAAAACAAATTTTGAAATATAACAATAAAAAATTTAGCCATAACCCAAATTAATTAACAAAGTAATTTATTTGTTTTTTTTTCTCATAAAATTTATATGAATCAAAAATTGAAATAAATCATAATATTAAGGAATAAAAATTTTAAAAATTTACTATATACGTATACATACATATACACATAAGCGCGTGTGTATTAATGAATGATGTGTGTATATCATATATTATTGATATTGTATTATTATTTTTATGTTTAGTTTGTGAACTCATACATAATTTTTATATAATTAAAGATAAAAAAAACATTTGAACACGACTTGTATTAAAAGAAAAATGCTTTATTTACAATTACACATGATTATACAATTAATTGTTTTGAAAACCTTAATATATTTAATATATATATTATCTAATATTTTATACATTAAACAGCATTTAAAGAATGCCTTGTTTGGTATTGACAGTCGACCCTGATCACACCCACATAACAACCTTTGCAATTTATTTTAAAAATTTAAAGCATTTTGAACGCTCGTATTTTCTAGTTGCCACTTTTAATATTAACGATGAGAAATTTTGTTTTATTTTTAAATTTTACATGTTTTCATTATCGTTATTGTTCTTATTTTAATTACTATCGTAGCATCACTGCTGCGAATTGGCAGCAAAAGAAAACAAAAGTGTGTACAGGTGATGTAAGACGTCATGAGTACACTTGTACAGTAAATTTTGATCGGAAGCCCGTTAAATGTTTATATACATTATTAAGTATAATAATTATTTTTAAAAATTAATTAATTATCTATATCATGACAGTTTTTGTTCATTATTCATATATTTTATATTTTTTTACAATATATTTTGATTAATAATATATATGAAATATAATTTCAAGTTTTAATTAGAATTAGAAAATATTTTATTTTTGATTAAAAATATATAAAAAAGTGATGAGATTTATGTTTGATAAAAAATAAATATATTCTATGTAAAAAAGAAAATATATAAAACATATTTAAATATTATTATGATAATGAATTTTAACAATTTTCCATTTTATATTTCAAAATATTATATATATATATATATATATATATATATATATATATATATATATATATATATATATGTACCATTAAATGAATTATAAATATAATTTTACGTTGGAGTGACCAGTTCAGCTTTCACAACCATATAAAAAGAATAAAATAGGAATGGATTGATTTTACTTTTATATCTTAATAGTTTTTTTAATTTATTGTTCATATGATACAGCGGACTACCAAAAGCGAAGAAACTGAGTGCGATTCGATTATGCATGTGCGTGGTGGGCGTCCCCAGAAGTGTTCCACCCACAACCTTCTTGCTTGAACACCTTCTCTGCACGCTAATAGTTCAGTGTTGACTTTTTCGTGTGGTCATCGAAGAGGTTCGTCGTCGAATCAGAGAGACACGTTTCCGTCTCCTCGGATGGTTATTGTCGACCTCGAGTTTCAACACATCGTTGCACAATGAAGCAGTTGAGCAACGGTGCGTCCGCCGGGTCATAGTGGCGTATCGACGTCAACCAAAAACGAACGACCGTCAAACTTAATTTTGCCATATAAACGACATTTACACTCGATAAAATGCCTAGAAAATTGTTAAAATTTCTGATTTTATTCGACAACACATCGCTGCTATACTTTCCCGGACAGTTTCTTTCTGGAAAAGTACTGGTCGAGCTACAGGATGACACTCCTGCAATTGGTTTGTGAATCTACATATTTTTTTTATACACGTCGAAGTGCTGATTATCAAATATGTGTTTGTGAAATTATTTATTGAAATAGTGTTTTCGAAATATTTGTTTTTTCTAATGACGATCATCACTAATCATCGCATTTATGAGGTATTTCAATTATATTGTTCTATAAAAAAATACTTTCAACAATGATTTATTATATTAGAAAAATCTTTATATATTTAGATATTTTACTATATAATACAATATATAAATACTAATTTAAACTTGTTCTTATAAGGTCATAATATCATTGAGTCGTGTGCTATATAATGATAATAACGTTTTATTATTACTAGTTATGATATTTTTACCATTTATGGAATATATCAATTATGCATATAAAACATTTTTTTAATTTTTACATCATTTTATTTAGAATAGTTTATATATAAAAATAATATTTTTTTACGCAAGTTAAGCAATAATCAGCGCACAGCTAAATTAGAAGTGATTTCCGCACGAGTATTATTAACACATCTTACAAATACGATAGTATACACAGTGAAATCTGTTACGTATTATTATTATATTATAATTGTACGTTGAAAACCATAATACTGTGCTATAATCGATGACAGTATAATGCATTAAATGGTGGATTTTATTGAAATATTAAACAATTTTGAATGTTCTTCGTGGTTTTATCCGCTTTTATGTTTCGTTATGATCTCATTCGCTTTAACCGGTTCGACGTTGGCCGCTGGCTAACTTTTACACATATGTTCCGAATTCGGAATATTAAAGTGTTTCATGTGTCGGAATACGAAACACACGTGAACTAAATATGTCTATAATTTATAATATTACAAAAGAAATACATGAATCGAATCGGAATATATTCACAGTTTACCCAAATATTATGTTTTCAATATAATACAAAATTTTTATCATTCCAGAGATATCGACGAATGGTTAAAAATAAAACCCGATATATTTTACATCAATTTTTTTCCTGTTTTAAACAAAGGATATGTTTTTCATAATTAATCAATTATGACGAAGTCTCCATAGTTGTATATTTTAATTGATTTGCCTTTTATAAACATTGTTTCAATATTTTTTTATTTTTAATGACGAACGCAGGCTTTATTCGGGATAATACTGTTATTTGACTTCAGTTCACCTTTATAAAAATGTCATCTCCTTTAACATAATAATAATTTGCATCAATATTAATTATTAAAATTTTTAACGTTAGCTTATAAATAATGTTTTAAATGATAATTTTTAATTTGTGCAAATAACCAAATAAAATTTAAAAATATTTATTAATATTTATAGAAATATTGCTAAAATTATTTTAATATACAAATTAGTAATTTATTAAATTTATTATGAATTACTTTGACATGGTAAAAGTTAAGAGTCCTTTCAGAAATAACCATCAACAAAAATTACAGCGATATTTTTTATTAAATCAATTAATTAACAAACTATATTCACATGAATTGAATAAGAAATTTAGTAAAAAGAAAATTGTTATTGTATATTATTAAAACTAATTAAAACTGTCATTCTAAATTGAAAATAAATGATTATATAAAAAATTTAATAATATTATTTGCATTAATATATATTGTAAAATATTTTACTTTTGATTAATTATAGATAGAAGATTGATTTAATATGTAAAAAAATATTATTCATTCCAAAAAGTTTGGAAAGCACTGCGATAAACTCAAATTCAATGAATATTGCTTATATTATATATAATATTGCATACTATATTTTTATAGACAACATTCACTTTGATTTTTGTGTAATTTTGATACATATATAAATATTTTTTAAAACATAAAGAGAATTTTAAAGACGTTTAAATTTAATTGTTATAAAAAGATAGATGATTAAAAAATATAGTTTTTACATATTTTTGTTTTAGTATTGTATATAAAATTATAGTTTTATCAATCGCAATTTTAAAAGAATCAGTCTTAAATAGAATATTTTAAAGACAACGTAATCATTGAAAAAATTAGCAAGACGATGTTCCGAGAACGTCTCACAATATAAGATCTTCAAGGACTTACAATTCTCAAAGTTAAATCAACAATAAATATTAAACAACAATAAAAAAAAAAACTCCCGCACGCTTTTAATAAAGAATAATACGAAAGTATTTATTACAAAATTGATGTGTCGCTTTTACTTTTTTTTTTGTTTATATTATTATTATTTATATAGCGAAAAAGTAGCCATTATTATTACAAAACTTAAATGTGAGAAAGTCTAGCGTTGAATGCACGATCGTGTTACATTGTTGTTTATTATGTCTTATTATGTTGAATTTTAATGAGAAAGTTGGCGTCATCGAACCAACATAAATTGAACTGACGATTCATCCACATATTATTTTCTATTATATATGAAAAATAAAAATAAAAAAAATATATATAATAACGCCGCAGTTTTATATTGAAGATTCGATCTTCTTATTATATAATGCATACTGGAATTTGAACATTGAATTTGTGGAATAATCGGATGTTTAATTTGCTAAACCATCGCAGGTGTCACAGTTAAAAATAGTCGCGCAATATTTATTCTTATTAGTTGTTTCATTACCGGTATTATTATGTTTTAAATGTGGGTTAGTGGAAAAATATGCGTGTGGGATGTGCATAAATAATTTCGATTATGTTATAATGATAATCAGCGAGTCGCTAACGGAATTTTAATCAGCCATATTAAGATAAATTTTAATAATAACAATAAATATCTTTTTTTTTTCACGTAGGTTTACATTTTCATGTTGTCGGCGAAGGTGTTGTTCGCGTTAGAACAGCAAGAGCTGAACGAATATATGACAAAGAAAATTATATTGATTTCAGAATGAGATTATTGGGTGAACCTGGTACGCATTTTTATCATTATTTTATTTGGTATTTATAAATATATAATTTAATTTTATCAATATTTACAGGACAAGGTCCATCTGTATTATCTCCTGGAATACATAGTTTTCCGTTTAAATTGGGCTTACCACCTGGTTTACCATCCACATTTTTAGGTAAACATGGTTGGGTGCAATATTTTTGCAAGGCTGCATTGAGAGAACCGAATGGTTTGACTCATAAAAATCAACAAGTTTTTATTGTGATGAATCCAATAGATTTAAATCTTGAACCACCTATATTATCAGTAATAAACGTTGATTATTTTCATTACCAATACAATGATTTGATTTGAAAATGTATTGATTTTTATTATTTAATTTTAGCAAGCGTTCCGTTGTGAAGTTGAACATCGTTTAGGGATGAATTGTGTTGGAGCAGGACCATTAATTTGTAGGGTGGCTCTCGATAGAGGTGGATATGTTCCCGGAGAAAGTATAGCGATTACAGCAACTGTTATTAACACAAGTCGTACTACCATCAAAAGTACAAGAGCAGCTTTAACGGAAGTAATTATCATCAATTTAAAGATTTAAATTTATATAATGTCATATAATTATGATTGTAACATGTTATTTTACTAGACGATCCAGTATATGGCCCGAGGAAAAGTGATCCAGACAGAACGAAGAGAATTAGCCGGATTATCGAGAGGCAAAATAAGACCAGGAGAAGAGGATAAATGGTTAAATGAATTACTTTACGTACCACCTTTACCACCAACAAATTTGAGAGGTTGTCATCTTATAAAACTTCAATATGATGTTTATGTAAGTTAACACGATTAATTTATATATATATATGTATATAGAAAATTGAGTTGTTGAACATTTTTATATATTTATATAATAATTTTCAGTTCATAATTGAACCGAAGAGTCTGGAAAAAGAAGTGAAATTACAGTTGCCAATCATGTTAGCAACTTATCCACTTAGAGATAGTGATGACACATTGAAACCGGAAACTCATTATCCAAGTACATTACCAATATTCAGACCATGGTTACACGAACAAGTTGTGCATTGAGTATTGTTTTAATATAAAATATATATTAAGTAAGATAAATAATCCATTTAAATAATAAATATATTAATCATAAAAAATTCCAACAGTGCAATAAATAAGAATTTAAACTTTCATAATTATTAAAAGAATGTGTAATTCTGAAATTTCAGTTCAAATTGAAACAATTTATAACACGCTATTTATTATTTAATATAGTAAATATCATAAAAAAAACACTCAAATTGAATAGAATCAGCATAAAAGCTTCCATGATTCTTATCAATAATGGATTGATATTAAAAATTTATGTTTATTGTACATACATATTATCAATATTGACAATTATGAAATAATTGTATTATTAAAACATATTTAATATGATTATGATTAAATCACAAAGCCATATTACATTAATTTAGATATAATTTAATTGTATGATTTTATAATGCATTTAAAGATAATTTAACATATGTATATTATATATACAAATATAATATTATACTTGAAATTTAGCGTTTTAAAATGCAACCTTTATTCATAATACCATATATTAAACTACTAAAGTATTGATGAAAATTGTGTTATTAGCAATTAATTTAATTTTGACGATGTAAAGAACTTCGGGTTCGTTTTATGTCCACAATTGCAAATTTATATCTATCTGAAACATAATGAACTGTGGACATATTTTTAGTTTCTTCGTTTTTACTCTTTATGTCTTTCTTCTTCTGTTTTTCCATATATTTTGTTCCATAATACCTTATCGTTAAATAATATATTAATTCCACGAAACTTAAAAGGCTCGCTCCAACCAAAAGGCCAAATGTACCACCCATTGATACTGAAAGTTATTTATATCAGAAAAAATACGTAATGACAAGAAGACAACAAAAAAAGATTTCAGTGTTAAAAAAAAATAGCATATAGATTAGAAGATTAAATATAGAATTGTATTAATATGAAACATACCAACTAAATCAAGTCGACTTCGGACAACATTTCTTTTGAATCTTTCTGTTGGCAAATATTCGATTTCAATTTCAACTATATTGGTTTTTTCTTCACGTCCATCGTTCAAGCTATATCGACAAAATATAATAACATCGAAATTAATCTATAAAATCTATGAATATATAGTAATGTTAACTACATATTTAGAATATAGTACGATATCGTAATCTTTAAAATAAATATATTTATTAAAATAAATATAATTTTACCTCTTTTTATCGTCTTTTACAACAGAAATGTCGACTTCAGAACAAGACGGAGGACAATCGCAAATGAGACCTTTGCGATTTGCCCATGGTGGTCTCATAACAGAAAGATCAGGATAATGTTCATTGAGACAAACGAGACCTTTCAAATTGCATCTATCTTTTTCAGCTGAAATATTTTTTTCACTTTATAAATCTATTAATTATTATTAAATTTCCCGATTGAAAGATAAGATTTTTTTTTACGAGTATTCGGCATGAAGTGATCCGTGCAGTTGCACATTTTTTTCTGATTATCTTTCCTGCATTGTACTGTACAAGCGCTGTAAGAATAGTGAGGATAGACATTTAGATAATTTTCATCTTGAAAACGACAATTACGCTGAGCTGGAGTCGTTTCTCTAGTATTTGGATCGTTTTCTATATTTGTTACAGTCAGACGTCTTCTAAAATAATAAAATTCGACCACGATTTCACGTTTTGATACTGACTTTAATATTAATATTCATGAATATAAACGTAAGTGAAATTTTATGTTTTATTATAATATTTAAGATTGATTGATGATCCAAGTTTTTTTTATAAATGTAGCTTTAATTTGGTTTTTGATGTAATTTTATACGTACATTATAACTTTTTATTGATTAATTAAATTCAATTTTTTAAAATACTTTATTTAATAGAATATGTGATTACTCATAATTCTTATTTTTTTCATTTTATTATCAGATTTATTTATAAACCTTATATATTATAAATATTTATTATATATATATATATATATATATATATATATATATATATATTGTTTTTAAATATAAAAAAATGTACTTATGATAGCTGTATTCAGTTACAGTGAAATAATCAGATTGAAGTGATGTAAGTGTAGGTACTTCTTCTTCACCAAGAGTATATATCTGAAAAAAAGTATTAATTAATTTAAATATTTTTATTGATTCAATGAAAATAGTTAAACAATACTGTTGCTGGTGCAAGTATTTCCATAGTGAGTTGTGCCAGCTTATTCTTCCTATTGCTGCTCATCGGATATCTTAACTTTTTTTGTGATCTTAAAATAAACGTTCCATAAATCAAACGACGTATTATATCATATAAAAATTATAATATCGATATTTATACTTGTGCTGTATGGAATTTATTATGTAACATCGTCCGACGTCTGTGTCTATTTCATGAAAGTATGTGCAGCAATCGAATCGTTTACGATTATATTTGCAATTGGCTATCGATTGTTTGCAATTACTTCTCACAATGTTGGCATAATAACTGAAATTTTTCATTGGACACAGTGGATCTGGTTTATCTTTGTTGCAATACTGCAGTGTGTAGAATGTGAGACCTCTAAAGTATGCCAATTCTTTCAAAACTTCTTCCAGTTCAACTTCGTGATTCGTAGTCCAAATTCTAGGTTAAAAATATTGATCTAAATAGTTTTTATCAAATTTAGGTAATTTATCTAGGGAGTTGTGGAAGTTGAGATAATATAGTAGTAAAATTTAATCATATAGAATGTCTTATTAAGCAATATGGTAATATAGTTGATTGAATTGCCATATTGTGAGTCTGGAGTTCATCCTTAGAGAATTAATAAGGGTTGGGCAAAATATTAATCTTTTATCTATATATTTTATAGAAGTACAAAATATAATATCTGTTGATGGAATGCATATATATTTATGAAATATTATAACTATAAAAAAACATTTTTTTCATTTATCTTATTTATTTTATTTATGCATATTTTTAATGGATTCATAATAATAAATTTGAAGAATTACAGATTATATAATTTAAATGGACATACTCATCTGATATTTCATATACTCTTTCCACATTGTCATTTTCACACACTGCTACTGCTGGAAAATCAGTATTCCAATTTTTATAAGTTGTTTCCGTGACAAAAGAGATGGCGCTGTTTTGAAAAGTATCCCATGATGCCGCTATAAGTAAACCGGAACTGAACCAACTCAGAAAAACACAAATAAGCCAAAATATTCTAAAAATATTTTAATCACAATGTGATATATATATATATATATATATATATATATATATATATATATATATATATATATATATATTAAACAAATTCATTTAAATTGTATATATATTACCTTTCGGTCAAATGCAATCTATCATTAGCAATAAATCTCAAACCGTGAAAAGATGAATTGAGTAAATAATCTTTTATAACTGCTCTTGGTGTATTGAACATTTGACTGGATTTATGATTACCATATATAAAACATTAAAATGCTTTCACAAATTCAAATATATATATATATATATATATATATATATATATATATATATATATATATATATTATACGACAACATTCAGTGAAATTCTGATATTGTGTGAAATGAATCAATTTTTTTATGCAAGCATTAGATTTTTCATAATAATTTATTTATAATATTACGTGATAGCCGTTTCATATATTATATACACGAGTTTAAATTAATTATTAATAAAAATGTATCTAATAATACTGTGCAATTGTAAAATCACGAAAGCAATTATGGATAATAATCGAAATGGTTTTTATAGTTGGTTCGATTCACGCGTTTCAAATTATTGGTATTTATTAGAATCGAACGATTGTTAACTGGCGTCACTTGTTTCCTGTTGACTCTCTTGGCTATACCGAGTTTCCTTTTCCGTAATCTGAGTTTGCTGACAAGATTGGAAAATCTGAACTTTTCCGAGAGTTTTTCCCTCCAGCTCGATTTGACTTTATTATTTTTTGTAACCGGTATATCTTCTTTCGTCATTGCTCTTCTGAATCCGCGTACTAAGAGAAAGTAAGGTAATTCGACAAGACTTAAAATGCTGGCGCCTAGAAATAAACCTGCTGTACCACCCATAGATACTGTAATAAATAAATATTTACAAAATTATGGTAAAATTCATGAAAAAAAAAATACATTTTGTATTTCTATTTACCAACTAAATCTAACGGTCCTCTGACGACGTTTCTCCTAAAACGCTCTGTGGGTAAAAAGTCCAATGAAATTTCAACTCTTGAATGTGAGAAGGATGTTGCCATTCTATCATCAGCTATAACGGAAATATCAGTTTCTGTACATGAAGGTTGACAGTCACAATATAGACCGGATCTACTGCCCCATGCGGCTCTCAAAACTGAAAGTTCTCCGTAATGATCGTGCAAACACATGAGTCCTTTCAGATCACAGTGAAAACTTTCTGAGGTGTTTGGCATAAAGAAGTTTGTACAATTGCATATATTCAGCTGTGCATTTTTACGACATTGAACAGTGCATGCACTGTAGGAATGATATCGATACACCGATGGAGGATCTTCGTCATGATAATGACAACGTCGTTGATTCGGAGACACTTCTTTAGCTGCCATGTCGTTCTCAATACTTCTCAACGAAATATGTCTTCTAAAATATTTTAACATATATTCAGAAATAACATAATGTATGTAAATTTTCCACTTAAGTTAAAGTATTATAATTGGATAATTTTATATTAAATTATTTAAAATGCGTGTCATTATTTATTTCGAATGGATTCAACGTATATTTTATAAGTGTGTATATTGGCATTAAATATTATATAAATGGCAATTTTTAAGGTAAAAGGGTAAAAAGAATTGCTCAAAAACAAGTACGTGTCTTACTTGTAATGAATATTTCCAGATACGACGAGAATGTCCGAAGTCAGAGAGGTTAACGCCGGCACTTCTTCTTTTCCTATTATATAAACCTACACGTGCAACACGTAAACGTAATTAAATTCAATTTTTATGATGATACAATGATTGATGCTCGAAGTTGGCCGAAAATGGTTTAAGAAAAAAAAAATAACGAATAGAAAAAAATAAAACTTACATTTGCCGGAACGTGAACGTTCATCGCTATGCTGCCTGGTCCAGTTAGTCTGTTGTTTTCCATCACTAACGACTTTCCAGTGGTTCTATGGAGTAAATGTTGTGTATATAATATTATTAAATCATAAAAAAGTTGTTATCCTATTATTTTAAATGTTGATTTATGTGTGGGTTTGTTTATATATATACATATGTATACTAATAAGTCTACATATATACTATGTTGAAAAAAATATGTGCACATATGTTAAAAAAAATAAAAAATAAAATACTCTTATAAATATATTAAATTCATGATATTAATATGTAATTTTATAATTTAATTAATTCATATTATTAACAAAAAAATATTTAAAATTTAATATAACAATCAAAATTTCAAAGTCACAGTGGGGTCCACAAGTAGCCCCAATTACAATTAAAAAATCGTCGATTTAATTAATATATTCAAACATGTATAATACATACGAAACTCGTTTATTATATCGATTATATTTTTATAAAAGCATAGATTTTTTTTCTAACGAGTTCAATATAAATTATATTAAAACGTTTACAGTATTATAATGAATTAGCGAAATTTGTGCGTGCTCTCATTACGTGCAACACAATGATATTTTACATAAAATAACGAATCGCGTGTTTTTCAAGTCACACATAAAATATTTATTTAATAAGATAATGACTTGAAATCGAGGCGTGTCTACGTTTTATATTATATATTTGTCTACTGTAAAATTAGGCGTTTAAAACGCGATGGTTAAAAGTGCAGTATACGATTTGTTATAAATATTTAGATAATTTTCCAGTTATCAATTTTTATAAATCATTCAATTATATTATGTTAAGATGTAATATAGATTATGTCAATCATCGAAATGACAGAAGATGAATATATTCATTTGCATTCGAGCGTCATATTGTGTTTAATCTTTTTTATTATTTTTTTATGCATATAGATCATTATGATTAGGATTATTTTACACTGGTATATATCAAATGGAAAATTGTTATTTTACCTTCCTTGAATGGAATTTATTGCGTAGCAAGGTCCAAGTTCCGTGTCTATGGGCAAGAAATATTCGCAACAATCGAACAACTCATCCGCCCACGTGCAGTTAGACAACATTTCATCGCATTTGCTTCGAACCTGAAATATTGCATAAAAGGCTTTATAAGTTTGCGATTTTTATGTATATTTATTAGCACGATTTTTGCATTTCGTTGTTGCCGTTGCTAAAAAAGGATCGAGTTCAAAATTATTTCATTTCATATCGTTACTAATAATAGCATTTTTTTTTTAATATACTCAAATGTATTTTTATATTATAAAATATTTTCATTTATAAAAAATAAACTATGTTTCTTCACTTATGAGTTGTGACCTAAAATTGAATCGCCAAAGCTCCTAAGAGAGATTGCTACTCTTTGATCAAAAAATACTAATTAAACAGATTACAATTCACCAGAATAATTTTACTTATAGTAAATATATTTTATTTTTGGAATTGAATTTAGATCACTTAGTTGAACTTTCGGTAATTTTTTGGAATACATTCTCTAAATAATTAAATAGGTTAACGCGTCTTCGGAGTAAGAAAAACAAACTTTATTAAAGTCATTTATTCATCATTAAATCGTGAAAAATTAGGATTCAGTGTAAAATTATTACACTTGTAATTGACCTGTCGAGTTTATATACAAAATATCTAGCCCTAAATCTTTCAATTTGGGTTAATGATATATTTTTGTATATATCACCGTTTAAATTATTGATTAATGTGTATTTCATTATACTTGGATATTTTGAACTTTAGACGAAGCGTTGCAAAATTTTATTTATAATATATTATTTTAGATTTTGATTCGTGAAGGAAAATTAGTTAAATGAAAATTATTTTCTACGATAACGTTAAAAATATAATCACGTCAAAATATATTTACCATATTTGCATAATATGTAAAATTTTCCCTTGGACAATTAGGATCGATTTCTTCAGATGCGCAGAATTGAAACAAGAAATAGCTGACTCCTTTATAAAAAGCGATTTCTTTCAACACTTCCTCCAGATTAAAATCGTGATTCGAAGTCCACAATCTGTCAAAAAAAAAAAAAATAAATAAATATCATACAAAAATTTGAGACAACAAAATTTAATTTAATTACGAAATTTGATACTTATCGGATGCTTCTTCGATCCTTTCGTTGTTTTCGACCTCGCAAACGGCCACCGATGGAAACTGAGTTGTCCAATCTTTATAAGTGGTTTCGACAACGAAAGATATTGGATTATATTTGAAGGCATTCCAAGACGCTAGTATTAACAGCGAAGATCCATACCAAGATATGATGAGGCATATCGCCCAAAACAATCTTCGAGAAAGTAATTTCATACTCAATATTCATTTTTCCATTTATTTCAATACGCACCGAAAGATTTAAGAAATTTTCGTATATAAAATTTTTAATTTTATTTTAAGAAAATAGTTTTTTTTGGGAATTTTTGGGATAAAAAAAAACTTACCTCTCAGACCAATGAATTTTTTTATCGACCAAATATTTTAATCCGTGTATAGATGTATTTTCAAAAAATTCCCTAATAATAATTCCTAACATCATATTGATGATGATCGTTTGATGGACAATGTTGGAATGTAATTTCAACTGTAGTGATATAAAAGAAAAATCATAAAAAAAGAGTTTATAAATTAATACAAGATTTCTAAAGAAAATTTCTTTTTTCATTTTTAATATTTAATTAGGAAAGCTCACTGAATTATCGTTAGACTAATTTTGGTCTATTGAAATATTTCGTGTTCGTGTTTGATAGTAATAATCGAAACCTATTCATATTTTCAAAACTAAACACGATAGCATCTTTATATTGAAATCGATGAAAGAGTTATGCTATAATTTATATATATATATATATATATATATATATATATATATATAAATTTTAATTTTGTACAAAATTATATTTAGCAATAATATGCAGAACACATAACTAGTAGGTATTAAAATTTTAACACATTATTTTATCTCTTATTATATATATATTTTTTTAAATCATTTGTATATACAAAGTTACTAGTATTTTAAATTAAATGAAATTTTTTATCAATCAAGTTTAACTTTTTAAATTTTAAAAATTACCTTCTTAAACATCAAGTTTTACAATTAATAGTTATATAATTTATTTTATTGAGTTCAAACAAATGTGCGCAATAAGAACAATGTTTTCTTTTAAGTATACGTATATAATTATTTATTTGCGTCGATAATTGCTAAGTTCCTCCCAATATAATTGACGCATTTCCTGCTGAGGACGTCGAAATTTAGTTGCTGGTCCTCCGATGAAGTAATATATTATTTCGACAACACTAATAATACTACCTCCCAAAACTAATCCGCACAATCCGCCCAAACTACCTGAAAACAAAATGATAGACAAATAAAATAATAATCATCTCATCAATTTCACAATCGTTATCTTTTTTTTTTATTCACGAAAACAAAAATCGGCCGTTTCGTCAGATTTGCACATTTTTGCTATATTATTGATAAACTGGTTGCCGTCGACGCAATCTTATGCAAATGGATTTGCGTGGATTTTTGATTTCACAAATTATTATTATTCAGACTGTTTTATAAATATATATATATATATATATATATATATATATATATATATATATATATATATATAAATTTATCTGAATATTATACACTCACTTAATAGATCGTACCAATTGGACAAAAGGCCGTGCTCCAAATGGACAACGCTGTCTTTCGAAAAGAAGAAATGCACGACCGAATGGTTAACAAAGACCACGTCTCGTCTGAAACAACCAAAGGACACATCAATTAATTCATTCGTTAAAAAAAAAAGATATTTATCGACTCGTTCATAATGCCGCTTGACATTCTTATAAACTAGTTCTGATATCAAAATGCAATTTATAACGATGACATAATCTTTACTTGATTATTGCCTTTTCCGAGTCTCGTTGACTGTTGATCGAATTTGGTTGCATTCGTATTATATATTGATGTGGACGATAAATGTCTTCTTCACACGGTGGATAACAATAAAAACATGGCGGTGGCAAAGGATTTCCAGCATATTCTCCATTATCTAATAAAATACTCTCTCCAGACCATGCTTGTGACCAATTGTCTGTACATATTACCATGAATTTTGATATAAAGAAAAAGATTCAATTTTTATTTAAAAAAAAATACCTTTCCATCTTTTTAAGCATAAGCTTGCAGTCAAATCACATACGTCTTCCATAAATTGGAACGGCATAAAAAAAGGAACGCATTCGCATGTAGTTCGTATATTTCTTAAACGACAGTTTACCATGCAATCGCTGAAAGAATCGAGGAATTTTATTCTGTCTTCATTGAAAAGGCATCCTCTTGTGTTTACTTTTAGAGCTTTAACGCTATCCGAACCTGTCACTGAGATGGCATCTAAAGATATATATATTTCGTTTTTAGGAGCAACAGGTATTTCATAACATCCACCGCTAGGAACATCAGGATAGTCTTCAGGATTGAAAACTAGAGCCTGTTAAACAAATTTGTATATAAATTTTAAGAATTCAATATAATGAAATGATTAAACTTTATTTCTTACGCTGAAACCCATATTTGGTAGGGTTGTATAAAGATAATCGTCTAATTGAGGATCAAGCAACAAGGAAAGACCTCGTTCTAGACCAGGCAATGCATTTTCTGCAGTGGCCGAATTTAATGTTACATTGCTGTAAAATATTTAAAGTAAATTTAGTTTAATTTGATAAAATAAAAAATGGTCGAAGGATATCGAAATGGTAAAATATATAAATATGAAATAATTATAAAATATTATTATATGTACCTTAAAAATTTATCATTTTTCCTATTATAATTGAAAAGACAACAAAATCCTCGGAAAGTTTTGCGAAATTTAAATATCTTTGAACATTCTACTAATTCGTTGCGCCAAAGGCAACGTTTTATTATATCATCACAACTTGGTGCTAACTAAAAAAAATGCATCAATAAATATTTCAATATAAAAAATTACATAAACGACAATAAAAAAAAGTCGCACATCTTTTAGCAAAGTTTCTAAATTGTAAGGCTCAAGAATATAATGCAAAATATCCAATTGGTCCCCTTCTGGTAAAGCAAAGTCGTAGGCGAGTCCCAAATAACTCATAAGATCAACTAATTCATCAACCGAATATGTAAGCGATTTTTTAATAATTCTAAAATATTTATACATAAAATTTTTTTAAATTATTTTTTTTTGTATTACACAGTATGTTAATCAATTTTACAATTCTTCTGCAAATCTGGTTGTTCTGTTGCGACTTAATTTATTATAAGGACAAATTCCAAAAGCAGGATGAGCTACTGACACCAATGGAACATCAGTAGGCAATCTTGAAGTAGCAACAGGAGCTAATATTGCCGTATTTCCAGCTACCCAAATTAACCAAAATGCCACCGCAGTTGCGACAATATGAACCAATCTCCACAACCACCTAACGATATTAGCAGATCAATATACGGAATTCAAAGGTCAACATAGTCGTTTATATTAATTAACAAACCTCTCCCAGTTCTCCATAGTGTTATCGACTATATATTGATAGCAGTTTATCGACGAGTTTTCGAAGTATTCCTTTCCGGTTTTTTTTATTTTGCTCCATGCGACGTCTCTGAACTTGATTAATTTTTCTAGGGCGATCGATGAAAGTTCACCGTAGCTGAATTTTTTAACGCCAGCCGTTGTGCCGCCCAAAACAACCTTTTTTCTTCTGCCCATCATTGTTTCTATTTGTCTAATCAATATAGCCGATTGCCAGCTATGGCTATTATGTTTGTTAAAAATGAAATATCAGTCTATTTTTATATTAATTAAATGATTTTATTAGATAAAGAAAAAAAATCTTATATTTAATTATTTTCATATACAAATCAAACGAATCCAAAAGTGATGGGTCGACGTGAAGTCGACTTCACTATGGATAAAATGACTATTTCGACTGAAAAAAATCAATATTTACGTAAACGTATTTAACACAGGAAATGAAAAAAATTTCGCCGGATATCCGCATTACTCATAAACAGTAGATGAATATAGATAACGTCGACATTTTGTAAATCGCCATTCTTTGTTTACCGACGCGTAAATATACTTTTATATAGTGTTTATAATGTAGTCTGTTTTACGTGCGACTTTGCGCAATTTGCATTTGAGGACAATGGATTTCAAAATCTTGACGATAATTTACCGGGAATTCAACATTCATGATACAACGTGAAATTGCCCAACTTTGGGGTTAATAGAAATAGTAGATAGTGAATCCTCGCTGTTGCGATTATATGACAATCTTGACCCTGTTACGTGCCACAACTATGAGTTTGTTACCGTTACGCAATTTATTTATTTATTTTCGAATCGAACTCGTGTTGTTACGATTTTGGGGTTAAATCGCATTTTATTGGCATAATGAGATGTGTTTGAGAATATTTTTAGAAAACGATTATTAAATTCTCGGTCACGATATGTAATTATTTTTAACCGAGCGCAAAACAAATTGCTATAAAGATTGTATCGATTGGTTTATTAACGTGCTGATATTTTTAATTTTATATTTTATTATGAAACGATTAAAAATAGCAGTACAGATAGTTTTCGATTTTTTGATGTTTGAACTCATAAAAGCTATATAATTTAAATAATAAGTCAACATTTATATTGACCTGTCTACTATTTCAGATCAAAATATATATATTATACTAATTTCAAAATTATGAATATTTTTGAATTAATAATAAAAAAAATATAATATTACCTGATATAATATATATCGTTTATAGAAAATTGCTATTTTGAAAATATATTAGAGAAAAAAATATTAATATAATAATAATATACGTATAGCAAAATTTCACTCTTAAAATAAAATTAATACGCTAAAAACCGTCATAAAAATCATTATTAAAAATATTCATTTTATATTAAAAATATATATCGATCGCATATGCATATAGACGAGATATTTAAACAACATTATTTTCATCATAAATAATATAAAATTATATATACAAAAAGAAAAGTGCGCTTTCCGGTTTATCTACATAAATTATCGTTTTTTAAAGTGAAGATATCACTTTTTAAAATGCATTTCGATTTAATTTACATTCGTCGAATATTCATAAATATTATTATCTATATACATAAGTATATAAATTATTAATAAATTAAATGCAATTATAAATCAATACCGAATCAAAACACCGGTTGCAAAGTAAACAATGTATTTATATTAACATTACGTGCAATTAAACGTAATAATACTTTTTGATTTATTGATTTTTCAACAATGTTTTCCTTTGTTGCTATGACGAATAAAATATACTACTATGGAGCCGTTTTAATATAATAACATTAAATGACTTGTACATTATGCAAGAAAAGGAAAATGTTAAAAATATTTTTTATTTTGAAAGGAATAATATGTATGATAGTTACGCGTAGAACTGGTGACTCGATCTCGTAAACACTTGTATCGATTGAACAATATTATTCTTCCATAGATGAATTATTATTTGTATTGCATGCAAGTTGTGTATAATTAGATGTATAATCAGATATATGTTGATATATAATAATACACTGAAACGTTATATCATCGAATTTTGGAACTGAAATTAATCTATGCGATTCTTGCAGTGAATGTGTTTTATCGTTTTAAAATATTTATTATAATATTAAACGACTTTTAAATTATGATGTTTTGAGAAAGTTTGAAAGTGGTCTACTTATTTTAAAAAAATAATAAATGTCTAATATGTTTATATAAATGAATTCGTTGTTCTATCGATTCTGGTTTTGGATTTGCATTGTTCGCACTCTTGCATTTTATTATATATATATATATATATATATATATATATATATATATATATATATATATATATATATATATATATATATATATATATATATATTGATGTAAAATATTGCGTGACTTTTGAATATAATATATTTTGGATAGTATTGGTCTAATGCCGAGTGTTAATATATAAAAAAGTGAAAGTACAAAGGGTGTATATGCAAATTTAATTAGGAAAAAATGATGTCGGTTTTTGAACGTTATGTGGTTAAAATTTAATACATCATATGAAATTTAATTAAAAATATTGAATATTAAAAACAAGAAGATTTTTAATATTTTATTCTACAAAAGATTAAATTATGAATGAATAATATATTAACGAAATTTTATTCTCAAAATTCTATTAGTTATTTTGTTCTGAAATATTATTTTCATAATTTAATATAAAGAAAAAAATCTTTCGACATATAAGTTAATCAGATTTTTATAAGTTTTAGTTGCAAACTGTATGCCTAATTTTCAGATATATTGGATATTTTAAAATATATCTGAATATAAAATATTAATGTCTTTTCCCAAATGATTAATTTATATTCAACATAATAATTAAAAAATATATAAATGATAAAAATAATCGCAATTGCAGTTAATTTTAAAAATATCTTAAAATTAATCATATTTTTATAAAACAATCAATAAAAATAATTAATCAAAAAGTTTTCAAATGTAAAATGAATAATTTAAATTATTAAAAATATTTCATTTAACTCGATAAAAGTTAATAAATAAATATTAAAAAAAAAAACTTTGGATCGATCTTTTCTATATTTTTTAGTTAATGCATTTTTGATCAACGCTTATTAGCATAAGTGCTTCTTCGCATTAGAAGTTAATTTAAGACAAATAAAAAAAAATAATATATATATATATATATATATATATATATAAGAAACAACGCATTTCATATAATGACTAAATTATACAAACTGTCCGTGACATATTTGACCGTCTAATAATAATTGATGTAAAAAATTAAACGCTCACGATAATGTTATCGTGACTTTTCGATCGACATGAAAAGATTTACAAAATTATATAGGCGAAAATTACACACTATAAAAGGGATCAGAAAATAAAAATAGCCCGATTCCAAAATTATTATTTTCATACACACACACACACACACACATATATATATATATATATATATATATATATATATATGTGTGTGTATGAAAAAATAAAATAATGTTAATATAATGATCGATTATAGTGAGTGTTTATTCTTGGAAACGTTCTTGATATTGAAATTGCGTAACGGACATGATCGTTCTATGCGCGGACTGTGAAGTTAAGTGCGTTTTTTGAAATTTTGCAATACTTTGGAATTTCGAGAGGTTTCGTTTTGTTTATGCGATTGCGTTTAATCAAAATATTATATATATATATATATATATATATATATATATATATATATATAATTAGATGGAAAAATTCGATACAAAATGATGAAGAACGAGGAAAAGTTCAATAAAACCCATTTGCAAGGTTAGCATACTAACTGTATGTTTATTTTCGTATATTGGATATGAAAATCGTTATATTATATATTGAGTTATACGTGTGTGTGTAATTTAAGGTGTGAAAGTACTTTTTTTTTTTTTTTTTTTTGGTACATGTATTTAGAGTTTACATTTCATCGAACGAGCTTTAAAGTTTACATTTATATTTGAATGTTATTTAAAAGCGAAAAGTCATTGAAATATTTAATATTTTAATTTAGTGTTAATTTAACATATCATAATTATAATCGTATTATATACATATTTATAAAAAAAAACGTAATATTTCATCCGAAAATCGTCAAGTCATTTCATATAAATAATTATTCGAAGGTTAAACGTTGTGTTTGCGATTCAATTTTTTATATTACATATTAAAAAAATGATTTAGCACTAAAGAAATATGAAAAGAGAGGGTCGTATTAAAAATATTAATATTAATACAAAAATAAATATATGAGCTACTATTTCGTATTTTATAAAAATGAATATAAAATAATAATAATAATGGGCAATTTTACGATGCAAATGTCTTAAAATATTGCGCAATAAACGAATAAATAACGATATTGAAAGAAAGTTAAAATTTCGTTACCTTACTTATTTACATAAAAAATATCCTATAAAGTTTGAAGAAACAAAGTATATATGTAAATTAGATATTAAACTTTGATCTCATCCGTTTTCGAATCAATCTTGCATTGTGTTATATTATATTTGTATAGTAGGGCCACTCTTTAAATTTCATTTCTATTTATCTAACGATATTTTATTAGTCTAGTGTTAAATTATAAATAAGTGAATACATTTTTTTTTAAAATTATATTAATTTTAAAATGAATCGAAAAATAATAAAAGAGTATTAAAAATGAAAAATAATAAATTCTTATTAATTTAAATGACGATTATAGAAAAAAAAAAAATTATAAATTACGTATAAAAAAATTTGTAATATTATTCGTGTAATATAGCCGTACTTTAAGAGGTCAACTGTCAAAATCGAAGGAAAATTGAATCGTAAATGCTGAAATATTTTATATAAATATATATATATATATATATATATATATATATATATATATATATATATATATATATATATATATATATATATATATATATATATATATATATAGTAATAAATTGAATATCGACATGGTAAAAATGTATATTTTTAATTTTAACTATCATTTAATATTAAATTGTAAAAATAAGGTAGTATTTAAGTGTGACTCCGTCGTCGGCAGCGGCCCTAGTATTATATATATATATATATATATATATATATATATATATATATATATATATGATTTTTTTCTCTATACTGTGTAATCGTATATAAAATGTTTATATTACATATATAGTTAATGAAAAAAAAAATTGTCGAATCATGATTAATGCACATCATACAGTATTGAAGATTAATCGCAGCGTTGACCTACTGTATATGAAACATTAGATGTGTTCAAGTTTCGTTCGACTAAAGGTAACTTTATCGCCCGTTATTTCGAATTATGTCTGTTCCGGTTCGGGAGCTTATGCAAGAAGTCATTTTTACTGACCGACCATCGGCGTCAGTGGTGGTGTCAGGATCCGAAGAGAGAGGGTCTCAGTCATCATCGTCGTCGTCGTCGTCGTCGCCATCATCGGCCATAGTCAAGATAACCGACGTTGACCAGTTGACCACGTTCAAATCTCTCGTGCGCAAGTACCAAACAATAAGCATGCAGTATGACATGCAAAAGTGTGAGTGCTTTTTTTTTTCTTTTACAAAATATTTTATTTAAATTTTTTATAAATCTAATATATGTTTTTATATCGATTTTTAATAAGCTTTTATCATATATATATATATGAGTGTGTGTGTATTTTTTTTTCTTCAAACTATGCGGAAAAGATTGATCAATCGTCGATTTGAACTCATCGTTTTTCGGTTGAATAACGAAAGCGTGTCGAAAATCGTGTCAGTGAAAAAAAATAATCGCATTCGCTAATTACTGAAAATCATCTTCTTTATATGTATATAAAAAAAAATGTTTATAATTATACGTGCACGTAGAATGACCCTCCGGTTAAGTAATTACCGAAAAGCTTGTTTCGAACTGTGAGAATTTTATATTTAATATTATACATTTTATATACTCGCGATGAAACAGTTATATGTGATTGTAAAGTATATATTGAATATTTTAAATTATTAAAAAATAGTAAATTATATGTATCATAATAATATTTTAATGAAATCAAATCTATGTGAAAAATATGACATATTTTAAATTTAACTACTGAAAAAAATTTTTTTTTGTTATATTACATAAAACCTAGATGTAATAAATTAAAAGAAATATAAGAAGAATAATTTGAAAATTTAAAATGGTAATTTTTAGTTGATTTATTTGACATGAAATGGGCAATTTTTGGTACTAAATGTTAAAATGAGTTATTAGTTGAAAAATGTTAATTTCGATTTAAAAATATATTTAAATTATTTTAATGATTGAAATAATTCATCAAAATAATTAGAATTTATTTATATAATTTCAATATTATTGAATCAAAATATGACACAGTAATAACCTTTTTTTTGCTGCAAACGCGTTTTGAGTCGATTTTTCAGAAATGTATGTTTTTTTTTTGTATTATTATTACGTTTAGCAATTTCGATATTTTTTTTTTTTTGGGAAATTTTGAAATATCCTGTTTAAAGGAAATTTTCGTAATTTTAAATATTCACTATATTTATAAAAGATTAAAAGTGTTCGCCGATGTATTATTTTCTTTCATTCATGTTCAGCAAGCGTTAAGTTTTTAGACAACACAATACAATACAAATTTTGTTGCATACGAATCTTAAGATATTTATGTGATTATATTGCAGTGTTTTTCAATATGTGTTGCGCGGAATATTTAATTTATATTATTTAGTATATACGCATGCTTGATTTGTTTTTATTTATTTGTGAAAAAAAAGTTAATATATATTTTATTAGTATTTCTTATCATCTTTTATTTTTTAGTTAAAAATTCGACGTTAAAATAAGAAATAATTTTGGTGAAAAATGATTTACTATCTTAAAAAGAAAATAATTTAATGAAGTTTATTTAACACTGCAAATATGTACTGGGTTAAATATTAAATATTTTATGTATGTGCAAATATGCATATTTTGCTTTATGACAATTGTTAGATTATTTTTAGATTTTCAAAAACGAAATGAATTCCTTGAAAAAGTCGAAAAAATTTTATTTGCTATTTCTAAATAAGAATTTTTTGATAATTTCTTTTTGTGTCTAATTGCTGAATTACTAGTTACATAAAGTTTTATGTTTTTTCTTGTAAAATACAATATATAATCATTGTTAAGACTTTTTTCGATGAATAAAAACGGCGATCGTTTATATCAAAATCAGTTTTTAACTTTCAAATTACCGATTTATATAAAATATATTGCAACAAATTTTAACTTACTTTCTTTTGAACTTAATTCTTCAAATATTTCAAATTAAAAATCGACAAGCTGACTTCAAAACAATATTTTTTTTTTAAAGCAAGTCGAAAATTTTTCTTTATTTTCTTTTATAATTTTGTATGTTTTTTTTTTTAACTAAAACACGATAGTTTTATAAAAAGAAAAATATTGACATGATTTTTAAAATAATCGAAATCAATTATCAGATTCTATTCAACGAAAAATCGTATTTTCACAAATAATTATTACATAAAGAATATAATTAATAAATAAATAATTGTTACGATTTTCATTACGTGTAATCATTTAAACTTCTTTAATTTAAACAATTATTTTTAATATAATATTATATATATATATATATATATATATATATATATATATATATATATATATATATATATATTTAGAAAGATTGAAAGTGTGACGGAAAATTAACATCACTTATGAATTGTGCTTACACATTTCTTCCATTTTATTTAAAAAATCAAAGTAACTTTTAGGGAATATTAAATATTTTGAAAAATCTATATCTCAAAATAAATATATATTTATTTATATATTATACGACAAACGATTGACAAAAATTTTAGCATTAGTACGTCGATTATATGGAATACGACAAAAACGAAAGTGCTAGATTCGCATACGGAATATAATATTGAATAAGACGCAATCGTTTCATGTCTGTTGTACAGATCGCTTCACCTCGTCGTTCAATTACTAGTTACGATTGCATTTAATCGTTGCGCACTTTCGATTGCAATTATTTGACATATGTACGATGCATATTATTATAATATATATATATATATATATATATATATATATATATATATATGTATAAATGACCGGAACAAGAAGTGTTACGCGTTAACCACTGTGTTTTTATGTACCAGACGATGGCCCGGTTCGAAGCCCGACGTTTGCAAGGTCGCAAAACACTCGTGAATCTGTGTCAAAGATTTTCGATTCAAAAATATTTGTTTTTTTCTTTTTTTTTTTGTTTATACGGCAATTATGTTGTGAATTTCGCCTTCGACAGATTCATTTTCAGATAGAGCAATCTTAATTGAAAATTCACTTTTTTTTCCTTGTATTTGTTCCATTTGACATTTTGCATATAATGCTGATTTATTTTATTATATGTACAATATATAAAGTTTTATATATATATATATATATATATATATTTATTTTTTTTTATTTTTTTTTAAAATATGAAAAATTAAGGTGAAGGTTGAATACAGTACTAATGATTCAATTCTTAAATAATTACGTTAAAAATATTTTCAAATTATATATTATAAATTAATATAATATATTATTATTGAAATATATTATATAGATTATAAATATGTCAATGGATAAATGTTCATAAATGCTCATCTTTATCAGTTCACCTTTATGTTATTAAATATAGTCTTTATTGATAGCTATGCATTTTTTTTTCATTTATCTATACTTAATTTTAGTTTATCTTTTTTAATATTGTTTTTCATAACAAATATGTGATTGTTTTTATTAAATAATTAATATAAAATTTAATCCAAATTAATTTATATTAAGTTACTATTATACGATTTTTTTCAAATTCATCTTCATATTTGTATAAATATATATATGAAAAATAATACAAAATATTATTAAAATAGCAATATTCAAAATGTGATCCAAAAAGCTCTATATATTATTTTTGGATTAAACTATTTATACAACCTCATTAATTTCATTTTTTTTGAAAAAAAAAAAACTAAATAATAAAAACTATCTTATGTTCTTAAAATATTTTTAAGATATGTTATCGAATAAATAAAAACTTTTTAGAGTCGATTCAATTTGTTAAAGTTATAAATATATACATTTGACTACAATAGTTAAAAAAAGATATCAAAAAATTTACTGTGAATTTATCAATAAAAAGGAAATTTTTTTTTATTAAAAAATACAAAATAAAATATTATAAGGACATTAATACATGATATAAAATTGAAAAAAATATATTTAAATATAATACATACACATCATAGTATAAGTAAATAAATCGCAATTTCGAATTATATAGTTTAACGGTTATAAATATGTCCGTCGGTTTATTAATTATAATGCCATAATAAAAGCAGAAACGTTTCTCACATCATTCGAAGGAATAGTACGATTATATAACGACAACCGTCGGTGTGTTCGTCGGTTTGCACGTAACGCTCTGAAACGCGTATCGAGCGGTGTACTTCGGATTCTTCGCTTTTACACAGCGCATTGCGCAATATTATATATATATATATATATATATATATATATATATATATATATATATATGTGTATATGTATATATAATAAATATAAACTAGTATTTGTTTATATATTTATATTTATAATATTATAAAAAATGTGATACTGTATAATATATTTTTGTTCGTCTCGTCTCGTTTCCGTGTTCTATGTCGTTTTCGATGAACTAGTTCTTGCAAAAAAAAAGAAAAAGAAAAAAAGAAGTTCTTCGACTCGATGTGAAAAGAATTAGCCAGGTTGGCGATTGTATGAAAGTTACCGGTTCGCTTTCACTCCTGCAAACGCTTCCTAGTCACCGATTTTACGCCGCTTTTGCGATGATGAGCCGCTGAAGACGTCTTCGATACTGAAAATCGACGATAAATAATGAAAAAACGCTTTCTAAAATGTCATAATGTCGTTCGAGTGATTTTACAGATTTGTTCGGTTTTTTTTTTTTTTTTTTTGCTATGGAATGAGAGCGTCGATGTAATCGATGTCATAAGTTCGCGATGATATTATAATATGTGTCGTAATTATTTGTTTATTTATGAGTCTGTTGCATATTTTCAGATTATTTATTTCATAGTAAAAATATTAATGCACAATTTTTTTTCGTTGTTATATATGATAATTGACAAAGGTATATATTTACATATATATATATATATATATATATATATATATATATATATATATATATATATATATATATATATATATTTAATTCGAAATTACTATTTAAAATTTCATAGTATATTTATAATAAAATTAAAAATTGTAAAGTGATATTATCACCAAACCATTACAGCAATTGTAATCTATCTGATATAGTAGAAAATCTTGCTATATAATTATATATTCGAATTAATATAATAAATAGAAGTAATAAAAAAAATAATTAAATATTATATTATAATATCGTATCATATATATATGGTATATATATATAATAATTTTACAAAAAAATAATTATTTTATATATTGATAGTGAATCATTATTTAACACATCAATAACGGGTCATTAAAATGATCATTTTTACATATTTAAAAGTCATGAATAAATTAAAAAAAATATACACAATTATTTGATAATTTTGAGTCATTCTATATATATATATATATATATATATATATATATATATATATATATATATATATATATATATATATATATATAATTGAGAATATGCGACGTTTTCATGAGTAATACACCTGAATATTCAGCAAAATGTAAATTAAGGGTCCCGCGTTTATTTACAAGCGTCGAGATCAAAAGGGTGCGATATTGCGATTTCGAAACGCAATAACCGTAACATACACACAAACATTACACAACATAATTTTAATCTCTTACATAAATAATTAACGAATGAATCGTTTCACGTGATTTACGCGCTCAATAAAAACAGCCCCGTTAATTGCCGGCGATAAATAAATATTAAAATAAAGCGAACGAACATTTTGCGGTCGAACGTGTGTGTGTGTGGGTGTAAAACAAAAAAAAATACATATCGAGCCGCAATTTCGCGGTATAATAGGGTGCGGCCTTTAGTAAATATAGAGAGCCGCAGTTATAATAAGCGGTTACCTTGTTTGTCGTATATAACGAGCGGTCTTTATTTGATTTCGGCTTATTTCGTTTGTCGAATAGAAATGGAGTGAAATTATATGACAATGTTTGGGGTGAAATATGTGTTTGCAAATCACAATAAAATATAAGGGGGGGGGGGCCTTATATTTTATTGTGATTTTTAAGGGTGATGAATCATTGTAATTATTATATGGATTTTGGTAGTTTTTATTGGGTGTTTTAATTTTATTTATGGTAATTTTGTATATATATATATATATATATATATGTGTGTATGTGTGTGTGTGTGTGTAATTAAAAAACTTTTCAATTTTCAATTGCCTTTATTTATAATATAGCTTTCAACCCTGAAGTAAACAATGGCTTAAATCTGAAAATTTGAATTTGAAAAACACTTTCAAATCCAAAAACACTATAACGCCAATGATATCATATATTTTATTTATTAAAATATGATATTAAAAATTATATTTTATATTATATTATTTGATTTTTATGCAAACATTTACAGTGACAATTTAGATTAGTTATATGAATTATTATATTAGATCACGTAATTTATATGCTATTAATGTCAAACGATACAATTATTTTTATTCATTAATATTCAACAACTTAACATTGATTATAAATCAATACAATAAAAATATTATATATTTTTTTTGTGAACCATTTCCGTTTAAAAATTTATAAACGCCGAATTTTTGCATAATAAAATAATATCGAGAATATTTTATAATAAATTATTCGTAAAATAATATTAAATTAAATATGTAAATATCGATTTTTACATTTCAGAATCAATTACACGGTTCATTAACACATCATCGATTAATAAATAAATAATTTCGATTAAATAAATAAATTTTTAATTTTTTTTTTTTTTGCTTTCGCAACGAAAAATGCGATGAAACGAGCGCAATATTTATTTTTATCGCGTTTCTTCTTCGTCTTGAAAAAAAAAATTACAAAACATATAAAATATAAATGAAACGAAATCGGTAAAATATCGGAATATGCAATCGGTAAATTAATTATGCAATTTAATATCGAATGCTAATCGTGCCGCAAATGCGATTTTCAAAAGGCGAATGTGCCAATTTTCACGTCTTACCGTTTTACCATTATTATTATTGACATTTTATGAAAACTGGGGTAATTATCATAATATAATCGCTGCAAATGCAAATGATGCAGGTGTTGTAAAATTCGAGGATCGCACACAGAAAACGGTCCGCGAAAGTTCGATGATGTTGACGTTTTTTTTATTAAAAATTGTGCGTAGAGCTAGTGACTCGAAAAATCAATAATTATTTATGAGTAGTTATATTCAATAAAAATATTGATTTTATCGTAATCGATTATACGACATAATGTTGATTTTTTTTATTGAATTATTTATGCATTATTATAAAGCTTTTTATTAGTAAATAGTATTGAAATGATTTAACACAATTTGTATTGATTTTAATTGAAAAAGAATGAAATGTATTTATTAATATAAAATTTGAGTATCAAATTTATTAAAGAACTTAAAAAAACTAATAATTATGAGTTTTATTGATATTTAAATTACAAAAATTATTAGAATAACGTTTATATAATTTAGTATGTAATGGGAAAATTGATAATTTAGTAAATTGCATTCTTTATATAGTTACTTATGTAACAAGTAATCCTTGAAAACGATATAATTTATATTTAAATAATGTGTTGTATATTCATTACTAGTTTTCATTTTTGAATAACTATTACAAACTATAAATCACGATAACGACCAATTTAAATATTGTAAAAAATAAATGAAATTATAATGTTAACAATTTTGTAGAAAATAAATATGCAGATAATTTTATTTATAAAATCGTATAAAAATATATGAAATATATTTTTAATATGAAAATATGATCAATCAAAAGTATCATTATTCATCACGAATATATTTAATTATTTTATTAATTTTTCTAAGAAATATATATTTATGTATTATTTTCAGTACGAATAGAAAGATTGGAAATTAGAACAGTAATCTTTCTATGCGCTTGCTTAATTTTATTTTCGTCAAAATGTGAAGCTTTTCCACAAGGATTCGACAGATTTTCTTTAACGCCTCATGCAGCCGTAATTAGAAATGCCCAATTAGAATCTAGATTACCATCACACCTCAGAAATCCATTTTATCAAGATCCGAAAACGGCTCGAGCTTTGGCTTATTCTAGCAGATTAACACCGGGAGAATTACCAGTGAATATTTTTATTATTATTAAAAATTGAAATTTCTCAATGTAAATTAATAAAAATATTTCATTTTTTCATATTTCAGGTGTACATCAGAGATGCTGAAAAAATACCGAGAAGAGAAATATACAAAATGTTGGTACATGCAGGTTTTATACCGAGGCAAAGATCTATAAACAGTTTACAATATTTATAATGATTAAAATTCAGAAATAAAATATGTGATATATAGAAAGTATACTATTGTATTTGTTTAGGATTAAATTAAAAAGAAATTGTCGAAATAATTGTTAATATGAAAGCGAATAAAATATTTTAATTTGGACTGAATTTTTGACTATGTTTACTAAAACTCACATTAAGTCAATATGAATATAATTTTAATGCGTAATTATTATTTTAATAGCTCGCATTACATCAAATGCTTTTACTCATTTTGGTATAATAATAAAATATGGTACCTTTTTTCTTTTTAATATTTTTAATAATTTTCATTATATAAATAATTTTATTTCAAATTTATCCATAATATTAAAAATTGAATATAATTGATATTCTGAAACAATAATAGAAAATATTAATATATTTCCAATTATAAAAAATAAATTCTTTATTATACTTTAATTTCATGTAAAAAAGCTTTGTAAAATTTATATATATATTATATATATTACACTTAAAAAATGACATCTTACAAACAATCGCGTTTACTTTCATAAAAGCGATACAAATAGAACGTCGTCGAAATAAATATTTAACGACGTAAAACTTCCGTCGCAAGTCGCGTCAATAAAAGTTTACAGACGTCGACCGAAAAAAGAAAAAAAAAAGCGTCGATCGTAAAAAAAAAAGCTTTCAAAACAAAAAGCGGCGTAGCGAATCATTCACAATTTTCGCGCTGAATCGGATTTTTTTTTCTATTTTTATTTTTGATTTTCTTTCGTCAAAATCGCATTATATAAATATATAACATTTTATATGGCGCAATATTTTATTTTTGTTTTGAATTGTGCACAACAAACAAACAAAGACGATCGTTAATCGCAGTCGACGACGTGAAAATATGGAAAATTTTTACGCCGTTGTCGCGGAAAAAATTTTATATCGCACGCACAAAAGATTCTTGTTTTTACTTCGATTTAATCGATTCGATGTTACGTAACATTTTTTTCTTTTTTCTTTTTTGAATACTGTAGTATGTTATCTTTTTTTTAAGGTGGAAAATTGGGCGAACGTCCAATTTTCCCCCTAATATTCGGTTTAAATCTTAATATTAAGTTAAAAAGTTACATATATATATATATATATATATATATATATATATATATATATATATATATATATATGTAATATTGCTTAGAATTTAAATTAATTTTTTTTTCATTTAAATTATCATTGATAATATAAATTATAAGATGATTGATTTTTTTAATTATATAATAAATTGAAAAAATCTATGCTATAACATTTAAAAAAATATTTACAATAGAAAATTTAAATACTAACAATAGCTTAATATATATATATATATATATATATATATATATATATATATATATATATATGTATATCATAATATAAAAAAAAAATAGAAATTTTGAATGTCTTTATTTTAAGTTCCAGCATTATTTTAATTTTATTTGATATTCATTATGCTAATAATATTTTATTAACGTTTGAAGCATAATGAAGATCGTATAAAACAATACTCCCTAAAACACAGTAAAAAATACATTTTTCTGTCGTCGTTTTATTTATTTTTTTAATATTATTATTATTATTACATAAACATAAAGCCGACACGCAATATAGAATATTTTAACGAATAAGACAAAACAAAAAAAAGTGGTAAAATAAAATAATACAAAAAAAAAATGGAAAACAAGCGTTGAAAACCGAAGGGGGTGACTTTGGCAACGAATCGATTCGGCGCGTTGGCGCTGGTTTTCTTCGTTACCACCGCCACTGCACCCACCACGAAATCATCCCCCTAAGTTTAGATCGTGCGGTAGGTAGTCTACTCGGTGGTAGCGTTCAAAACGTACCGCTTTCGCCAAAAAAAAAAAAAAAAAAACCTCTTGTATTATTTAAACGATTCGTCTATTTATTTTTGTTTAAAAAAAAAAAAGCGGTCGAACAGTATCGATTGTGTGTGTGTGTGTGTGTGTGTGCGTGCGTGTTGGAAAAGCGTCGCGCGGAAAAATCGACGAATTTTCCACCCCCCGTCCGCCCGCTATAGTCAGTCTCGCGACGAGGTTATGTGATTAACGTTCGATGAAAATAAATGCGATATAAAAAACAAAACATTATACAATATCGAATGATATAAATATATTTAATAAAATATACATATATATATATATATATATATATATATATATATATATATATATATAAATATTTAATGGATTTCGTCGATTTATCGACGATGTTACGAAGTCGTATCGATTACAACGATTGACCGGATTCTATTGAAGTGTAAATCTGACGGAAAATAAACAAAGGTGAGAACTATTATTTTACACATTAATATGTATTAAATATTTGTTTTATATATTAAAAATATAAATTAATCAAAAAGTATAGAAATTAAAAAAAACGATATACTTGTAATAATGTATGCAAAATTCGTTCAATTATTATATTACATTTATATTTTATTATTTATAATTTAATAGTATTTTTTTTTGTTTGTTTTTATATTAATCATCAATCATTTATGTTTATATATTATTTTTATACAATTTATGTAAATAATAATAAATGATAAAAAAAAATTTTTTTCTTCAAAATTTTGAAAATATTATTTTATATTTTTATAATATAATTACATTTTTAATGCAGTATCTTAAATAATATTATTTTTTATGTCATTATTCTGATTACTATTTGTATTGTTTGTATTAAAAATATATGTTTGCCAAAAAGCGCCATCTAATTATTTGTTTATATTGTTTCAAGTAATAAATAGTATTAGAAAACATATTTTAATTTTATATATATATATATATATATATATATATATATATATATATATATATATATATATATATATACATTAAATTAGAAATTTATTACATAAAATATCAAAGTTCTACAAAAAACATACAAATTTACTTTTCTTTATCAAAAATCAGTAATAAGTCAGAAACATTTAGTTTTTATTTATTGTTAGATTTTTATCTCTGATTTATTTATTTACATTTTTTTTTTGCGAAGGTAACAAAATATTTTTTTGATTTTTATGCATTTTTTAAACAAAATTGTTTATATTCTAATCACATTTTATGTTTTTATGAATATATATGTTATATATAATATTTGTGGTAAATATAATACAATGCATTTTTTATTATTAATTTTATTTTTAAATATTTTTGAAATTTCATTTTGATCATATAAGAAGTTTTATATATATATATATATATATATATATATATATATATATATATATATATATTTTAATCAAAATTTTATTGCCATATAGTAAAATTTGTATTTTTTATTTTAAGTTATTTTTTCTGTGCACAATTTTATTTTTATACGTCAAAATTGAAAAATAAAATTTGCATATCTAAAATCAAAATTATATTTTTAAAATGACTTTTATAACGTAAACATACGAGTATTAATAATAAAAAAAAACTATTATCGATTTTGAAAATAATATATTAATAGGTATAATGCTTACGAAGCAAAAACTCGATATCGATACTTTACTAAAACGGATAACATTATTAAATTAGATTAAACTACAAAATAAATGTAGTGTTAGATAACAGCAAAAGTTTTAAATGTTTACAATTTTCTTTTAAAATATCTTATATATATTATATTTTCTAATATGTGATACCATATAAAGTTTTTACTTAGAATTTTATGTCTTACTAAATATAATGTATGAAAAGAATTAATAATCGATTTTAATGTTCATGTACAGTATTATAATTAAATATACATAAATATTTTTTTATTCCAGGGAATATAAATTAATATTTTTAATGTTCAATTAGTTTATAATGTTTGAAAAATTATAAATTATTTTTTTTTTATTTTTATACCAATTTAAAATTTTTTAATCTTTATTCAGTACTATTTAAAAAATATATTAATATTAATGATGAATTATAAAAATTAAAATATACATAAGTAGTCAAGATGGAATGTTTTATTATCAAATAATCACATTAAATTTGTTTTTATTATTAAATCACATTTATATTTTTTGATGTATGTTAAATAGAATTTTTTATATCAATAGATTCATTTAAATCGCACTATCTAATTTAGGTAATATTTTAGATCTAATATTAAATCTAAACTTATTTTTATGAGATAACTATGATTCTAAAAAAATAAGTTTGCATTAAAAAAAAAAACTACTGACTCCATAAAAAATGATGATTTTGAAATAATATTCAGTCCACTCTATGAGATTATTAATTTCATAACTCATTTTTTTATTTTTATTTATATATAATATACTTTAGAAATTCTTCAATAACAACTCTTTAAATAATCTTTTTTTTTCTTAATAGAAATGAAAATATGTTTTTACTATCTATTTTTATTCAATTTGAATATGCTAATGTAAATTAAAAATATTTATTTTTAATATTTAAATTATTATTAAAAAAAGTTTACTATTATAAAATGAATAATATATATATATATATATATATATATATATATATATATATATATATATATATATATATATATATATTTAAGTTATATATTGTATAAAAATTTGAAATTAATATTATATTTATATAGCAATACTTCAAGATGTGGTGCGAAGGTTGGCCATCGAGGATGTCACTCGGAGTCATGTGGCTGACGGCTGTCGGCGCTTCGAACTATGGAAAAGGTTTAATTCTGGGACTTCCGTTGGCGATTTTAGCCGCAACTTTAGGAGGTAACTAATTGCATATTGAACTTTGATAATTTCGCGTGATAGCATCGCTTAAACTTTGAATGGATATTGCAATATTGTCGACCTTTAAAAAAAAAAAGAAATTCGAATCGATTCTAGAAACCTTTCAAGTAAATGCCATCATATTTTGTTCCGCGGCGGCGGTTTTATTACGTTATTATTATTATTATATATATATATTTTTTTTTTCATTAAAACGCTTTTCCGGCGTGTCGAAATTTTCATTTTGGCGCTTTTCACGACAGATATATGGTATATATATATATGAATGGTATATGCGTAATAGTTTTATATCGATTCTTAACGGGCGATATGCGGCATATGAAAAGTAGTTTTTGTTCGGTCAGACCAGACACGCTATCTTCAGATTAACTTCGATTTTTTATGTTTTTTTTTTTTTACTTAGTTTTGACCGAATAAACCTTCGCAATTATTATAAAAGTTTTCGTACATTTTTGAAATTACATACTATATATAATATATTTAAAATAACAATAAGTAATATTATACCTTATTTTTACTTTATTTAGTGTATTTTTTTTTACTCTCTCAAATATTACATTATTATTCATTTATTAAGGAAACGTTGATTTTTTTATATACTTTTGTCAAAAAAAAAAATATATATATATATTTTTAATTGAGAATTATTTCAGGTAGTAAAAAATATTTTTAACAAATATGTACAAAAAAAAGTTAAGATTCCATTATGAAATGCTAATTTTATCATTTCATAATTAGTAAAAAAAAAATATTTAATTCAATTCAAAAAGAACACTTAAATAGGTACATGTACATATATTTTTAATGAATCATATTAGACATATAATAGACAAAAATATATTTTACATATCTGACATAGTAATATGAAAAAGTAATTTGCTATTCTTTCATCGTTAGAATGTATAAAAGCTTGTATTGATTATGGCTATTATTATTTTTGATATACAATGAAAAAAATAACTCAAATTAGAAATGATTCCAGCTCAGATTACGTCGCATTTATAAACATTATATATGAGCAGGCATATGAAGCATTTTTTGAAAAATGATACTAATTATTAACAAACATGATATTTCACGTAAGCCGTGTTAAATATAATCCGCTAACCTAATTTATTTTTCATTTTAATTTGGTATAATGTTTTCGGCAAATATTATTTCATAATAAAAGATTATAGCAATTTGTTGCCTTTATTTTTTGATTATTCTTTTAATAACTAGTTGATGTGAAGTAATATTGGTTATTTTCTTATTCGTCATTTTGTTAATGAGTGTTTTTTTTTTTGTTTAAATGATTTAATTTCTTTCAAAGGTTGTTGTGGCCGTGGTGTACGTTCAGCTGGTGTAGGTGGTGCTTCATGGAGTAGATTTGCAAGAGAATGGAGTGCTCTTTTGGCTCGATTAGGTGCTTTAGCAGGAGCTGCAAGAACTTTAGCAGCTACTTTAGATGCATTAGCTGGAGGTAGAGCACATCGATGGCTCTTTGGAGGACCACCGTTACCACCGGCAACTGAGCCATGGCCGGATCCTTTAGCAGTTGCCGCTTTAGCCCTACTTTGTCTTATGCTCATGTGTGGACTAGAGGTATTTTTAAAATTTCAAATAATGCTTTTACTTTAATATATTTGTTATAAGAAAATGTATTTCAGAATTCCACAACGTTCACAGCAATAATGATTTCTTCTGTAATAAGTAGTGTGGTGTTTTTTATTATAACCGGAAGTATTGGTATAGATCTCGTCAATTGGCAGAGTCAGAATTATTTGCCTGAAGGATGGAATGGGGTATGAAATATGTTTTAACATTTGAATTCGATTCTGATTACTTATTTTTTTTTTTTATAAATATCTTTCATTTATAGATGATTTTAGCAGCTGGATGTTGTACTTATGCGTTTCCAGAGGCGTTGCCAGTTACTCCAACCACTTCGAAAAAATTGAAGTGCTTTGGATTAATGCTTATGCCATTTTCTTGTATGGTAGCGTTGGCTATTTCTTTTAGTATGATAAGTGAATATAGGTATGCAGTGGCTAATATATTAATAATAAAAAAAATAGTATGCCATCACTAGAATTATAGTAAAATCATAATGATATTTTAACAGGGAATATTGTGATTCCGTTGTGCCTTTAGTACAAGTGTTTGATACGCATCCTCCAGGATGGGCAAGACCTGTGATGGCATCGTTTACTGTAGTTTCTTTGGCGCTTGCAATGACAGAGATTTTACCGCAGGCTGTGAATACATTGGTCGTGATGGCCGGACCAGAATGGAAAGTTCTAACTAGAGTATTAACATATGAAAGTTCCACAACTGGCAGTCAAGTGCTTGCCGTTTTTAGTGCTGGTTAGTTCAATATCATCCGATGATTAAAATTAATATGGAGTGATTACTAATGCATGCAATATGTTACATTATTATTATGTAATATACGAAAAAAACTCATAGCGTTTTCATGTATAATTATCAAAACGTATTACATCATTGTTCTAAATATTTGTTAAAAAATCCAGGAAGTCTATCAGCTATATTGGCATTTGCTTGTCCATTGCCACATTTAGTAAAACTAACTTGCGCCGGTCAAGTATTAGTTTGGATATTAGAAGCTGGAACTCTTTTGCATCTTCGTTGTCAACCTGAACAACAAATTGAAGATCCATCAGGTGAATATATTATACATAAAGGCGCATTGATATGAACTATATTTACATATATAAATATTTTTTTTTATTTTAGATGTAAGATATAAAAGATTAACGACTTCTCAAACAAGACCTTTACCGACAAAACCTAATAGAAGTGCAAGATTAGCTGCAGGTTTATGGTTTTTGCCGAGATCAGTTCGGCAAGCAGTTCCACCAGATCCACAAAAAATTCATAAAGGTATCGTATTTAAGAATTCCAAATTTAGAACTAATCTTATAATACAGTAAGAATAATTTTAATATTATCGTGAAGGAAACACTGGTGAAGATCGTGAATGTTTATTGTTGGACGAATATGCAGTCGCCACTCTTGCGACTGGAGAGTCCGAACATTCAGAACAATCTGAAGTGTCTGAACACAGTGGGCATTCATCAAGTGATGGAGAATCATCAACTGATATAGATGCAGTAGTAAAAGAATACAAGGACAAAATAACCGTATGAAAAATAATACATTTATCGTAATATATATAGAATGAATGAATAGGATTTTTATGAATGATTTTCTAGGTTGTTGCATCGGTACCTGAATCTGGAAGTGGCATATTGAGAGTGCCAAGTGTAGCATCAGGGAAACGAGCTACGATAGGAGCTATAATCGTGATTTTAAGTAGTTTTCTTGTTGGTATTAGTATTATAGCGACTTTACCCGTGATGCTTTATATTACATTACCAAGTAAGAGCCGTAAATATTTCATATGAATATATTATATTATATATATATATAATAAAATACATTTTTAATATATGCACAATAAATAAGATAATTACGTCTGCGCAATGGCGTCATTGTAAATTGAAATTTTAGTGGTATTCGGAGGAGCGCTACTTTGCTGGTGGCAACCAGCTCGTTCGAATTCAATCGATGTTTTCACCTGTGCAAATTGTGCCTTAGTTTGTTCAATATTAGCAACGCCACTTTTGGCTGATGCATGGCCTGCTGTAGTACTATTCACAGCGGCTGGTAACAATATAATCTATGATGAATTCGTGATGTTATATACGTAATATATTAATTAATGGAATATTATATTGAATTGAAACAACACTGTTCATCCAATAATAGGTTATATAATGTATGCGAGACGTACTGCAGTTTGCGGTGGTGGTGTACGAAGACGTAATCATAGAGCTCCGCCGTTGCTCGGACCTCGGCCTGCACGTATTGCACATCTCGATACTGTTTATATTGCCAGGTGACAAGATAGCGATTCTGATTCGGATATAGATCAGCTAGTTTCGTTAGATGATTAATAAAGATTGTTTGAATGCAAACCATGTATATAGCTTACATTTGAACAATTAAAAAAAAAGAAAAAGAGAATTGCCTTTATTATATACAATCAAATCTCAAAATTATGTATGTTCATTGTATAACATAAAAGAAATATAAATAATAATATGTTAATGTTAGAATTAGGAAGTCTTTCTAGATCTTCTTTTACTCGAATCACCTATTTTATAATATATTTCTCTTGTAACTACACTTCTTAAATAACAATTGTATACAGCATAATATTAAAATAAACGCAAATGCATTTTAGATTTTGGTATTTATGATCCATTAATTAAATATATATATATATATATTACGAAGCCATTATAGATGTCAATTATAAATATATAATGAAACATCTGAAAAAGAGGCGACATAATTTTGAGATTTATTCGAATATATATGCATATAGCTTATATTTACATTTTCCTTGTACTAAGCAAAAAAAAATAATTATGACAATATATTTATTATATACATTTATGTCTTAAAAGCACATTTATGGAAAAAATAATTCCTTATTCAATGTTGAATAAAATTAATGAATAAATGTTATTAAATACTAAATTTGTCTTTTTATTATTTTATTGTATGAATAAATACAAGATTTGACAGTCTTATCTCAATTTAGATTTCATAAAATACAAAAAAGTGAAAAAATACAATTATTATAATTTATTGAATGAATGCTCAGGAATGAGTTTATGTTAGTTATTACAAACGAATTTGTACAAATATGTTTTCCATGAGAAAGAAGTAAAAAAGAAACTAAAAAAAAAACAGAATTAATGAAGAAAATTCTGAGGAAAAATATAATAAAATAAATAAACAATAATAATAATAAATAATTTGCACTGAAATATTAATTTTATATCAAAATATTAAATGAATAAATATTATGCAGAAAAAGAAGTTTCTGGGTTAAATTTTAAGAATATTCCCACCAGCTTCTTAAAACCAAGTCTTAATTTTTTTACAATAAATTATTGTAAAAAAAAATAAATTAATGAACATACTTTCGTAAACTAAAATAAATATTGATATGAAAAATAAAATTGAAACTCATATTTCACTAAAATTGCAAAAATGAAAGTGTTATAAAGAAATATATATTTATTTTTGATAATAAATTCAGTTGAAAGATTTGTATCTTTCTTTACAATAAAAGTTTTACAAGAAATTAGATTTTAAGATGAAATAACCCATAAATATCACATGAAATAACTCAAACATATAAAAGAAATGCAAGAATATTTATAATATAATATATTAAAATTTTGCAAAGTGAAATTATTATTACCCAAAACATTAGATAACAATAATAAATTATAAATTACAGAAAAAGTAATAATAGTCAAATAATAACAAAATAGAAAACAGAACAATTTGTAATGTTTATTTTTCCAGTAAATATTGAAAATAAAGTTTTTCCAAATCTTTGTTTGTGAATTCTGGAACAAATTTGGTTCTTATAATTTCTTCAAAACCCTCATTTATCGTAGGTTGTTGAAAATCACGTCTGAAAATAATTAAAATATATGAGATAGAAAAAAAAATAAAAGAAAAATCTTTATAAGATAAAACACCAACTTTAATGAATTATAAGTAATGGTTTGTATTAAAATATGTTTTTCATTAGTTAAATGTCGAAATATATTATTATGTAAACAATGTCCAAATGGAATATCGAACCAAATACATCGACATGTAAGTTTATATTGTTTAGCAATATTGATCCACTTCTTTCTGTCATCAATCTTGACATTGGTTCTATCAATAATTACACTCTTTTTCATCTGCAAAAGTTATAACAATTTTAATTTAATATATATATATATATATATATATATATATATATATATATATATATATATATATTATGTTCATTGACAAATTATTATAAAAAAATGAGCGTAATTTTATTTAAACCTTAATAAAATCTTCTGTCTTAGATATACATCTTTTCAAGTCTTTAAGAACATCTTGACAAATGATTTCATATCTTCCATTCGATTCCTTGTTTATTTTAGAGGATAAAGTTGATTTACCACATGCAGGAAAACCAACCATTACTAAAATCTATAATTTAATTAATAAATTTCTATATAATAATTATAATAAATATAATTCTAATAAATAAATAAGATAAAGTTATTTTTTATATAAAAATGAATATATACAAATGTTTATTACCTCTTGTGCATCTTTTATATACTGTTTAATATTATAACAAGTGTCGTTTTTTTCAAGAGATTTAATATTAAAAGATGGTTTTTCATATATTTCTTTACGAGTTTGATTCAGAAATAAACTTTCGGGTGTATAGAATTTTAATTCTAAATTTTCAGCAAAAAATCGATCTACAAATGAATGATCTGTTTTTCGTCCAGCTGCATCACCGCAGAAAAAACTTGCTGATTTATCTATTATAATGTTGTCATTCTAGAAAAATAGTATATTTGAATAATTTATAATTTCCATGAAGGCTTAAGATTAAATTAGTTAAAATCAATAGATATTTTTAACATAAAGTATATAAGCTAATATTTTTTAAACTAATGATTTGAAAATTTAGTTATATAAAATCATACTTCATTATATTAAAATGTATACCATTTCCCATAAAATTTTCCACATTCCCGTAAGAGGTTTACGATATTTCCCATATGATGTAGAAATAAATGCTTGAACTGGTACGCCAATTCTCTTAAATATATTTTTAAGCTTATTTTTAAAAGCTTCAGGACTCTGTTTACCATTTTTAATTTGTAATTGATTTGTAAATATACAAATTTTATAACCATCATTAAAATTCTCTTTTAGTTTCTGAGGAACTTCAGAATAATTGATTTGCCAATCGTCAATATTCTGCGGAAATACCTTTCCACTTTTAGTTTTAATTATTGTACCATCTAAATCATATCCTGAAATCTAAACGAGCATCGATTTATTATTATTTTTAATTATTAATTGATAACATTGTCTTTATAAAGAAAAAATACCTTTGAACTCGATTTAACCCCGGCCATTGTGAAGACATATACAGATCCATTGTCAATTTTTTTAAAAGAATCTTCAACGGCAGCTTTGATTTCTACCGTTTGCAATTTGTGTTCTGTTTTTATTCTTTTATTATTGGACATTTGTGGAGAAGTCGGTTTATAATCTGGAGGTGGCTCAAAACGAATGATATATTTGTGGGTATTTAATAAAAGTTCTAGGATATTACCGTTTCCTACAATAATTTCATCGTTTTGTTGTAGTAAAAATCCATTTAATCCCGATGGATTTTGACCATTCGCTTTGACAGATACTATACAATTTTCACAATCAGCCGTAATAATTACTATAAAGAAAAATAATGCAATAATTCATTTAATAAAATATTTTATAATTTATTTCCAAAAAGAATATAACACAGGAAACACAAATACGTGAATAATATTTTTCAAAACAATTAAAAAAAATATTAATAAAAAGTTTATATGCACATGGTATTATTTAAAATATAGTTATATTTATAATAATATCGTGTCGTTAGGAAGTGTCGTAACGATTCACGAATTAACAATATACATAAATAGAATTAAATATAATAAAAAAATATTAAATATAATAAATGAAACTTGTAGGGGTTATGGATGATGATGATTGAGGGTGGTATGAATGAAAGCTTTATTGTGGTCTACGTAGATAGGAACTGGATGTGCGGTTACCGCGAGTTCACTGGGAGAAAATCTATGATTTAAGCGCTATAGCTAGCGTTTAATGCGCCATGTTAACTCTGGAATAGACAGCAGGAAGTTTACATTAAAAAAAACGTATTTGCACAATAGCTTTCTTGTTAACGATAAAATTGAAATGAGAATAAAAAGGCGATTCGAAAATGAACGTGAATTAAAAAAAATGGAATTTACGCTGTCGTCTGGAGAGGTTAACATCGTCAATGTTGGTGAGTGGAGAACGGCCGATTGGAGTTGCGATCCCGTGTAAAAGCTCCACCGGTTTATAAACCAAATTGGATTTTGGATTCGAACCGAAATCTGAATTCGCGTGCGAATTCAAAGGCACTAAATGACATTTACGACGCACCATATCGCTAAATTTTTTGTGACAGCTCTTTGAATTGACGCCCGCGACTATTCGCCCGCAATTTTACCTGTAATAACAGTTCAAATCGCGACCATTTATTTTTTTATGTTTCTAACTGTGAAAACATTTTTTTTATTGAATGATTTATTATGTGAAATAGTTAAAAAAAACAAATTAAAATTATTACTGTTATTTTATTATACTTTAAAATACCATTTTATAATCATTTTGTATTGTATAGATAAATGAAATTTTTAATTTAATTCTGTACTCATTTGTCTCTATATAGTGATTTACAGAAATTCCACTAATATATTGATATTACGTTGTCACTTTTTAAAATTTGCTATGTTCTAGGTTTTACTTATTATTTTTATTATTTATTGTATCAATTATATATATATATATATATATATATATATATATATATATATATATATATATATATATATATATATATATATATATATATATATATATATAATTTTTACATATTCATTTGTATATTAGTTAAAATTATAATCTCATAAATAGTCATTGAACTTTTATAAATATGAGTAAGTGATATATCTTTTTTTAATTTAATATTAAGAGAGCTGTAGAAGGAGTTAAATGGTATAACTATAGCTATAACAGTATTGTTATTTCTATTGATGTTATTATAGATCTTGATGCTATTTACAGCCACTATTTGATTGAATAATTTTTCTTCAAATTGGTAATTTCAAATTTATTTATTGTTTCAGAATTCAATAATTAGTATTTAATATTTCTATTCTAAAAACGATTTTCATATAACAGTTTATAGTCAAAAAAGTATTTATTAGGTCTGCAAAATAAAAAATAGAAAACTGACATGTGCTACGTGTATTTTTGACGTTTCTTATAGTGTCATCGTTTTCTACGAATTTTGGATTTATTAACAGAAAGGTTGTATTTATTTTTATTTATCTTATTATATTTTATTTTAGCCGCTTAACTTAAGATGTTTTTATAATTTCATGTAATTTTGTTCAAATCATTATACAATATATACATGACGTGTATCTCACATTGACAGCTGTCATTGGTAAAGAAAATACGAATTTTAATTGTTTTTTCCATATTATTTATTACAAGTTTTAAAATAGTAGAGTTTTAATTTCAAATTGTGTGTATTTTTCAAATTTAAATTTGATATATTATGTTTAATATATGGTTTCAGTTTGTTAAAGTTTTTTATTAGAAGAAAAAACACAATAGGCAATATGAATGTTTCTAAACGTAGAAGGTCGGATGGATCCTTAAAATTAATAGAAAATGGTAGTGATAAAGAAACGGATGAACCAAGCAATATAAAAGGAGACAGATTAAACATAGCTCTATTACTTTTTTTGTATACCTTGCAAGGCATTCCTCTTGGTTTAGCCGCTGCAATACCTATGCTTTTACAAAACAGAGGTATCACATACAAAGAACAGGTAAAAAAAAACACGCGTGAATAATAAATAGTATTACCCATTTTTTGTTTTACATTGTTGTCTTTTAAAATCTAGGCAGAATTTAGTTTTGCAAATTGGCCGTTCAGTTTAAAACTTTTATGGGCGCCAATTGTAGACGCGTTATATTGGAGAAAAGTGGGTAGACGAAAAACTTGGTTAGTACCCGCTCAGTATTTACTGGGAATTGCAATGTTATTATTATCTACAAAAGTGGACTCTTGGTTAGGAGAAGAACCAAATATGATGCCTTTGACAATTGGGTTTTTTGCATTGAATTTCTTAGCAGCCACACAAGATATTGCAGTAGATGGTTGGGCATTAACAATGTTGAAAAGGTCAGTATTATTATAATTATTATCGTTTAGATATTTTTATTATTATTATAATTGTCGTCTTTTAGATTCGTTTTTTCATATAATAATTTAATTTGTTATTTTATTTCTAGGTGCAATGTAGGTCATGCTTCAACATGTAATAGCGTTGGACAAACTGCTGGGTACTTTTTAGGATATGTAGTTTTCATAGCTTTAGAATCAGCAAATTTTTGTAATTCATATATACGTAGTGAACCACAAGATGTAGGTTTAATTACTCTTTCAGGTATTTTATAGTTTAATAAATTAATGTAATTTCTTGTAACAATTCAAATAAAAAATATATTGTTGCTTCAGGATTTTTATATATGTGGGGTTGGGTATTTGTAGTAACCACAACAGTGGTTGCCGTTTTTAAAAGTGAAAATGACCCACAAATTAATGAGTCAAACGAGTATGGTTGGCGAAAACTCACCGCTGCTTATCACCAGCTATATAAAATTACACGTTTACCTTCAGTAAAAACTTTATCACTGATTTTACTTACAGCAAAGGTAAAATATTGATTTATTATTATATATTTATTGGATTTACTTGTTTATTTGATTATTATTATTATTATAGATGGGATTTAGTTCAAGTGATGCTGTATCTGGATTAAAATTGGTCGAAGCAGGAGTACCACGTGAGCAGTTAGCATTAATGGTTGTTCCATTAGTGCCTATTCAAGTGATTTTACCAATTGTAATTTTCTTATTTTTTTAATATTAATATAATGTATATTAATGTTTATATATATAATTTTTAATTTATTATATTTTAGATTTTGAGTAAGCATACTACTGGTCCTGAACCTTTAAATTCTTGGTTAAAGGCATATCCTCTTCGTGTTGCTTTTGGTTTAGTAGCTGCACTTATTGTGAGCATTACTCCAATAATGTTACAAACTACACCAACACCAGTTTATCTATTTCTTTTATTGCTTTTATATGCATTCCATCAGGTACTTCTTTTCTAAATCATTAAGTTTATTTATTTGTACTATTATTAATCTTATTATTATTATTATTAGGTATGTTTGTTTAGCATGTTTGTATCTGTGATGGCATTTTTCGCCAAAGTATCTGATCCTTTAGTAGGTGGTACTTACATGACACTTCTTAATACATTATCTAATCTTGGAAGCAATTGGCCAAATACTTTGGCATTGTGGGCTGTTGATCCTTTAACATATAGAAATTGTGAAAATTTACCATCAAATGCAACGGCTTCGTTATTAGAAAATATTTGTGATTCCCACCATGCAAAGCAGGTAAATATAATTATTTTCTAGTACAAATATAGATTAAAGTATTTATTTTGTTTGATATAAAAAAAATCAATTTTATTACTTGTTATTCCAGTTATGTACCGATGGAGGTGGTACTTGTATAACTTCACTCGATGGTTTTTATGTAGAAACGTTAATCTGTTTTACTTTAGGTATAATTTGGTTAAAACTTGGACGTCCAGCTATAATTCATTTACAGAAATTACCGCTTTCACATTGGCATTTGCCTAAAAGTAGACAATGATGATGTTTAGAAATATTATACTTTTAAAATTCACGATTTTTTTTGTGTGTTCTGCTAATTTTGCTCCTGATGAAAAATTGTGAATATAAACTTTGCAGTATGGGATTTTTTATATGTGAAAATACGTGAATTTTTTTAATATAATATTATAAAAATAATTTCTAGACCTGGACAATACCATTATACAGTTTTATTTTTAAACAATTTTAATTTATTTAGTACAATTTGTGAGTCATATAAAAAATAATTCATAATATAGTCCATTTTTGAAAAAAATAGTATTTTAACGAGTAACGTTTACGATTTACAATTGAAATTCACGTTTAAATTGTTCTATAAATTATGAAAATCGCAGAAATACAATAGTATTTTATAATACTTCTGTGTTCAAATATTTATTAAGTATTTTACAATTTGTAAATCTATATCAATACATAAAGATGTATTATTTTTATATTTTTAATTACTGTTTTTTTAATACTAATATATTCAAAAGTAAATTTATTAAAATAGGGACGAGTTATAATGAAAGAATATAGTTAATGTGTTTATAATAGCAATTAAATGTTTATGCACATTATTTCAATATACTGTTTTAACGTTGTTATTTTTTAAATTTATTTATTGAAAAATATGGTTGTTTTGTTGTACGTAAATTTATAATTTTTGCACATCGACATAAAATTTTTAAATTTTATGTCGATTCAGTGATAATAGTAATTTTATTAATTTATGAATTGAAAAATATTACTTTGTATACATATATGGTTAGTTTTGAAATAGAAGTAATCACATATTGTTATATAATCTCTGTGTCTAAGTTTTATGTACTTCGTGATATATTGTATAATATATTTTTTTTGATAATGCAACTTTGCATTGTGAGACTGTAAATATTGTTTTATCATTACCATTCCAAAAAAAATAGTATAAAGGTGCTATACTTAAAAAAGAAGTATTATATCAGTTATATATATATATATATATATATATATATATATATATATATATATATATATATATATATAATTTATTTATTTATATTTGAAATTGATTATAATATTGTAAATATGACGAAACATAAATATTAAATTAGTATTTTTCAAATTTTACTGATGTAATACTTTTATAAATATAGCAGATCACTGATTGGTCGAAAATTTGTGGATATTGTTGTTAAATATTATTATTTTTTTATCATATTTTTTTTCTTTTAAAAATTTAGAAGTCTCCTTGAATTATATATATAGTATAATATTATAATACACACGTGTGGTGTGTTTGGTTTTATTGTGCACTTGAAAAATGTGTGATATTGGTATTATTAGACTTTAACACGTTAATTGTCTAACTGACTTGAGTCATAATGGAATATATTGTTTTGATTATAATCTATTATTTGATAATCCAAAATATATTTTCGTGCACCTTTTTAAAAAATTAATTTTTGTTATTTTCTATATTCACTGTGAAAAGATGTAGTACTATATGATTGTTAATGATAATATATTAACGAATTATATATATTTTTATTTATGTATCAACAATTTAGTTCTCATTTTAAAATAAAAATATTTACTGCAAAAAAAACTTAACGTTTTCTTACATTATTATTTATGTTATTGGGCATTGAAAATTTGTGTTTCGAAAACAAATTGTTGGAAAAGTTTATTAAAAAGAGGCAAATAATTTTGGATGATGAAAGAACATTAATGCACATTTTATATAATGATTCTTTTTCCTATTGCAATTCCCTTTTAATTTTTCTTTTACGTATGTTGATGTAACGTGTCAAAAATAATATTAGTTAAATGAATAGCGATTGACGTGTTAAATATTTAAAATAAATTTATATTTATTTTTATGTATACAACTAAAAAAAAAAACACGCACACGTGTTTGTAACTGTGACATTTTTATAAACATATTTGTAAAAAAAAATGTATCACACTTTGTAATATATTCAAACTTTATGTTTCAATATTTAAATGAGTGTTTTTTTATAAAATGAAAAATGTATGTCATTATAAAAAAAAATATATGAAAATATTAGTATTTTTCAAAAATAATCGTTTATTATTTATTGGCGGCGTCTTTTTCTCCTTATCGATTTTGTATCACTAAAAAGTAAAGTGCTTTTTCAATTGTAAGTTTTTTTTTATCTTCATTTCATTAATTTGTTCTATTTTTTTTACATTTATTCGTTTTGACAAATCAATTAAAATTTGAAAAACAATTCAATAAATGCACTTTTTTCTGTTTTATTTATCTGTAGTTTTAAGTGCATCCTGTTTATTTGATTCAGATATGATAAAATGTATATTATCTTCGGTATGATCAACGATTTTATTATTAACAAATATTTAATTATTCACTTTTATTTTTACATTTTCTAATATATAAAGAGTTGATGGATGTATAAATGAAGAAATTTATATTCAGAAGTTAATATTAATATGAATATTAAAAAGTAAATTATATTTTTATTTATATTATTTAGAATTTTCCAAAATAACATTTAAGTATTAACATTTTAAGTATTCTAAGTAAATCATTTGAAAAAATATGGATTTTGACTAAAACATGTGTTTTTTTTTATTTTCATGCGATTTACGTAGTAAATCGCATTATTTAACAATGCAATTATTTAACCGATTAAAAAATCGGTTAAATAATTAAAAAAAATAATATAAATAAATTGTATAACTAAATTATCTATACAAGAAGTTTATGTATATAAGAAGAAGTTTAAGTGGCAAATTAATGATAATAAAGTGTATTTTGATTTAAAACTATTGAATTTGTATGCTTTTATAGTTTAATATATTAATTTTTGATTCAGTTCCAAAAAAAAATTAAAAGGTGTATATAGATTTTAATCTACATAGTTATAAAGATTAAAGACGCATCTTTATGTATTTTTCTTGTTTATCAAATTTAAATGGAAAATACTACATTATTAAAACATTACATATTTTTTATTAAATTAGATTACGATCGTAACACTTCACAAATTATCTCATCACTAATAATACAACATTATGCATTATCTTTTTTATATAATGGATCCATTTTTATATAAATAGTATCTTAGTAGTTTCATATTCAGTTTCCAAAGATTTCTTCATAGAAAAGTTTGAATATTTCAAAAATATATAAACAGTACTAGATATGGAGAAAAAATTTCTTCTGGCGGTGATTGTTTTAATCGTAAGTGTTTTACAATTATTTTTATTTATAATAAAAATCCTTTATATTTTATTATTATTTTTTTATGTTAAATTTTTATTTGTTTTATTGTTTTTTGTATTATGAATCTTTTGATTTTTTTTCTATAATACTTTAGATTACCAATTATAATATATACTCAATTTTTAAATAAAAAAATTGCTAAAAGATGTATTTACTCTGATTTTTATAATTTTGAAATAAATAGATGATTATAATTTATAATATATATATATATATATATATATATATATATATATATATATATATATATATATATATATATATATATATATATATATATTAATATACTTTGCATAATATAATATTTTGATTGAAATAATATGTATTTCGTTTTAATATTTGAATATATACAATATATTTTATGGTTATATTTATATTTTTAGGCAACGTTTAACATTGCGACATCGTCTACTATTAGATTTTATGATGAATATGCTGTTATTTGCTCAGCACCAGGATACACTTGCGATGGATGTACGGCATCATATTTTTGCATTCCTTCGGGAGATGGTTTCATAGCTGAAAAAGTTGAAGATTGTATTATACCAGCAACATGTTTAGCGGAAACAGGAAGATGCACAACGGAGCCAAATTTTGATTGTGACACGTCGGTAACCGATTATGAATTCCGTTGTTTCCAAACTGGAATTTTCCCTGATGTATTTAATTGTAAAAAATATCATATTTGCATCGAGAATCCTGATAGTAGCAATTCAACTTTATATCAAGTGGATATGACATGTGAAAATTCATTGAGCTATGATCCGTTGACTACTTTATGTAAGAATAAAGATGATTGTCGTTTAATAGTCGAGCCTTGCAGTTATCCTGGTCAGATTGGACCCATTAAAGGCAATCCTTATATGTATTATTTATGTTTGCCGGCTGGAATTGTTCCGAATTACTTCCCTCAAGTATTTGTTTGTCCCAATGCTCAAGAATATGACGTGGATACAGAAGAATGTAAGAATCCCCCGGTTCCTGAAAAAGGCGTTGATGATGATGGAATATGTATTAAAACTGGAAATTTCTATGATCCAGAAAATTGTGGTAAATATCTTCAATGTGCAAATCCTGAGGCTAATCCTGTGTCTCTTGATTGTGGTGTTGGCGAATGGTTTAATTATAGAGAGAGTGAATGTGTTGCTCTTGAATGCACTTACCCATGATTTTTTTAATATTAAAGTTTATTTTTCTTATATAATATATTTTTAATCTAATAAATAATGTTATATAATATATTTTATAGAGATAAATTCAATTGCATTTTATTTTTAATTAATAAATTAAATATAATATAAATATGTATTGAACTTTTTTAAATGTATAATAAAACTATAAAAGTATTGTTTTTTTTAATATTATATGAAAAAAAAATTAGCGCTATTTTTTATACGATATAAAATAAAATATTAATTACGGTTATTGAGAATCGTTAAATAATGGAACAATAAATTTATTTTACATATTTACCTCTACTTAAAAAATAACGATATATATATATATATATATATATATATATATATATATATATATATATATATATATATATATATGCATATAATTAATTAAAACAACTTGAATTTTCATTTGCCTTTATTTATAAGAATAAATATTACATCTAAATAAAATATATTAGTTATTACTTTATATATTTTTTTCTAATTTTAAACTATAAATACGGTAACAACAACAACAATAACGAAATATTAAAAAATAATGAAAAACAAATAAATTGTGCAGCATTCAAACAGACGTGCATTATAATATTAATTAAACGATTTTATAATTCGACATTATCGTTATGGCGACATTATTTTGAAATTATAAATGTATTACAGGAACGAAATTATGAGTATTGATTATTTTGACACATGTATATAAAATGTGTCAAATAATATTTACACTTTGTAATATAATTGAAAGAAAAGTACCAAAAAAATATTGTGCACACAAAATTAAAATTATATCACTAATATTGTGCTTAAAATATTTAATATAAACATTTAACACATATAACATTAAATATTAAAAACTACAGATTCATTCATACAATATACAATTGTGAACTCAACTTTTTTAATGATATATATTTATATGTATATAATATTTGATATACAATAAAATATGTGATATAATATAGCACACATTTATAATAGCCATTTTTTAATTTTACATTAAAATATTATAATTAATACATTTAATACAAAATAGTCAATAATTATCTTCGTTACTTTAAAATATATTATCGTTCAATCTGAGTTTGATAATATTTGATCAATTATTAAACTATGTTTATAAACAGCAATAAGATGTAAAATTTGGATATAAATTATAACAGTGATATTTTTTAATTTGTCGTATGATAAGTTGATATGGGGCATGAAATTTGTGCACTGTCAAGGTTGATTTATTATATAATATGTAGTAGAATTACAATTATTATCGACATTTTATTAAAAAAAAAAGCTCTGTTGTTTTTATATAAGAATTGTTTAAGGTATATTTTAATATAATGTTTTAGTTTGGGGTTTGATATTATTTCTAGAAAATATATTTATATTTGATTTGACAATTTTGTTTTTAGTTTTAGAAATAATTTTTCTATATGAAATATTTTTTTTTGCTCAATATGTTACATAATTTAACGATGAAAATTATTTTAAAGATTTGTATGAGTATTAGATTTTAAATAATATATGCATATATACACATACAAACACGAATGACATATTTATATAATTTATATTAAAGTATAGAAGATAATTTATGAATAATTGTGTATAACATTAGGAAATATACGCAATATCAATGTATACGGACGGTGAGCTGAAGATTAGGTTTCCATTAATTAAGTACTTGTAGACAGTCTTCATATTTAGACTCAAATTAAACATAGTAATAATTTAGAAGCTCTCACTGAATAAATGATCGTCAAACGATCATGAGTTTTTCATAAGTAATAAACATAGTTTCAGAATGGCGATTGCATATTTAGAATAATTTTCATGTTTTTTTTTTTTTATTTTGATAGCAAGAAATAGACCCACCATGCATTGAAATGTTAAATTAAATGCCCGTTTCTTAAATAAAAGCTTTACGTTTAATTTGCACAAGAGCAATTTTCACATATGTATATGTGTTAGATTTTTCTTTTTTTTTGTCATCAAATGACTTTTATCAGCATATGCAATAAATTGCATAATTAGAAAAAATTTCGCTGTATGTAAATTAAATTCAACGATTTACAGTTGTAAACATATGGCCAACATTTTATTCTCCTTCTCTTGAGACGATCGGTTGATGATCTGGAGCCGTGGATCCCCAATGTGCAGACGATGCGCTTGCCAAAAGACCTCCGGTAGAATCGGCTCCAGTTCCTGGTGCACATCCTGCTTGACTATGTCTCATACCATAACCCAAATATACGACCAATCCTAATAATTGATTTTAGTCGTAATTTTAAATATGACCATAAAATATTTTAAAATGTAACAATTTTTTTACCTAATGCCATCCACACAGCAAATCTCGCCCATGTCAACGCATTCAAATGAACCATTAATTCGACGTTAGCTAAGATACTTGCTGCAGGCAGTAACGGAACGAATGGAGCTCTGAAAGGTGGTCTTACTGGACTTTGTTGATGAGCCCAAATGACAACAATGCCTATAATTTATTATTTTATATTTTAATTAAATATTAAAAAAAATAGTTGACCTATTAGAGGAAATATTACTTACAGGCAATCATGAAGACGATCAATATGGGTGTTAATAACGGGGAAGGAGCAACAGAAACATGGGCACATAGAGCGGCTGCTGTGATAGTATAAAGTGTAGTAGCAGCAGTTACTGCAGAACCGGGTGCACGTCCTCCAACTAACCATCGTAACCATGTATGTCTAGCTTTTAAGCGACCAGCCATTACAACCTCGTATACCTTAGAAAGAAATTTCAATATGAAAAGTTATTTTATACATTATATTTTGAATAATTTTAATATTTTACTTCAGAAGAAATTGATCCTGGATCAGTGACAGGTGTTCCTCCTGGAGAACTTTCAGGTGATACATCCATTCCACCTAATCCTAACGCTCTAAGCTCTTCAGAAGTAGCAGGTCGATAACGCAAAATAATTACCGCTGCACTTACAATTGTATATGCCAGCAATGTACCTATGGACATGAATTCTACCAGAGTTTCCAAATCGAACAGTAGAGCAATGACAGCAGATGACATCCCAGATACAATTAAATTTGCGATTGGAATTTGAGTTTTAGCATTAACATTTCCAAAAATGCTAAATAACAAACCATCTTGAGCCATTGCGTATAAACATCGCGGTAAAGTAAATAGAGATCCAAGTAATGAAGTCGTCATTCCACAAAGAGCACCAACCGCTACAGGATATTTTGCCCAATTTAAATTTAAAGAACCAAATGCTTCCGGTAAAGCAGCTTCAGTACTAATTTTGTAAAAAGGTATCATTAAAGTGAGAGCAGCTGAGACGAGAACATAACCGAAAGCTACCAATGTTAATGATAGTACTGTTGCCACTGGGATTGAATATGTTGGATCTCTTGCTTCTTCGCTCGAAGAAGATATACTGTCAAACCCAACAAACGCATAGAAACAAGTAGCGGCTCCGGCTAACACCCCAGAGAATCCGAAAGGCATAAAACCTCCACGACTAGCAGACCAATTTTCAGGATCAGCATAAGAAAAACCAACGATGATTACCACCACAATTACTGCTAAATTGACTACCGTTAGTGCATTGTTAATGTATGCTGAAGTTTTAACTCCAAGTGCTAATAACAATGAAAATGCTATGCATATGGAGAAGGCTAGTAAATCAGGATAACGTCCCAAAAATCTTTCATGAATTTCGCCAGTCCATGAAATTGTAGCATTTGTAACTGCTCCACCAACGACAGAATCTAAATATCCACTCCATGCTCTTGCGACAGATGCTGCGCCTATAAATATAAATCAATATGTTGAAATAAATAAAATCAATAAAATTATTAATAATTATAAATCAATATTTACCAATCATGTGTTCCAATATTATATTCCATCCAATGACGAATGCCCAAAATTCGCCAACACTAACATATGTGTACAAATACGCACTTCCAGCTCGTGGAACTCTTGTACCAAATTCAGCGTAGCAAAGAGCAGCTAAAAGTGATGCAAAGCCAGCTAACAAAAAGCTAAGAGCTGTTGCAGCTCCAGCTATTTCACGAGCAACTGTTCCCGTTAAAACATACATGCCGGCTCCAACCATATGACCTATACCTGTTGCATATGTTACTAAGCATTAGTATATGTAAATCCACATTTATATTTTATCAATGTTTAATATAATTATATAATCTACCTAAAAGAGTTATATCGAATGTTGAAAGACATCTGTTCAATTGAGTTTCCAATGGATCTTGATCCAATGGTCTCGTGCGACCCATACGTAGCCATAGTCCAGTAGCAACTCTTGCCAGGACTTGTCTTCGTGCTCCTGCCATCTTCAGCTATATTAAGCTATAAATTAATATCATTTATAATAAAATATTTGATAAATATTGAATCATTCGAAGACTTTTAATCTTAGAATATTACACACACACACACACACACACACACACACACACATATATATATATATATATATATATATATATATATATATATATATATCGAATAATCTATGAATGATGTAATATTGTAATTTAATATTATAGAAATCATTTTGGGGTATTTTATTGTTTATAGATTAATTTTTATTTGAAAATTTTACATTTTAAGCGATCGAATTCAACGTAACCATTATGTATTTATAGCTATATGAACTATCGGTGAATCATCAAAAAGTGTCTAAAATAGACATAAATCGAAAATGTTACGATAATTTAATAATTATATGAATATAAAACGTTTTTATGAATAATCGTGTATTTATTATTTTATTTTTAATTTAAAAAAATATCGTAATTGTCGATGAATTTCATGAATGAAAAACGAACATATGTTTTGCATATAAAAACGTATAACGCGATTGTATTAGAACGTTGAAGAATTGTTGATTTTGAAATGGTTTTTTTTTAAGTGGAAATATATAATTTAATACTGTTTTATGTTAGTTTTTTTTTATAATCAACGTTCATATGATTAATGCGAGACACTCACGTGCTGATGATGATGGCAGGAAAGTCGAAGAACGAGTGGAACAGCTCATGGAAAATTTTCCAATGGAGCGCATGCGCTTCTATACGATCGATGTTTAATATACAGTCATATCTGCCATTGCCTACAAGTGGCATAAGAATTTTCCGAGAAATTTTCCATTGTTCCGACGTCGTAAAGATTCGCATCGAGCTTTTCATATTGAAATTCTCATTATTAACAGCGTTAATAATGATTTTTATTAAATTTTATCGGCGGCGTTGTGTCTCGTCCGAATGCGAAATATACGAAGGACATCTTTGAATCGAGCCTGAAATCATAATCGAATGTTACAATTGCAAAACTGCACGTGTTTCGAAACGTTTTCGAGCAGATCGCTATTAAATTGATGTAAAATTTTATATAATATAATATATAAAATAAAAAAATGCTATTGATCACAGTGCGTTCTTTTTCTACTATGAAAATAAAAGTTTTCGCCGATGAATTTCATCATAAAGGGTAAAGTTCATATTCTGAAAGCATTCTGGATGAATTTCGACAAAATTGTTTTTTTTGCGTATTGTTCAAAAATCAATACGACTTGTAATAAGGCTGGTGGTTAGCGATCTTTAACGTTAATTGCTGCGGGTTTTGTTGTCGGATCCGTATCCCCTTAATTCGGTGTAAGTTCAATATTATTTCAATGGCATTCGAAATGTTCGGTATTCGGCACTCGAGGGTGAGCGATGTGACTTCTCTTATTGCCGTCGAAGATGCTGATGTCGGAGTATGAGAAAATTCCTACGGGAATAGGAATTTCAGCCACCATATTTGACCTTTGCACTCTCACCTTTGGTGACCCCGAAACCGCAATATGTTTCCCGGTTGAGGATTTCATTTTATGGCGGGACCGGTTTTCGAAAGTCTTTTCGAAATTTTAATCGGGAAAAACTTTCTCCTATCATGTTTTTATACTAAACAAAAGCATTTATTTCTACTTTGCTGGAAACTACGACTGCAGTAACTTTCTTTGAAAAGGCAAACTTTAAAATGTCTAACTACATTTAGGATACGCTTTAAGAGTGCCGTCACGTTTTCTTAAATTCTGAAGTTAAATTTTAAAAAAATAGTTTCAAATAACACACACACACACACACTATATATATATATATATATATATATATATATATATATATAAACCGCAAAACTTTGAATATAACATTATTCTTCTGTTTCATTGTAATCCTTATTATTGAGGGTCATGACCTTTTAATCTTTTGGTTAGACAATGAACGATTCCCTTCCCTTCTCTCGACATAATACCAATCTCAAAATTTCCACTGTGGTAATTCGTATTATGGTCTTGTTTTAATTGCTCTACTTCGTTGAGGTTTTTTGCCCGACAAAGTCTGAGAAAATCAGTTTTTCTAGATAGTTTTAATCCTGTCTTGCGTTATATGGTATATCCGAAAAAAAGGAATACTTATTTGTTTCGATCATATTTATTTATTTTTAATTTAATTATAATGCTTCAATTTTTCTAATCTTTATTAATATTTATGATTTCAAAACATTCTCCAATTTTCACTTTTTTATTACCAAAAATCCCAGTTAAAAAGAGCAAAAAACAATTTTAAGTCGTAAGAAAAAAATCAATTAATAAAATGGATTGGACAAAATTCACTGATTAAATTAAAATAAATAATAAAAGCCAATTTACAAAATCTTTGTAGATTTTAAGATAAGATTTTTAAATTAAATGATATATAATATTCCACTTTAAGGACATCTTATGTAATCTAGTTTCATAGATATTAAATGAAATTTTTCTTTCAAGAAAATAATAATACTTTTTAATTAAAAGGAAGCGATATGACTTAATTTAATTATATTTGCGCTTTCGATACGACTAATTAAAATGTAATATTATTTGATTTTTTTCAAATATAAAATTTAAAATCTTAGTTTAAAATATTTTATTAATTGATCTATAAATTAATATTTATAATTATAAATAAAATGAAATGAAGATATTTTTTTGTTTTATTTAAATTATTATTAAATATATTAGACAAAACTATTGAATACGTAGTAAATTTTTAAGAACATATCGGTTAAATAATCAATAACCATTGTAGTCATGATAAATTTTCAAAATGGCGTAATTATCCACCGAACGATATCCTCGAACTTTAAAATTAAATAGAAAAATTCCTGCATGATCCGAACGCGAAAAACGCGAATAGGACGAGGCGCGGAAAATTTCGAAATCAGATTCATTTCACAATGAAGCCTCATAGAAAATTCTGAGCACGAACAGCCGTGAGACGAGTAATTTTGCGATAAATTTTCCGACTGATATTCGATCCGAGCGGAGGGGTTTTTTTTGCCCCCCCCCCCATGTACCGTCCATTAAAGCCTCAATAAACGCCATCGACAGGGGGGACTATGCCAATTTTCATTCGGGCGTCGGAAAACGTAGGGCGCAGGTTTTTCCGAGTTCGCGCGTTCATCTCACTTTTTTTCCCTCGTTTTTCTACGGCGTCGTTTTTTTACGCTTTCCAATATTTCTCAATATTCTCAGCCGAAAATATTTTAATATAGAAAAATTTATAGATTTCCAATATGCATAATACATATAAATAACCATAATTTGAACTATAAAAAAAATACACTTTTAATCAGTTTTTATTTTGTATATTATATATATAATTATTTAACAAAAATATTTATTTATAAACGTGACTCCATTGTAATAAATAATATATTGACATTATAAACACGAAAGAAAAACTTAGAATTATGAAGACTATTGCGCCAATTATTTTATTTATAATTTAATCAATGATTTAATGCGATTTTTTAAAAGTATAAATATGACATTTTTATATGTGATTTGCTTAATAATTTATTTATGAATACAGGTCACGAATATGATTTTAATTAATATGATTAAAAAATAATAATTTATCAAACGTATTGCTTTTTTAACTAAAAATATTGCTATTATATATGATTTTTTTTATCAAATAATCTATTTTGTATCAAATTTATATTTGATTTATTTAAAATAAATTATAAATTTATTTTCTACAGTTTTATATAATATCAAAATTTACGACTCAAATAAAAATAATTATTTATGTAAAAAGTATAGTAAATAAAATATTATTATTTTTGATAGCATACATCCGTGGTGGCGAACCTATGGCACGCGTGCCAGAAGTGGCACGAATGAAAATTTTGCTAGCACATGAACAATTTTTTTATCAAATTGAATTTAATATAGATTAATTTTAAAATTAAAGTTTGTTTTGAATGAAGCTTTCTTCAATCAATGAATCTTTGAACAGTTCCTTTAGATAAAATTAGACTTGTTGACATGACTAGCAAATACTCAATAGAACAAATCATTATAATGCTTATTTATTTATTTCAATATTTTAATTTAACATTTTATGTTTGAGAAGCGCTGCGGAATGTCATAACCATGTATATTGCTCTGGAATATTTGGTTATAATTTAATTCATTACTCATATTACATATATACAAAACGCGGATTGCATATGAATTAGTATTCTGCATACGATGGATATCGAATAAATTACAAATCAAAATAGCCACTAATGTAATCAAAAACAGTCCGAATATTTAGACTATTGATATGTTGAATTATTTATAAATATTATAGAAATCTATATTTATTTTTAATTTCTTAAAAATATAAACATGTTATATATGTCTAATACATTATAGATAATTTTCACCTAAGTTTTGTGTTAATAAAAATGTTACTTTATATAAAGGTTTTTATCGCAATTTTTACGAGATAAGTTTTCTTAAGATTAGACGGTTAAAGGCTAAGTCTTAAGGGGCAATAGAAGAAGCTATATAAACTAACTCTTCTACAGTGTTAATTATATAAAAATTAAGAAAAAGTTGTATTATCATTTAGAGTGTTTTTTTTTTGTATTTTTCTATCAAAACAATGTATTTTGAAATAAATTTCAAATAATACTGAAATCATTTAAAATATAAGATATTATTATTATCAAGGAATGGAATTGGTGTTTAGTATTTTTATTTTAAATCAATAAAACTTTAGATGTAAGGATAATTTAAGAAAAAAAAATCTGTAAAATTAGATTCCGATTACAATTTCAATCTTTTCAAAATGTAATAGTGTCGAAAGCGATATTTTTATTGAAAAACATTATATTCCAAGTAATAGTGATTTTGAATTTAAAAAAAAAAGACAACAAATTTTCAATGTTATTACGTCGAATCAGTAAGTTTAAATTGTCGTTTTCTGCGTACATCGCATCCATTCAACGGCGATCCTATACTTAAAATTCGAAAAGAGAGCGGACGAATGAGTGCGTTACCACCGTCGATCGTCGTGTCCTTTGTGCGTCGTTTCTTTTTATATCGTTTAACAACGATCCGACGCATTTTCCAAATGGGCTCACGGCGATCGTTCGATTCTGAAACATTGTTTTTGAGTCCGTTTTTCCACTCCTTCATGCCAATAACGAGCACGGTTTCCTACCTGAAAATGGCTTCCGACTCTTTTCTATCGCTGAAAAATATATATATATTATATATATATATATATATATATATATATATATATATATATATATTTCGTTTCGATTTTCAATCTGGCTGATGACGGAACCTCGATTCTGGTTACGTGCACCGTCAATTTAACTGATGCGGTTTCATTTCGAGATGAAAGCGGACGCTGAAAAATCAATACGTTTATACACTTTCACATCTTTTTTTTTCAGCGTTTTACTTTTTTATTTTTCGTTCTTGTCTTCGACTGCTCGTTATACGAACTACATATATAGTTGTCAGGTCGATGCTATATCTAAAAATGATATTTTGTATGAATAAAAATATAAATAATATACATTTTTAACCTTCATAATATTAAAGAGATTTATAATTTCAACATTGATATAAATGAGAATTAAATTTGTTCATTCAAATTTATAATAATATAAAATTTATTTCATTTATATATATATGTGTGTGTGTGTGTGTGTGTGTGTGTGTGTATAAAAATATAAGATATTGAATTATATTTACGCACGTTTGCGTTATAAAAATTTATGAATTTTCCTAGTAAATTACGACAAAGCGTAGCGTTTTTCCGTGCGATTTTCCAGTATTTTCATGACTGCGTAGTTTTTGTTATTGCCACACGAAAAATAAATAAAATAAAAGAAAAAGTATTTCAATGAAAAATTAGCCGTTTTCCGCTAATACGTGATGGGCATAAAATTATGTTATTTTTTTCATCTCTTACGGTTTGAGGTCAAGTTGGTTCATGGTTATAACGACTTTCGGATATTTCGTTAATTTTCCATCCGTATAAAACGTTTGGTAGTTCAAAAACTTTTCCTTATATATATATTTTTTTTTCTACTCTTTCACACTCTTTTTGATAGAAGTATAATATTCTATCGTACGTATTCTAGAAGGAAATTATATATATATATATATATATATATATATATATATATATATATATATATATATATATATATATATATATATAAATTGAGAAGATGGCAAAACCAATTTGCTAACTTTATTACTGGACTTGTGCAATTGTATACCACGTTACAAACATTACATATAAACTAAAGTCAATTTATATTTTCAGTATGATATATATATAATATTTTTTATATCATAATTTGTATTGTGTTTTAATTGTAAATTTTTATTATGAAAAAGTTTATGTAAAATTCATAAGTGTTTCACATACAGAATAACACGAAAACTTTTCAAAATCAAATCGTATATAATCTATTATCACTGCTGACATATTATATAATAGAATTTACAAGATTTACATGAAACGTTGAATTTTTAACGAGCTCGTTATGTAATTCACGTATACGGCGAAGCTCGACAAACTTTTTTAATTTACGAAAGCTCGTAATATAATCGAGACAAGTGCCACAAGAGACGTTGAAAATGCGGGATGAATTTGAAGATGAAAATGCGCCGCGAATGGTGTTAATATGAATAATTTTTTATTTCCAGGACCATTCATGGATTCAACGCGGTTTTCAGGACATGTTTTATTACGCTTTCGGGTTGTGATGTTGTGTAGTTAACTTTCATTACATAAATGCACAAGAACTTTTCACGGTAACACTAAAAGCACTCTTGTATAAACTGCCTAGCATTAAAGTTCTAGTAGAGTTAATGCCGTATTTGTATATAAAATTTTTCCGGTCTTTACACATTTACATATATTGTAGTATGTAGAAACCTTGTAAATTTATATATATATATATATATATATATATATATATATATATATAAATTAAAAAAAATATACACAAATTATATATAATTAAAATATATCTTTTATTTATTATTACATAGATATTTTAATATTTATTATATATATATATATATATATTTCAGCTATTTTATTTTTCTACTAAATTATATATATTTTTTTGTAATATGTTCAGAAAAAAATATTTAATCGAATTGAAGTATTCATTTTATTACATAAATCAAAATTTTTATAATTTTAATTTTCACGAATATATGTAATTAAATTATATAATTTGATTTGTAACAAAAATGGATAGGGTAGAATAATAATGATGGTTTATGCGACATATTTATGAAATATTATCAGATATATAATAATATATACATATAGATATGTCTATAATTATTAAGGTGTTTATAGTCAAATATTTTTTTATTATTTAATAACGTACATTCGACTAAATTTAAAAATATTTTTATTTTATGCGACATATTAATTTTGATTATTGAAAATTTTGAAATAATAATTTTATCACAATAAATACGTATTATATCTTTATAAGTTTTTTAATAAAGAAAATATAATATTAATTAAATATTCATAATTTCAAAAATATATTTCTATTTTTTTAAACGTATTAAATTAACGCTTGATTTTATTTAATAATATAATAAAAATATTAATATTGATTTCCAACAATTTTAATATTATTTATGAAACATTGAGCAAAAAAATATTCGAAATACAGAAGTTTCCAGAAATGATAATATATATAGAATTTATTACAAAAATTGCACTTATTAATTCCATTTTTTTTATTATTTTTTGTCAAATTTAAATTTCATTTAACTTTATAAAAAAGTAACACAAATTCATAAATATACATATATATATGCGTAAAAAATATATTAACAAGCTTGAATATATATTGTATATTCAAATTTACGCTGTTTTTATCGAAAAATATCACGTTTGTTATGTAAATTCGTATTCTGCATACAAATTTGGGATACGTTATCATTCTGTCACAGATAAATAAATGTTTATAAAAATAATAAAATGTTTAAATATTTAGTAAAGATAACCAGATACACATATGAATTAAATATATTAAATAATAAGAAAAAAACCACAATGTACAAAAATTATAAAATTTATATTAATTGTAAAACAATATAGAAATTGAAGTATATGTAAGAATATTTTGAATAATATTTATTATAATATAATTCACATTTACATTGGAATAATAATCAATGTTTTTTATTACATTGTTTATTTGGAACTTTCACTAAATAGTTATGAATAGTTTGATTTTGATAAAAAATATAAACCTTTCCTGCAAAAAATATGAAAATATCATAGAAATTATTAATACGTGAAACAAAAAAGTATTTTTATTTTATAAAAAAATAATTTCATTTAAAATTTTATAACATATATGAATATATTTTTATTAAGCGTCATCTATATTGTTCTTAAAAATTATTATATGTAAATTAATAGAAAATTTATCAATTTTTTTTATTTTAAAAACTTATATTACATCGATATAATGTTATGATTATTTAACATGATCCGTAATTTAATAATTAACATTATGTAATTGGAAAAGTTTTGTGTGTGTATGTTTTTTTTTATTTACATCGGCCGATAAAACTGTAATACTCGTAAAAAAAAATATATTGGCGACGGAATATGGCACCTTCTAAAAAATCCATAATTTATGTTCGCTCGCATACATATTTCAGATAAAAACACGTGAAAAAAAAATATGATTGCAATATTTATTATTATGGAAAAATGATTTACGATCTATGTGAAAATATCACCATCCGAGTGGAAATAAAAAAATATGTATTAGAGTTTTCCAAAAATAAAAAAGAAATTTATTTATATACACTCAGATATTTATTCAACATGAAGAATTAACATAGCAATTGAAATTTTTTTTATATATAAAGTCGAACATATATATATATATATATATATATATACCATATATAAAGGATTTAAAAAAAAGTTTAATACTTGACGAAAATTAAAAAACTAATATTTATAGTATAGTAAAATAACGAGGAAAAGAAATGCTTTTGATATTTCGCAATATTCGGGTTCACCTATATAAATATGAATTTATCCAATAATGGTATCTTTGAGATGAAGAAAAACATGAAAAAAATGTGAAAATTCGATATTTATTATTTTTATACGCGAACAAAAGAAATACGTAGAAATCGAATTTTTCACATCATATAAAAGATAATAATTGGAAATCGTGTTAATATATACTCTTGTAATATATAGTATTTTTTTTTCAAAATATTTAGTATTTGAAATGGTGTATTTCCTGCATTACAAAATGTAAATAATTTGACTGAAAGTGGAAAACTTCTCAAAAAAAACCAAAGAAGGCAACGGGAAACCACTCTAGTATTTTTCCTGGAAAAGCTACGTGTTGGCGATAGTTTTATTACCATTGACACGTAGTTACTCACCCTTGAACTTGAAGTTTCAGACATAAGAGGATTTTTATCGGGACAAGAAAGGGATTAGTAAAGTAATAAAACAATTAGGTTAGTAAATCCTTATTTTAAAAGTTTCCAATATTAGTTAACAATGAAAAATCACACTGATCTTTTTTTTTTGGATATCACTTTGAGAGTAAAACATGAAAATTTTAAATAATATATATATATTATTTAAAATTTTAAAGGAATATTTTTTTAATAAAAAGAATTTTTAATCAATTCCAAGTGGATAATAAATAGTTAATAAATATATTTTTTAATTTTGATTTTGTCCCTTATTTATATTAAAAATTTATTTGCAGGCATTTTTCTTCCATACGTTTTTTTTTGCAGACGTTTTATACAAACAAAACTACAACAAAATGGATAGCATTATTTGCTATTCTTATATTCCTTCATAGTGTTATATAATGCATAAAATAGAATTACTGTCAGTTTTTATAAAGGAAAAATTAAACAGTTGACCTTATATATATATATATATATATATATATATATATATACATGTATTGTATATACAGATAGATTAAAAATTGAATTTGTCCGTTGGATGGGAAAACATTTTGATCTTCGTAAAACCTTACGAAGGTCTCTGAAGAGACAACAACAATGAAAACGAAGACGACGCATAGTTTCCATGGAAACGTTCAGACGCTCGGTAGCCGCCGCCCATGTACAGGGAGCCGCCCATCGGAAAGAAACCCCTCGCCGCCCCTCGAACATATGCCGAAGATCCAAATTATTTTTCTTCAGAGCGTTTTTTACATAAAATCATCATCGTAAGATTTAAATGGACGTGAACGGCTCATGGTCGTTAATTGTGCTATTATGATACGAATTTCGCGAGACAAATTAATTCGCGTCGGGGGAAGAGGGGGGGGGATTGCTTGACGGTCTGATCAATCAAACGCGGGCAACAAGTGATGTACGCGTCTCTTTCATGCACGTGCATTCCAATGTTATTTCGTGTGAAACGGAGATATGAACGATGAAACCCCCCTTTACCCTTCAGCATGGTGTTCACCATCGTTTCGATTCACCCCGCGAAATCAGTCTCCCGCGAACCGCGACGCGGTATTGTCGTGTTTCGCTCTTGCTGTAGGGGTTATTTTTCCAAGTCAGGGGTAGTGCAACAGGAGACTTCGCCATGAAGACGTCTTCGTTCTCTTTGAGGGTTATGCGGAGGGTGAGTCGATATTTTTTTTATCGCTTAATATAATTTAAATAAATTAAAAAAATCGTTATAGATCCAATATACGATGGTTTATTTTATGGATTTTTAATATGTTTTTATTGATATTTTTAAGTGAATATTTTTCATGTTATCTATCATTGAAAGTGTTTAATATTGATTATTATTAAATATTCAAGAGAAAACTTTTCATAATTTTTAAGATCTGAATATGAAAATGTTAAAGTTTTTCGATTGTTATTTGAGATTTTGAACTCTTTTTTTTAAGTAAAATTCTTTTTTTTTACATAAAACATATTTATGTAAAATGCAATTTCTCCTTCGTATTTACGGATTTAGTTATCTATATTTAAATAATATATATATATATATATATATATATATATATATATATATATATATATAATAATATTTTCAATTTTAAAAATTATCTAAAACATTTATGATAATTATAAAAAAATCTTATAAACTATGAGATTCTAGATATCAATAGAGCTTTTAAAACTTATCCGTTCGGATATGAAGGAGGTTTTTATATTTTAATAGTGACCATTTAATAGTTCGATTTTTTATATAAAAAAGTGAAAACATAAAGAATATATCGTCAGTATTTAAAAAAAAATATATATTCGAATCGCAACGGGTATAATAAATGCGGAAAGGAGAAAAATATCGTATTGCAGGACGTCCAGGATTTTCCGCATTAACTTTGACAGTTATAAAATTTATGTGTCGTAAAAAAATACTAAAATATGTTCTTTTTGTTTTTGGCATTTCAAAGAAAAATATTTTAGCATTTTTATAAAAATGTAAGTACTAAAAAAAATAATACTCTTTCAAAGTTTAACCCGTGAGCAGGCGAACAGTTTGTTGTTTCGGTTCACTTCTGAAAATTTTCAGGATTTTCTTTATTACGTATTATTATATGAAGTTTTTATTAGTTTTAAATTAAATTTTAACAATATTGAGTTCTATATTTTTTCAGGATGTAAAGCAGTTTTTGAACTAAAAAAAATTATATAAACTTGTAAAAAGAGTATTATGTTGATATGCTATATAATAAAACATATTGATTTTAAATCTATTCCTTATTTAGAAAAAATATATATTTATTTCTTAATTTATATAATATATTTCATTTTGTATTAAAAATACTTTTATTTGATTACGGGAACTTTGATAAATATATTTTTTTAATTAAAATAGTTTTTTTATAAATTAAATCTAAATATTTAATGCATTTTAATTAATGTTTCCTAAAACATTATATCTGAAAAATTTAAAAAAATCAAAAAATTTTCATTTATTAATAAACAGCATAAAGTTTTCTATTAGCTTAAATCTCCAATAATATTTTATTAACCATTTCATTTATTTTTGAAAGCGTTTCCAATTTTACTTTTGGTTCTATTTTTAAAATTTTACATTTTTATGCGTATATGTTGAAGAAAATTTAATATCGTTTTTCTTATATTTTCTACACATAAAATAGCTTATTAAAAATTGATTGAATGACCTTTTAATTCCGAATTCCGATGAAAAAAAAATGCTCGGTTTATTACTCGAGCTCAACGTGTAGCAATTTAATTTAAATAGTAATCGTTTCAAGTGTTTAATGTCGAGGAAAATGAAATTTTCTCTCGCGGAAAACAATCAACGAAACCAAAAAATGAGTGAGATCCCGAAACGTTTCTTTTACGATGCGTATAAAATAAAGTTTGAAATGGCTCAATTCTGTGCTTCTCAAAATGGGTTCCGCGCATCGATGGACATTATCATGAAATATATTATAACTAAAAAAGATCAAAGCTGCAATAAACGAAAGCTCAATTTGAAATACAACCGATTATTCTCGTTATATATTATATTTATTGTAATGCGTATAAATTATTGATTTTTTTACTGACTTTACATATGTATATATAAAAATATTATTTAATATATTTGTTATTTTTTTTATTTTGATTCGATTATTGATAGAATTATTTATTTGCGCTCATGAAAAACTTAGAAAAATTAAGAGAAAAATCGTGCCAAAAGTATATACATATTTTTTTCGATATATTAGAACTTTTCCGGCCCAAGTATATAAATGTTAATAATATTTTCGCACGATCAGATTTCTAACACGACTCGTAATATTATTTATACGTTTTCCGCATAAGTTTTTACTCTAATTTTGTGCCTATTTTGTTTTTTTTATATATCGAGATTTTTTTTCTATATTTATATGCTTTTTTTTGTATTAAAAATTCAAAATATATCGGAAAAATCGAGAGTCGCGTGCGCGTTGACCGTTTCGTGAGTGTTTATGAAATATTTAGAAGGAAATGCTATTCGATAGTGAATTTTTATTTGCGTTATTTAACTAAGAATGCTAAAATAATATACACATATTGTGGAAAAATTAGCAATGAAAAATTATAATCGAAATAGTATACAAGAATTCGTTTTCGTCTGCAGTATATTAATATATATATATATATATATATATATATATATATATATATATATATATATATATATATATATATATATATTACATAGTAGATTATATAGGAAAAAATACAATAATATTTTTCTATATATAAATATTATTATATATATGTCGTTGGAAACATTATGATGTGGAAATTATGCGTGATTAATGAAAATTATGCATAATTACCGTCGAACTCGGTAAATGTAATGAGTATTATATGTCATCGTGTTTACGTAAATATATCGATGATTGAAAACGCTAATTATTGTCAAACAGAGGGGAAAATGATTAATTATTTTACGTTGAAATTGGTTTTCGATCGACTTTTAAAAAATAAAATATTATTTGATATTTTCAAAATAATAATACATTATTTATAGTTTATAAAGTTTGCTTGTTAAATGTAATGAGAATGATTTTTAGAATAATAGATAGTTGTTATAAATAACTTTTAAGTAATTTTATTTTTTATAACTTTTAAAATGTTAATTTAGATGATGGATTTTAATCCTATTTTTAAAGAAAAATAGATACGTCTTTATTAATTATTAAAAATATTTCTTTTCGAATTTTTATTATGAATTCAGTTTAAAAACATAGAATTGAATAATATTATATTTTTACATACACACTAATTTAATTAATTCGTTATTGTCACGGCATTAATATATAATTCAAGAACGTTCTAATTTTTATGATAAAACTTATTTTTTTGAACGAAAGTGCGTTCGGCTCAATGTAGTTGAGTTTACTTAGTTTTTCCGAGAGAAATCCGCGCCTTCTTTCCTTCCCACCAGAAAAAAATTCCATTAAGAAAATTGAATAACTTTTCAAATTATTCGCGGCGATAACGAGTTTTCTTTCGTTCATAAGCGGATGGTCGGTGTCGTTATATTGTATGATAATTAATCATGACTTTTTATGAAAATTTATATATATTAAAAACACATACATTTAATTTGGCCGTATTGCATTAATTAACTCCCCATACCTTTCCCTATCATCCTTATTTCTTTTTTTTGTCTGTAATTAATGTAATTATACACTTACCAAAGGCCAAGGGTATTATTTTAAAATTCTTTTCACGGTCAAAATGTGCGATTTGAAAATAGAATAGGTGTGTACTTTAACGGGAAACAACAGCCAGATAGAAATATAAAATGGCGATGTTTGTAAAATGTGGCGTGAGTCACGCAAAATTAGCATAAATACATTATACCATACGCAAAATTATCATACAGAAAGCGAAAACATCCCTATTATGACGCCGAAGATCCGTCGGTTGTTTATGATATAACGGCGAGAGCATTTTCCGAAAATTTTCCACAATTACGCAAATTATATCGGAGTATTTGAGGTCAATTTTTCGCGCTCGCTTTTTTTAATTAATCAATCCTAATAAACTATGTCGTTGCGTTTTTGTTTCGTATTTGTTTTTTGACCCATTTCTAAATGTCGAAGTGCCATAGATGTAATAAAGTTTAGCAATATAAATAAATATTTTCGTTTGTGTTCATTTGAATAAATTTAGAGAAAGCGCCGTTTTTTATCGGCATTTGTTTCCTTTGCGTGTAGTTTTTAAAAGCGCTTTAACAAGATAAAAATCTACTTGCTATTTTTTTGTGTATTTATTTATATTATATTAAAAAGTGTGTGTGAGTGAAGGTGATGATCCGAAACAGCGATTCTTAACTCGTGGTCCGTGGACTTTTCCGGACGACGGAAAAGTTTTCGAAAGGGTGCCGGGAAAGTTTAAAGAAACATGTGTCCAAGTTGTTTTAAATAAATTTTTGAATAAATGAATATTTAAACAAAAACACGAGAATAATTATTAATCAATATTTACTTTATATAATGTTGATATTTTTGAAATAAATTATCGTACGTATTAATCTGTATTTTATCGGTAGAAAATTTGGAGAATTTAAATTTTGACCATTCGAAACTGAAATTCGAAATATCAATATTAAAATCTTTTCTAAAATTTTCAAATTTTTGCTTAGAATTAATAAAATATAGTATGTAAAAAAATATTTTTTTTTATTTTTAGAAAAAATTCTTTTGATATTTGATCATATTTTTTTTCTAATCTAAAAAATATTCAGTAGATATTTACATTATAAAAAATATGAAAAACGAATATTTTTAAATAAAATAATCTATATAAAGGATTAATTATTGTATTAAGCACTTAAAAGGGATAAATAAATTTTAAATAGGCGATTATTCCGAATCGAATAAAAATTAAACTCCGAGAAAATCGCATCGTATCAAATCTAAACGTTTTCGCCTTCGTTGGCGAAATTTCCTTCGTCGTATATTTAAAGGGTTTTTCAGGCTTTAGACGATCGTCTTAGGATTTGATCTCGAAAAGGACGCGTCTGTTTGTATTGAAGGAACAATAAATATTGAACACCATGTCTTACCGCCCCTTCGATTTCGCCCTTTGAAAAGAACCAAAGTGAATAACGAAATATCCTTCAAAAAAAAAAGAAAAAGAAAAAATCAACGAAAAATACATTTCACAAAATTTATTACGCGGATTAGGCTGAATTAAGCGAAAATCCATGTTTCTACAAAAAAATAAAATAAAATAAAAATGTCGAAATTAAACACAACATCAACGCTTTTCAAACGGAATATATTTGTATGATACGTCATTTTGACAAATATGGTTCGCAACCCACATAATTCCAAGTTGAAATGGTGTAATCTAAGTGTCTATATGCATGCAAAGGCTATATATTGATCGATTTTACTACAACAGTTCGATGGATAATAACAGCAACCCCCTCGATATATATATATATATATATATATATATATATATATATATATATCATATATTGTATAAGTTATCAACTATTGATCGGTTAAATATCATAGGATAGAATAGTTAAATTTAACTGAGACCATTTTATATCTAATCGCACGTTTATTGCATTCAAATTGGACGTTTTAAACTTGAAGATTTAATAGAAAAAAATATATATATATACTATATAATATAATTACGTGCACACCTCTTATGGATTATTAGGATAAATGTTTCCCTTTAAATATTTATTAAGGACGTGCTTAGTTTAATCACCGTCCCTTTTCTTTAGTACGTTTATATATGTTAATATAAAATCCTCGCATTATAATGGCAGAGTAAAGTTCATCCAAAATAATTTATAGTACAAAATTGCTATATACGATGTTTAACCTTGATGTTGGAGAAAAAAGATAAAATTTATGCTTTTAGAATAGAAAAAAAAATCTTTTAAAAAACATAAAGATAGCTTTTTTAGATTAAAATGTTAAAAAAATGCTCGTTGTATTGATGATGGCGAATATTTTTACGATTTATTTTATTATATTTTTATTCAAAACATTATATAATATATAGTATTGTTTAACTTCTTTTTTTTTGCGATTCTACAAATCTAAATATCCTTTATAAGTTTTTATAATACAGTTCTTTTCTTGAAATATTCACGGTCTGAAAAAGTTTATATTGCTTATTTTCGATGATCAAATTGGATTTTGTGTATAGGATGTAGTAAATCCGTCGATAGATACAATAGAAATAGTACATAGGCAACTTATTTATTTTCTGGATTTACATCCTTTTGCAAAATTTGAATTTATATAATGTAGCAAATAAAAACATTTTGTAAATAGTTTCTTTACAAAATTATTAATTTATTAAATAAAAATAATCACTAATTATAGATTTTTATATTTTAAAAAAATATTTACTTAAAATGAATTGGGTTAAGTAAATATTTAAACAAAATCAATCTATATTCAAACTTAAGAATATCAAGTATGATTTTTATGATTGAAATAATTCTACTTTTTAACGTTATATTATATTTTTAATATATCAAAAAAAAAAAATCTGAGCGTTGGTGAAAACGAGTAAAAATTGTAAAATACAACGCGAAAACCATTATTCAACATTATATTTTTGTAATATAAGAAAATTGATTTTGGCGCGTATTGTTTCTTTTCTGTCGCGCAATTTATTTTTATTTATTTTTTTCATCGCGCCAATATTCAACGTAACGTAAAATGAAGTGAATATACGAAGCAAAAAAAAAAATAAAATAAAATAAAAAATAGGGGTACGAAATGGAATCGACAAACATGTCGGAGGCGATTTGGGAGAACACAAATAAAATCAAACGTTACGAAATACGAAACTGTTGCGAATCAATCGTAAAATGAACAACGAAATATATATATATATATATATATATATGTGTGTGTGTGTGGATAAAATCAAAATCGAATCGTGACGATTATTTATATAAATATATATATATATATATATATATATATATATATATATATATATATATATATATATATATATATATATAATGGTCGATGAGATATTTCGTTCGTATATATTTGCATTAATAAATATAAGGGTGAAAAAATAAAATAAAAGTGGAAGCCTTTCCACGTATAATCAATCATTCACGTGTGTTCTTATAGTACGCGGCTGCGACACGCCTCACATATAATATTTGTCAATTTTCAACTCATTCCATGTTTCGAACGACAAACATTATTATGTATATATGACACGTGAAAAATGGGAAACTTTATTCGAAGCGATGAAAACACAAAAGGGTTTGAATGTGTGTAATGTTTGCGCGCGTGAAACGTTCAAAGCTTCGTTTTTCCGCGAAAGCGACGCGGAAACTTTACGTTAACTCGTCATAGCTTTTCTTTATATAGTTGATGCGACGATGAAGTTTAAAGTGTTTATCGGCGATAATATTTTCAGTTATTTATAATTGAATTATATATCGTATTGTTCGTTATAAATTAAGCCGATTATATTATAAATTTAATTCTAAAGGGTTGTTGATGATAAAAGATTTATATATAAGACCATTTTCTCATTGTTTTAATATATTTTGAGTTAGATTTTTGTTATGTAATTATTATATGAATACGGTTTATAAAAGATAAATTAAACAATATTTTTAATTATAGAATAATATAAAACGTGCGATTCGAATTTTATATAGTTGAAATATCGTAAATTTATTTTTGTAATAAATTATTTTCAATATTTTACTTTAATTTCAACATCAATTTTGTGTATGTACATGTATAGGATTATTCACTAAATTAATGGATTGGTAGTTGTCATCACTTGCCAATATAATTAATCGATGTAATTCCATATTATTGTTACTGTTATATAATTTTCGTGTATATGTATATATTATAAAATATGATCGTATATAAACAGAAGTAAAATTTCATATCGATTCATTGGTCTATATTAATTATTAATATAAATTTGATGTTATATATTAATATATATTTTTCTTTGAAAATCGTATCATATATTCGAATAAAATAAAACAATACAAAAATTTGCAAGTATTGAAAAAAAATTCGATTCGATTCATATGTAAATTTTCAACAATAAACAAAGATCGTATAATTTTTCACTCAAAAATTTTCCTGAATATTCATTTTAGGGAGAAAAACATGAATATTTAAACGAATAATATTATAATCATCGATTTACAACACTTTATAATATAAATAACAGTTTTAAATTTTCAATAGATTTTCATCGAATTCGTGCAAAATATGTAAATATTTGCAAGATTTTTTTAAAGTCTATTGACATTTTGATATTTTTTTATATGAATCTTTTCAAAAATTTTAATACGAGTCTTCCACACCTCTTATTTTTTAATATTAATTTATATTTAAAAAGCTTCTGAAAAATATTTATGTATATTGTAAACTTTTTATTCTGATTTTATAATTTAAAACATATATACGATAATAAAAAAATATAAAATTAATTATTTTGATTAATATTAAATTTAATTTTATGCAAAATTATTTTAAAAAGCGCAAAAAAAATTCGCACACGTTTTATTCGCTTCGATTATTAATAAAACCTTTAAAAAAAATAATTAACCGTTAATTTTTATGAATTCTGAAAGGCAATATATTATTTTAGAGTTCATATCGAATTTAATTAAGTCGAAAATTGATATATTGTTGCGCCAATATGTAATATAGCCTTTTCGTGTTCGTCAAAACGGTTTGAATTTTACGGGTTATTTCTATGGGATCGAAGGAGGGTCGTTGTTTATTTTTTTTTTGGTTTTATTTCTCCCCCCCTCCTTCGAAATTAATACATTTCGTCTACTCAACGTCGATAATTTTGTATGTAATAAAATTTTATTATTGTTTTACGACAGATTCTAGATAAATAAATGAAAGTTTTCTTGCACGAAATAATAATTGCTTTTTTCTTTTATAAACATAATGCGGTTCGTTTTTTTACGATTGTTAATTTACACAATAAAGATATATTTTTCGGTATTAATTATGTTAAGTTTATGTTCATTATACTGTTTTTAATATTCGTTTTTTATTATTTATCGATGTTATCGGAAGATTTTTCAGTGTTTAAAAAAAAAAACATTTTAATGAATTAAATTGCGGATTTAAATTTAAAATTAGTATATTAAATATATTTAACGAATTTTTTTCAAGTTTTAATTAATAATGCAATGTTTTAACATTCTCCCTATTCACTGACTATTATTGAAATTTTCAATGAAAATAAAATTAAATAGTTTCATTTTAAATAATCATTTGATAATTCAATTAATTTAAAAACATCTTTAAAAGCAGATATTAATAAATTAAAATATGAAAAGGTTTTGTATAATAAACAAGACTATAATTTTTAATAACCGTTATTTTATGGAATTAATAGTTAAAATATCGATATAATTGATAACTGATGGTGTAATATTAAAAATATATATATTATTGATAATTATTTTCTTTTATATATTTAAAATAAAGTATATTTTTCTTTATATCTGAAATATGGTTTATATATATTTTTTTAAAGATTTATCAGTAATAAAATAAAGTGACTAAATTAAAACAAATACGAACATTAAATAAATTAAAATTTACGTTTAAAATTTTAGCAATTTTATTATAAAATTTTCATACTTTTTAATAACATTAAATGCATATTATTTTAAAAGCTTGCATCAACTTAATAAAATTATAAAATTTTAAAAGCCTTTTTCGGTAAAAATTATGAAAAATAGAAAGTATATCGTATGAACACATAGAGTTATTTATTGTCTTTACACCTATTTACACGTATAATTCGCATTATGCATTAGAAAAAAAAGTCATATTTTCTAATAATCGCCCTTCAGAGAATACGTCGTTAAATGAGATAGTTGTGATATACAGGCTGATAATAATTTATGGCTTTGCGACGTAGCATTTCGGCTACCTTGGGAAATATGCGAAACAATCAACAGGTTGACGTTGAATTATGATTCTCCCACACACACACACACACTCACACACACACAAACACACACAAATATAAAATAATAATAATGTGCGTTTCATTTTCTATCACTAGAATTTTCATCAATATGAAAAGTATTTCGTCAAAATTGAATTTCGTTTCTGAATAATTCGATTTTTATCAATTTAACGAAAACGTCTGACGTTAACGTTTTTTTTTCGTGTCGAGGAAAAGTTGGAAATTTTTTTAACACTTTCTGTCAAAACAACGCTTTGATTTTCTACATTGTGAAAATAATCTATTTTTAAAAAGCTTTTGTAAATTTGAAAGCATTCATATTTTTTATCACAATCATTAACATTATTCAAAAATAAAATAATAACCCTTCTTTTGTATAAATATAGCATATTGATAAGTATGCATTATATAATCTGTTACAATGGAAACATAAATATATCGATTTATTTCTATTGTTGATTATTTTTAAATATTCGTTTATTATTTGGGAAATTAATTGTTATATTTATTAAAATAATTTTTGACGTCTTTTTAAGCGTTATCTTTTTTAGATCATTTTTTTAGATCAAATGAGAGAAAAGGAAGGATATCAATTCATTTTTTTCTGATAATTACAACATTAATATAGACTTATTAATATTTTTTAACAATAAACAAATATTGTATATATTTCTATATATGTGATGAATAATATTATTTTTCATATATGTTACGTAAGTGAAAAAAATCATTTTTTATACATGTGTATTATATAAATATATATACTCATCTATAAAATAGAAATTGAGTGAACAATCAAAAAAGACAATAAATAGACGTAAATTTTCTATCGAAAATTTCGGAAACAGCGAGCAAAGCGCTTTATATTATTGACAAAAGCACTCACTCAAAACACTTTTTCCTCGTTGAATCTGAACAGCTTTTTAACACCAAGTGAAGTGAGAAGAATAGGGTTGAAAAAAATATATAATATATACATATATAGATAAAAAGTAACAAACGTACGCGCATTTTTTTTCCATTGCTCATTTTTTTTCATATATCAGCAAACCACGAGAGGGTTTCATGCTGAAAAAAAAAATTTTTTTCAGAAATCTTGTCTTATCTCGAATGTTTGAAATGCGAACCCTAATTATAGTAGGCCGCATGAGTATTCTCTTAAGGGAGATACGAGGGCGTTTTTCATTTTAACCGTTTTCCACACGAGAAATATAATATGCACATTATATTATAATATATTACATGTGTATTTTTCTCGGTATCCTATTTTCATGACATTTGAAATTTATGAAGGATAACGTGCGTGTAATTAATCAAGGGTTATTTAAGAATATTACGCAATATTTTATCTTAAAAAAATATTTTAATAAAATAATGTATGTTATATTGATTGGTTTGATTTGACGGTAACTTTTTCCGGTGATTAAAATTTTAGAACAGAACATAATCCTACGGTTCGTTCGTGAAAAACTTGCTCAAACTTTGTTTTGTTTAAGAAAAAAAGAAGTAGGCTTCGCGTTAAAATATAAACTCAACATAAATACGGGAAAGTAGATTTTCGTGTATTGAGCTTTTTAAAGTTCTTGCATTATTTATTTACCTTTTTTTGTTGTACTACAGTTTGATGAAATAATTGTGAGCTTGTTTATCTTTTTGTATAATATATTATATTTTATAAAATAATAGAAATATTGAATTTGAAGAAAGTTTTCGTGATATATAGTTCTTGTTATCATATTTTAAAAATTTTAGTTTATGTTTTTAAATTTTAAAATTGAAAACTTTAAAAATAATCTTGAATATATCTTGAGAAAGTAAATTGAAAAAGAAGATAAATTTGAGAAAAATCGCATCTTTTATAATATATAGTACTTTTGTGTAACTTTTTGAATAAATTATGGATAAAAATAAGTTAAGAAATTGATTATTTGCTGGATTTTACTTATATTATTAAGCTGAATTTTAATGTATAAAAAGCAAAATTATTTAAAAATATGAAAAAGCAAATTTTTGATAAAAAATCTTTTTATAAACTGTTATAAATCGCTCTGCGATCAACCTGTTGACTATCTCTGGCACATAATATCAACTGCAAAATGAAGTGGAATTTCAATATTGGATTTTCTGCAAAATTGCATGATCACGCTGATTCAGTGAATATTATGAATCTTGCATTGAAAGCGAATATTCGAGATGCATCCTAGCGAATATTCTGAATGTTGAAAATGAATAACGATAAAATTTAACATCGTAAATCACAAATATATAAATGTATTTCAAATTCAACCTTTTTTAGTTCTAACCTAAAATTTATTATTTTCCATATACTTTCTTTTTCAGTTCAATTTTTTGATTAAAATATTTTTTTTAATTCAACTTATTTATAACAAAATTCGTATATATATATATATATATATATATATATATATATATATATATATAGATTTTTTAATTAAAAGACATTTAATAGTCAAAGCGAGATTATAAAATTATACGCAGCGTTTCAAAGACAAAAAAAAGGTTAGACGTATACTTTTTTACCCTTCGTCGATAAAAAAAAATAGAAATAAAAATAAATTAAAATAAATAAAACACGTCGCCGACAAAGCCAAGTTACCAAATCGAGTTTAAAATTGAATTTCGTTCGAAAATACGCTGTCGTTTTGCGGAAAGTGTCCCCAGGAAAACGCATGGAAAATCTCAGGGGATATCCGGGATACGAGACGACTAAGGTATATATATACAGGGATGTTAACCTACCCCTTCAGATAGTTAAATTGACCCCCGTCATTCTTCCCCCACCCCCTCGCCGCTCACTAGATATTTGTCATGAAACCGAAAATGGATGTTTCTCAGAGAGAAGTATCGAGCTTTTTTCGGGAAACATATTATTATTACGGTCGCGTTACTTTTGACATTCGATTAAGTTCCGACTGAAAAGTAGGCTTCGTTCGTTTCACGTGAAATTTTACGTTTCGACGACGTCGAAAATTAGCGGTCTATTATTTTTTTGAACCGTTATATTTATAACGAGATTATAATTTCGGTTTATATATGCATATTTGTATAGAATTGTTTCAGTTGAAACTGTATTTATAATATTGATTAATAATATCAAATATCAATATCGATCATGCGGTTGAAGCGCTTGATATAAACAACGAATATATTCTATTATAATACGATATGTCATTCGCAGTTGCGGTTTTATATAATTAAAATTGGAATATACGAATTTTATTTAATAAATATATACAATACGCTATTATATTATCAATTATTAAATACGAATAATATCTTTATTAGAAATTATATATATATATATATATATATATATATATATATATATATATATATATATATCGAGTTGCCACTTTCAGAACTTTAGCATTATGAAAACTATGAAATAATATTTGTTATATTATATAATGTTGAAAATTTTGTTGCAGCAGACTGCATCTTGTGCAGCGAACTCGCAGACGCTTAATTGCAATATCTTAAGTTACAGACGAGTTAGATTTAGTTGATATATTGAACTGAAACATTCTTGAAGACATTGAAATGGCAGCGAATGATCAATTTACTCATATCTAATTACTTATTAGTTTGCATTTATAGTTGATAGAAAAACAAGTTAATTTAAAGTAAATTTAATATATATATATATATATATATATATATATATATATATATATATATATTTAATTTTAAATATATTTTATATATAAAAAAATACTTTTGTTCTCTTTATAATTTTTAATATTACGTGTATTATGTTTATAATACACACTAATATTTGTATCCAGAATTAATTAATATTAAAAATATATACAAGGCAATATTTTATTAAAAATAATATGATAAAAATTATTATAAAAAACCCTTTAGAATCAATATATTTATAAATGCAATGAAAAAAAATATCGACTATTTTAATATTTTGAAACTTTTAGAATAAATATCTATTTTTAAAGATTCGTGGTTTCCATTTATTTTTATATAACTGAATCGTTAGCTTTAAGTTCAATCTTTAAAAATTAAAACATTCCTATATTTTATCATAAAATATACATATATAAATCGCACTAAAATTTATCTTTAAATACTAGAAATATTAAAATCGTTTATCTAAATAAAAGATTTCAAATCTACCACATTGTAGCATTTGTTATGAAAAATTATATTAAATATTAACTTAATGCTAAAAAAAAATGTAGTGATTTATCAAAATTTTCAGTAAAAATATATGTTTGAAATTTTAACGTTATATCTATATATATATATATATATATATATATATATATATATGTGTGTGTGTGTGTGTGTGCGTGTGGAAAAAAAGTTGCCACACGTTGAAAACGAAACAGCTGTCGTCGGTGTTGCTGGAGAAAATTAACGGCTGGAAAGGTGCGGAAAATCTGTCCGCGTTGAAAATTTTCACTCGCGGCGAAACGAACACCATCCGTGAAAACACGCAGACACGTGCGGCCACATTGAAGAGGAAGCGGAAGTGGGCGGAGCTTCGACCGGATGACGGCAGCCGGACGAGGAAAAGGTGGGGAGTCGGGGAAAGAAATAGATTGGCCGGAAGTCGCCGACACATTACAGGAAGTGAAGTCGGTGGCTGCGATCGGTGTGAATGTACCCCTTTTGATGTTATTGCTATATCGACTGTATATTTTATGTAGTATTGCTGTATAAATTGTATTGTTTTATTAATATATTATATTTTATTATTATTATATAAATATTTAACAACGTTTTAGACAGTATATGTAACAATAATTTGTATTATATTTTTAATAATACAAATTATTAAAAATATAATATAATTATTTTCCTATTAAGATATTATCTATTACACTCTTTTTCCAATGATTTAACTCAATAGATACCTCCGTTCAACTCTATCCATTGTAATTTTCCAGTCGCCGGTTCCAATAATCCTATTACAAACTTTTCTATTGAATTTCTTTCTTTATCTGGAATTTTGAAGTACAAACAGGTTTACTTTATAATTGGAGCATTAATTCAGAATCTATGTAAGTGATCTTTTTTGAAACAGATCTGAGATAATCTGTAGTCAGTTGCCAAGCTATTTTAACAGTTTATTATATTGTTATTCGTCATTAAGGTTTAATTAAGTGGACAAACGATTTGTCTTTAATACCATTGATCTTTAACGCGATTGTTGCCTTAAATCACGAGGACCTGTTATTTTCAAATATCAAAAAATTTTCATCATATCCATCATAAAAATCTTCTTGATAAATATACATTATTATTAGGAATAATTATTTTAGGAGTTCAAATATTTAGTTATAGAATAAGACCAGATAATAAAATTCATACAGATGTTTTCTATGTATATTCCTTTTAAATTGGAATGCTAAAAGTTGTTTCATTTAAGACTTTTTTTTTCAAAAACTACTTCATTTTTGGAAAAAGTGACAATTTAAAGTTTTCATTATTTGAATCGAATTATTTCAATTTTTTTGATAAAATTTTTAGCACTTCATATATATATGCATACATATTTATAGAGATAAAATATTAAATAAATACATTTTTTTTTATTTCAAGCATATAGTTGTCGTCTTAAATTCTAATTTTGTTTGAAAATTTCAATTTAACAATACAACGTTTCCAGACGCCGACGTCTATTTTCCGGATTTTCGTGGTATTTCACGAATGTCACAAATGTAAATCTGGCGAAATTCGACTATTCAACGACTAAATGCCGCAATTGCCTCGCATAAGGTTCTTGATTCAAATTTCCGTCTACTTCATAAAAATGAAAAATGATCTCACTTCAAATAAATGTCAGAGTTCGAATAAATAATATAGTAATAAAATAAACAAACATATTTCATTCATATTGATGTCGATGTTTTTACTATAATTTTATGTTACGCATTATATAAATTATATTACAATTTTATAATTGCTTTAAAATAATAATAAAATATATATGACATAGTAAAATAAATATTTATTATCGCGACATATTCGAGGGATAAATCTGATATTTTATATTTCATATATTTTTATGATTTATTTACCGAATGCTATTAGACTTTATTTAACGAATTTGCTTTACAGCGAAATATCTTGTTAAAGTTTATTACTTTTAGAAATTGCCAGGATTTTAAAGTGTACTAAAAATTCTTTTTCGACGACGACGACGCCGAAGTAATTTTCAGCGCAAATTCGTCCTTTTGATGGGGTTTTCTCTTTTTTTTTTAAAAAAAAAAGAGAAGCGCCAAACAATTTCATTCGTTTTCTTTAATACAATTTTCTATGGCAATTTAGAGACCTTTTAATATTCATGAAAACAATTATTTTCAGTTATCTCTTCTTTCAAACGCGTACACAATTGTATACATGTTTTCCTATATATTTGTCATATATAATCTTATATCAAATAATTTATTGCTCAATAGGAAACGATATATATATATATATATATATATATATATATATATATATATAAATATAATATTATGTATATATTTATTTTTGCCTTTTTTTGAGGTTCAAAATTCTGTATTCATGTATGCGACGTTAACATTTTGTATAATGCTATAGTTTTTCCGCGTAATTTTCGCGCGTTTTTCTTCCTTTCGCCCCCTTCTGTTGCACCAGTCATAACGATATTTTTCCGTTTTTTTATTTTTTCATGGTGAAAATTTTTATTTTATTATTTTATTTCGATTCGCGCTCGTTTTCGTGCGTTTCGCTTGTTTTTATTTAATTAAAATAAGAAAAGAACCGCTTCGTTTCTTCTTATATAGAGCGAAAGTCCTTTTTGGTGTCGTATAAATTTGAATATCATCCCTTCTCATTCCGTCGGGAGACTCGTTGAATTCAACTTAATTCCAAAAGGCGTAAAAAATAAGTCCGCGACATTGAAAATTAGATTAAATAAAAAAAAAAGTGCGAACACTTGGAAGCGAAAAGGTCGAAGATTACCAGAGGATGAGAATTTAAAACTATGTAAATTTATTGAATTTTAATATGCCAATTTTAGGGGCTTAATTTTGGACGTTTTGCTTTAACGTATGATTGAAATATTTAAGAAATAGATTTTTTGAATATTTTATGGTGAAATAACTTTTTTATATTATATTATAAAAATTTGGCCTATTTAAAGAAGATAAATTTTTAAAAAATTATACATCAACATTTAATTCATCAAAAATTTAGTAAATTTATATATATATATATATATATATATATGTGTGTGTGTGTGTGTGTGTGCATAATATTCATTTATCTTTTATAATTATGAATGTTTGGATTTTGTATTAAACGTACTGTAAAATTTACACAAGTATATCTAGTGTATAAATTTGCACCTCGAATTCATTTGCATATGTGTATTTTGCTAAAGAGATGAAATGCATTTTTAAAATTAAAAATATACAAAAATATAATATACATTTGAGAAACATGCAAAAATGTACTAAAAGTTATCGTAGATATTTTGATTTTTTTAAAAGTATGTATGTGTGTTAAGAAATGATACTCAGAAATGGTATTGTAATTAATATTTTTTAATATACTTGAAATAATTTAATTTGAATGATTATATTTTTATAAATTAAATTAATATATTATAATTATATCTTCCTAGAATTGATTATTGTTATTATTTGAGGATGACTTATTCAAAACAAAATCAATTAATTTTAGTACTTGCGGTATTCCAACTCTAACATATGTACATTAAATAGAAATATTTTCTTTATATATATCATATATAAAAGACAAATAATTTTTCTTAGTCTATTTTAAGTTTTTACTCAGGAAAAACTGACAATTACTGATAATTGTAACTTTAATTTGATATATATATATATATATATATATATATATATAAATATATATATATATATATATATATATATATATATATATATATATATAAATATATATATATATATATATATATATATATATATATATAAATATATATATATATATATATATATATATATATATATATATATATATATATATGAATAAAAGGGAAATGAATTTTATGACAAGGAAAGGACATAAACTGAAAACGTACATAAATTGAAGCATTAACGGGAAAGCAATTAAATCTTATGGCGGGGCAGAAATTTTAATCCGACGTAACAGTTTAATAAAGGGGCACTCCCTTTTTATGATTTCAAATTTCGATGATATATAATGGGATTATTAGTACGTGTATTAAATATTCATAAATTACTATTGTACGGCGTTGTGATAAAGGTTTTTAGAGAATAATTTGACAGGTTACACTGAAAACGTATTAAAATCAAGGTGGATGTGCTTTGATTTTAACATGCGAGAGTATATTTAAATTATTTTTTTTTTCAAATTTCTTGGCTAAAAAAATCAGAATTGAATATATGAAATTTATGGATTACTTTTATCTAAATTGTTTCGGAATTTTAAAGTGATAAAGTATTTTATATACATTTTTTCATTTTTGAAAAAAAAATTTTATTTTCATTTTTGATATTTCAGCAATTTCAAATTTTGAATTTTTTTTAACGATAAACCTTTAATTTAATATTAAATTATTTTTTTTATCATTTTAGACGTCGATTATTTTTTTCATAATATTTCATGGTTAAATCTCTAATCATTTTTTCATAGTTTATGAGCAAACAAAAAAAAAAAGAAAATTTTCGTTATAATTATTTTCATTTTTATAACAAGACGTTTATTATGACATCAAAAATATATAAAAATATTTAAAGTATTTTTAACATAAATAATGAATAAAGTTTATACACCTCTTTTATACATTTTTGATCGATATTTTATACGATGTCGATATTTTAGATATTTAAATTTCAGATAAGATTCTTGTTATTATTTATAAACAACAATATATTTATATATGAATATATAAAATATATTTTGCATCACATAGGAAAATGTGAAACATTTTACATATTGATGAAAAGTTAAATCACGATGTTACGAAGTAAGTAATCTTTAAAGTGCACTTTAGTCACGAAAAGCACACATAAAATATTACAATCAATCGATACACTTCGATAAAAAGAATTTTCTTTATTATTATTATTATTATTATTATTTTATTCTGTTACTTCCCAACAAAATTATATCGATTTCGTATTATGTACCCTTTGTTGGGATTTTATTTAGAGAATGGCCGATGTCGATTTTCCACACGGAATATGCGATGGAAAAAATGAAAATGCTCTGAACAAAGGAAACACGTGTTAACGTCGTTTATATTATATATATATATATATATATATATATATATATATATATATATACACACATATGATGTATGTATATATTTTATGTGCGTTAAAGTGTTATATTTTTCACTTTTAGTGTCGTGAAATTAATCGAGTTTGAAAACAGAATGTAACTACGATCTTCTGTAATAGCCAGACCTATTTTTTTTCAACGCTTTTCCTTTTAAAATAACCATTTTTCATTGACATGTATAAACAAAAAAAAACCTCTTTGATATTTATTATTATATATACTATAAATATAAATATAAAATTTCATATGTTTTTATATTAAATTATTACATATTTTACCAATCAATATATTGATTTAATTACATAATAAAAATTTAATATTGTTTTACTTTTTATATAATATATTGTATGATAAAATACCGTAATCATCGTTTATATTTTTTATATATTATATTTAATTTTAATTAATAATTCATTTCTCATACTAAAGTTTCATCGTAAAACAAAATATTTCATAATAATTCAGTAATATAAACAATAATAAAGATAATAGCTTACAGTATCAGATAGATTTATGAAGAGCGAAACCCCGAATTCAAATTCTAGAATATTACTTTCATCTTAATTTATATATTATTAAAATTCATAAATATTAAATAAAGCGTAATTCACGACGGGGGTAAAACGAAGGTTCTTTCATCTTATAATTAAATATATATTTATATTTAAAAACACTTCAAATTGCAACTTTCAAAAGTTTGTATGAAAAACTCATTTTTAAATTATATTTTTTATACTATATATATTCAACTAATAAATAATATTAAACAGTATGAAATAATATATGTTATTTAAATTTGTTATATAATATTTAAAGGAATTTAAAATTTTCATGCCTATTAAATACTTAAACGTTCAAATATTAATCACCGTTGTTTAATGTCAGTTTTTAATACATAAAATTTACGACGAAACGATAAGGCCAAAGGGCTTAAGCGCTGCCCACGTACGGCGAAATATCAATATTTAGAAACGTAAAATTTATACAATCTCATCCTTCTTCAAATTCGTTCGTTTGATAAGCTCCGGTGTTTGACGTTAATTTTAAAATTAAAATATTTCGTCGAAATTATTATATAATATTAAATGACGTGTGTCATTTTTCATTTTTCCGAAATGAAACGAATAGTTCCGTTGTTTCTAGAAATTAATTTATATATTTTAGAGTAATGAGATTGTTATATGAATTGAGATTGGCCTTTATCACCCTTCAAAATGTTTTATTTTTGGCTTTTGACAGTGTTTTTTATAGTCATTCGCCTGTTTTCTCTGATATTCGTGTATTATTTTCTATCTATGAACTAGAACTTTCACTGAATAAAATTGACTTTTTCGATTTCGCTTTAATACCGTCTTATCGATGTATATTATTTATTTGTATATATAAATTTTATATGATATTTATAAAATAAAATTTATTATCGATCGTTCATCGACATTGATGAACGATCGATAATACTTTGAAAGTTTTGGCGGAATTATTTATAATCCGCAATCCTTTTTAGTAATATTAATTTATATAATGTAATATTAATTTATATATTATAATACTAGTATTTTGTTATATTTTGTATATATTATATTAATAATGATATTTGGAATTAAACTTTTCAGCAAAATTATGATCATAATGAGCGATGATTATATTGATTTATGAGTATTTCATATATATTTTATCCTTCAAAAGATATTAAAATATATTTATTTTTAGAATATTAATATGTTTTATATCTATATATATTTTTTTTTCTACATACAATTCCCTACTGAATGCGGTCAAGTATTAATTTATACGCGAAAACATATATGAAAATAAATGCTTTTCTCGAATCAGGACACGGCTTAAGGAAAACTTTAACGTTTCGTTTCTTTCATATGTGACAGGCTGAAAGAATGAGAAGTTTTCTTTCATTCTTTTTATCCACCATTTATATATAACACATACACTTTTTTTTTTGTTTAAGGAGCGAAACTAATATATGTATATGCTAGCATTTTTTTTATATTTCAAACAGAAAGTATCAGTTTCGGTCGGTCGGTCCTCAGTTGGACAAGTTTGTCCCGAAAGAATATATATAAAAAAATATGTGTAAAAGTGTGATAAATGAAAGAATCTTCTGAAATAGAAAGTTTTTCCTCTTGAACTATTTTTGTCGATTAAATTCGAACCCGGATTATAATGCTTATATAACCGTATATAGTTTTCCCGCTGCGAATAATGTTAATGTTATTATGAAAACTTATCTTTGAATTGATAGTTTACTTATAACATGATATTATATCGATTCTTTTAATCGTTTTTTTTTCATATTACGATAAAATTATTTAATATTATTAAGCGTTTATGTATTTTCTATTGTGTTATACGGGGTGAAAAATAAGATTGGGTTTGTATGTAAGAAGATTGATTACCTAGAAATGCGACTCTGTAAGAGGATATTATGAATTTTAACCAATTATTAATATATAATAGAGACTTAATATAAAGATAAATTTGTTTATGATGTTAATTAAAACAAAGAATTTTACAAGAAACTCCTTAAATTTTAAGTCTTTTCCAATTGGTAAAAATAGAAAAATTTTGATCATTATCTGTCGTTCTTTACGGTTATAACATAAAAGATTAAAATTAAAATTATATTTTTCAGTCTTCATAGAAGAAGAAACATATTTGATATATAAAATTTATAAATTTATATGTGTTAGTTTTTCTTTGAATAATAGCATGAAAAACAAAAAAATAACATTAATTTTTATCACCAATTTATATGTCATATTTGTCATATGTCTAATATTATTGAACTATTATAGTTTATTTATTTAATAATATGTAATATTTCAATATTATGAATATGTTATTAATTTAAAATAAGACAGCAAAAATATAAAACAACAGGAAAGAACGTCAAAGCTCTGACATAAATTATAATATATACTGTAATGCGAACAGTTTAAAATTTTCACAAATTAACATTATACAAAAAGAAAATTAACTCATCAACGAATGGAAAATAATCTAATTTAACTCATTTTCAATTTTATACCTGTTTCGTTTTAAAATTGCGCGCACATTATAAAATTATTCGAGCGAATTTTCCGCACTCTTCACATATTCTGCGCGTATTTTCCGCGAAATAGTTTCATTCAACTTCGTTAAAATTATTATTTCCAATTTATTTTCCGGCTTAAAAAAAAAGAAACACCATCATAACACGTTAGCGTATATTATATATATATATATATATATATATATATATATATATATATATATATATTACTAGGGTTAGGCGATGAAAGTCGATTCTCACGAGACCTCTGAACTGAAGAAATTCTTGTAATTCTCCAGGTAAAGAATTCCGTAAAAGAACGTTATTAACGTGAAACGGAACGTAAGCTTCATCACGGTTTTATTCGGAGACAAAAATATATTCTTTCCTTTTAATTTTTTTTTCTGTTTCTTTCCTCTTGCAGCTATTTTCTTTTATGTCTACCATTTCGACGACACCCTACATCCTCCTTAAGGCCGACCCGTTTCTACCACCAGATCCACTACACAATTAATCAAAATCTATTCGGTAATGCTTTTTGCTTATTAAGCCAGAATCGTTTCTGGGTATTTCGCATTATTATTATTTTTTATTTGCCGTCTGAGAGTATTTATATATTTTTACTAATTTATATGAATTATTTCGTATAACACAATTGTGATTAATTGCGTAATAAATATAACATCATAATAAACTTTCAACAATATTATGTAAATTCTTGAATTATTCTTACTTATAAAATAAACAATTAATTAATTTCATTATTGTATTATGTTGAAATCAAATATGTCAATGTTATTGCAATTGATTTGAATTTTTTACTAGATTTACAAATAAAATACACTGTATCGAATTTCTAAAAAAATATTTTTTTCAATAAAAATATAACAGACAAAATGCATGAAGAATAATATTATATAAAGCTCAATATGAAGTGAATTTATGATTTTGCATAATGATAAATATGAAGTCGTCAAGTAATTTTCCACTGATTTTTCAATAAAAAAAGACTCAAATTCGTACAATAAATGTTATAATAATTTTATAAATTTTTCAATATATATTTAAATATAAAATTTAATACGTAATCAAAGTTTCTCGATATATATATATATATATATATATATATATATATATACACCATATATAAAAAATATTCTATCCATTAGTTTATATGAAATTATGCAGAATAATCAATAAATTATATATGTTATTCGATTATTATTGTGCTATTTCAGGTCATTTCTTTACAATGCTAAATATAGTGATATCAATAATAACATAATATAAACGGTTTAAATTTAACTACAGAGTCGCAAAGATTATTCGAAATTATTCACGATGTAACCGTTCTTTTTTATTTAAAGTTTTATTTTTTTTTCTTTTGTAGAAACATCTTCGATTAAATTAAAAGATTACCGTGTCGACCTTAATTAGAATTCGTACGTATCGCGAAATTGCTCCATCGGGATTATTCTACCGTCGGAATAATAAAAATACGCCATTTTTATGTTGTTGAGAAATTACGGGCGGAAAAGCGCGAAAAACTCGTTCGAATCGTTTGTTTTATTCGCGTAACGGTTCGAATTAAGTCGTCATAAAACGGTTGCGGTTAAAGTTTTATATTTTTTTTGCTGAAAAATATTGTTTTTTTTTTGGATAAAAAAATACTTTTTTGGTGGTGATCTATATAATAGCGGTAAAAATATGAAATATTTCGTGATAAATTGCTAGCACGAATCATATTAGATAACTAAGAATGTTTTTTGTTTATATATATATTTAAAAATTAAAAAATACATATATAAATATTTTTTGGCTTGTTGATACAAACATAATATAAAATTAGTCAATAATTCTTAATTAGTATAATAAAATAAGAATCTAGAATAGAATACTTTATTAACTAATCATTCAATATACTCAACATTATTGAAATATTCAAGAAATAAAAGTTAAACTCGATTTATTTATTCACATTGTTTCATAAAATATATTGTAATTAATTAAATACAATTATTGGCTAGAACAAAATTTCTATTATTCAATTAAAAAGTATAACAAAAATGTAAAAAAACAATATTTTCAGAAATTATCATATTTTATTAATACTTAAAAAAAATAGAAATAATATAGTATAAAAAATGTTTATAAATCTATTATAATATAACATTTTAAATTACATATATGTAAATTTAATACACTTTATTCAGAGATATCTTCGAAGAAATAAATTATATATTTCGTAATATTAAGATTTTATCATATATTATATGATGAATTCATATGTAAATATTTATTTTTGTTTTATTCTGCAGTAAATATATAAACGTGAGTGTATAAAATGCACGTGTGAGCAACCCCTGTTTATTACTCGTAAACTTCAAAATCTGTGACCCTTAAACATGTTTATGCGTAAACTGTATTAGTAGGGGTTAAACTTTTGGCCCAGTTCTTTTTAAAAGTGAATTTTTACGATTTTTGAAATATAAAAAACTTTTTTCTCATCGTATCGTATTTTAATCGCGTCCGCATGATAAAAATCAATTAATACGGAATCATCAGACTAAATTGGAATAAAATATATCCAGAGAAAATTCTCGCCCCAATCGTATTAATTAATTAATTAACTAATTAATAATAAATGGCAGTCGAGTTATTCTTTTTTTTTTTAATTAAAAGGGCGGGTCGACCCCGTTGCCGCCCTTTTATGCGGCGCAGTTTCGAGATTCGATTATAAAAAAAAATACATTCGACGTCCGACAAAAGGACGATTTTTCGGGATGAAAATCTTTTTGAACTCGAGAATGAGAGCGAATTTTCAGTTTCGGCAGCCGAACGGCACTTTTGGCGTTGAATGCAGATAACAGGGCTCTTCCTTTTCCTAGTTTGTGTGATAATCCGTAATCTCGCCGGAAAAGCGGCGAAAGTACGCAGCTTATATCCGGAAGAAAATTGAGGAAAATCTAGATAGGAACAGTCTAGGAAATTTCTCGTTATAAATTAACCGTCGCCAAATAATAAACATAACGTTGCGTGTGCGGAACAATAAAATTGTTTTTTTTTCCCACATTTTTTATATATTTTCATCTTAATTACCGGTGGATTTAAAACGTAATTAAAATACATTTCCATAATTATATAATGTTGAATTTTTTAATTAATTGAAAAAAAAAATGAATTAGTTACATTATAAATTTATTTATAATAATTCATAGTTTAATTGAGTCGAGACATCTATTCTAAACACAACTATTGTACATAGAAATTAATGCAATGCATTTATTAAAGAATTTTTAATGTATAAAAAATATTTCCAAATTAAAAAAAAATTATAACTTAAGATTTAAATATGAGAATGTATAAAAAAAATAATTCATACATATTTATGAATATTATAGATTTCGTTCAAATAATTAATTTTAATATTATATATATATATATATATATATATATATATATATATATATATATATATATATACATTTTTTCTACTAATAAAAATATTTTAAATATTAAAAAAAAATATATATTCGATCGATATGAGGTCAAGTTGACATATAAAAATGTAATTTTTAAAATATACAAAAATCATATTGATTTATATAAACACGCCATTATATTTTATATTAATTTCAAACTACTTTTCCTTCGGTAAATATTGATAAAAATTGCGGTCAATACGCGCAAAATTGTTTCTCGAACCGATATCGCCTATATTGACCGACATCGGCACAATGCTCATTTTTCTTTTCTTTTTTTTTTCTCACCGTCTTTTTCGCCGTGGTAAAGCGTGGTCCGGGTTGAATAAAAATGTATAATACGATCGTAAAAAAGGGATGAATATTCTTTCACGGTCGAGAGACGAAAGCCTCCGATACAACGCGGCATCCTTCTTGAAGCGTTATCCTTAGCCACTTCAAAGGAAAACGCAATATCGTATGGCTGTTTATATGAAAAGCGTATTTACCGCGTGCGTTTTCCCTGGTGAAATTTTATTAAGTTTTCCACGGTGAGTGCTTCAAATATTTATTTATTTATTAATATTGTTGTGAGTATCGTTCTCTTGTGTGCGTGCGTGTATGTGTGTATGTCGTACTCTAAAGAAAATAATGGTTGCTTTGCGATCGTTGTTGCCATGGCACACATATGTATAGTTGTAATACTATTTTTATTTCCCATTTTCTTATGTTATTTTACTACTGTTCACCAGTATTAAGTCTTTGTGAGGAAAATTTATCTTGGCGTGTCGCTTGGTTACAAATCTTACATCAATTTCAAAGACGCAAAAGGCTCTATAATTTATTTTATTTTTACGACATCAAAAATTCTGTCATTCCACGAGTAGAAATAATGAATGCTGTGAAGTTATTTTATACGTCGATATTTATTTTAAATATGGTCTCATATGGAATTAATTGTATGTTAAAATGATATGAGAAAATCATTTATAATAACAATTTTACATGAATACATTTATTTTTTGTTTCATTAATTGCAATCCTTTTCTCTTCTTTCATAATAAATAGTACTATTTTTCATATTGCCAAAAAAATATTTTTAAAATTGTGACTAAATTTTTACATTTATTATAATCGTTTTGTTATTTTTTATATTACAATTTTTCTGCATTATTATTATAATAATATTCTACATTTTTATGTAAAATAAAATTATTTCATTTCAATTTTCACTCACATTTTTTTCTTTGAAATATCTTTTAAATCACTTTCTTCAATTATTTTAAATATATTTTAAGATTCTGAATAATTAAATTATAAAAATCTTGATGACACGTTTAATTTCTTTAAAAAATGAAAATTAAAAAAATAAACACCTTTCCTCGTTAAAAAATTAGTCGAAAAGTATATTTAAAAACAACCTTAGAAAATGAATCGTTTTTTAAACTTTTAAATATTTAACGATATAAACGGTCAAGCGGTTAACTTTACCGTAAAAATCGCCGCTTTTTAACTTTATTTTTTCCAGCAGTTGATGGAAAAACATTTCTCTCTGTTTTTTTTCCAAACGATTATTATTATACACAAATAATAATTTTAAAATGAACGTGACCCACTTTGCATACAAAGATTGCCTCGTAAATCTCAATTGTTATAACTTAATTGCAAAATAAAATACCGCCTTATTTCTCTAATTATACGTATTCATCAGAGAAAAATTGCATTTAAAATTTACATGAAATATATATTTTTTTACTAAAAAAAAGTATTTAATACTGTATTAAATAAATGGAATGTATATGTAAAGGAAAATAAATATTAAATTATGAAAAAAATTGTTGGTTAATATAATAGACATAAAAATGTGTCTATTTTTTTAAATATTTTAGTAAAAATTCTTGGTCAAACTATTTTAATAATCATAATAGCCTTGAATGCGGAATATTTTACTCTAGTTTTTATATTTAAAATAAAATAAATATCTGGAATTTCAATTCTATTCAAAATTTTATTAATAAACTAGATATTTCAAGTATGAAAATTTGGAATAAATATAAATTTCCATAATTGATAAACTTTTATGACGCTGAATTATGATTAAAAATATTCTATAACACGATAATTCTTTATACATTTATGTCAAAATACATTTTTTTATAATAAAATATTATCCAAGTTTATCATATTATATATAAAACCGCATATAAAATAAATATTTTATATGAAAAGTAATGAATTTTTTATATGCTTATTTCATTTCATAGACCAAAAAATAGAGAAACATATGAAAATATATGATTTATATATATATATATATATATATATATATATATATATATATATATATATATATATATATATATATATATATATATATATATATATATATCATTATATAAAAGAGTTTCATCAGAAACCTATGAAATAAATATATGTAATATATATATATATATATATATATATATATATATATACTTATTATTACATAATACAGATATACGACATGTTTTATTCATAGATCGTATTACATTGTATTTAATTATAATTTTATATATTTTCGTGTCACAAATCGCCTTATTTTTTACACTGAATCAGATAAGAGTCAGTTTTTTTATTGTACACCATTTTTTTCCAACATTTCTCCCGTTTTCCTCAAAACGCACATATTTTTTAATGATTTTACCATTTATGCCTATTTTTTTTTCTTTGATTATGAGTCGTGTATTTTCAGTTGTATATTTGTGAGGTTCTATGGTTTTTATATATATATTATGGTATATGTGTGCTTTTCGGAAAAAGAGTCAGGAAAAAAGGACGTTTTGTTTCATTTCGATTACGATGCGATAAAATTATACGGTTACACGTGCTGCCGTTGTAAATGTAAAGAGAAAAAAATATATAAATACAACATATATCCGTGTTAGGACGAAAAAAAAAATATTTATATAATATTGTATGCACGAAGAATATTTTATTATTTGTATTGCGTAACGTGGGATTAAGTGGACGTTGTTTATATTGTTCAAACATTGTAAGAAAAAATTAGAAAAAATGAACATGTTCCAAAAAAATATTGTAAATTTGAAAAAAAAAACTAAAAACATTCAACTGTATTATTTAAGTATATGGCGATTTTTTTATATTTTCTAAAACTTTAGTATTCCCGGTAGAAAGGTACAGAAGGACCTTGGGATCTATTGTATTATTTTATCAAAGAAAACTCTTATGTGTTTAAATTCATTCAGATCACAATTTTAAAAAATATAAACAATAAGTGAAATGGAAAAAAGAATTAAAATCACATGTTTTAATTAGTTAAATTACTTTTTAAATTATTTTTTTTATTAAATTTAGAATATATGAATATTTTAAATGATCAGGTTTTAAGCAATCAAGTTCAAAACCGTATTTTTTATAAAAAAATATAATGATTATATAATTTTTTTTCAGATATATTTATATATATATATATATATATATATATATATATATATATATATATATATATATATATATATATATATATATATATATATATATATCAAGAATGAGCTTGAATTGGCGAATAGATTTTGTAAAAATTAAATTAATGTTTTTATCTCAAAATAGAAAAGTTATGACCTCCTATATGTCATGTCACTGATTTAATATTTATATAAAAAATGAAAAATCAATGCAATATTTTCACATAAAATAAACATTTTTCATAGTCACGATTTTCAATGAAAAACTGTAATACTGCATTTATAGGCAAACTATTTTTTTCAAAATTCTATAAAGAAAGTTTTCATTACTCTAACTATTTTTTAAATATATATTAATAAAACAAACTAAAATTATTATCAATTGTACTTTCGCGACGGAAAAATCCTACACTACGTTCCCGCAAAAAATGAATAATTCACATCATTCTGTGAAATATATATATATATATATATATATATATATATATATATATATATATATATATATAATATAAAATTCATACTTTATTTATTTTATTCGGTTACAATGCGAAATCTTCTCAATTTCATAATTTATTTATAATTTCGAGCAACCGTTTCGAAAGCGAATTTAACGCCTGCCGATATAAAATGTAAAAAAAAGGATACTGCGAAATATGATAATTTCGTATATTCGTGCGATATTAAAATTTTCGCGGTCGGTTCTTCAATATATTACGACCGGAAAATCGTGCGAAATTTTCGCGACGCCCAACGAAAAATTACGCGTTATTTTTCTCCGCGTTTTCCTTGACACGGATAAAACTCGACGATACACTTTTCTGCGCTCGTTATTTATTACTATCGGATTCGATATAAAATACACTGTAATCGATATTTGAATTACGACTAAAAAATATATATTGTATATATATATATATATATATATATATATATATATATATATATATATATATATATATATATATATATATATATATATATTGTGAATAAAAAATTATACACTATGTATATGGTATAATTAATTCTTTTGTGCTGTCTATCAATATGCTGAATGTCGAACGGGCACGTTCATAATTTAATTCGAACCATTCATTCACTTTATAATACTATGTCAAGAATAAAGCTTCTTATATATATATATATATATATATATATATATATATAAGACGTATGGATTAAGGATAAAGTTTTATCCAACCCTCGTTTAATGAAAATTTCGAGAAAGTTGGTCAATTAATAAAAGTTTTCCCAGTGATAATATTTTTAACGACATTATCGTACTTGATATCAAAAAAACGGGGAACGAGATCTTGTAATGTCCTTCGAATAATTTGTGAATCTTAATTTTATTTTAATATAATTTATTTATGTTAAAAATTGAATAATTAATTAAGGTCGTAAGTTTATTTTGATGTGAAGATTCACGAGTCATTTATTATGTGGAATTTTAAATGATGCGAAAAGTTGACGGACCGCATCGAGTATGCGAATACGCAATTCGTAACCGCTGAAAATTTATAATTTATAATATATTCATTCATAAATAAATTAACGATTAATTACTGCATATGGAAAGTTCCCTTTTAGTACTGATCAACTACGTGATAATAATTGTTAATATTATCCACATCGCCTTTTTCCGTTGAGAGCATAAATTCTCAAACTTTTTTTGCTGGGTCGTTTGATTTTTTTTAATAGTTTATTTTATTTTATCGTATGTTTCGTTTGTATTTTATAGTGAAACCGCATCGAATTTACAAGCAGGTTCTTACCGCTCATTTACCCCGAAATAAAGAGTATCGTAACTTTCTGAAATCCTTCAGGGCTATTTTTCAGCAACCATAGAAGCGTAATACTAAAAATATATATGAAAAAAAAATCAATATATATAAACGTGATATAAATAAATTAAATATTAATATTTTCAATGCTTAAAAAATATTAATTTAACGATTAAGTCCACTTCAAATAATAATTGATTTTTTTTCAGTACAAATTATTCACTGTTAAATATTCTACAACATTTTTATGAAGAATATTTATTTTTCTAATTGCGACAAACTTAAAAAATAATCAAAATATTTATATTGTATATAAAAATATTCGTTTTCACAATAAAAATTTTATTTATTTTATAATAAAATATCTGTCTATTATATTTTGTTTTTTATACAACAGATTTTTAAAAGCTTACAGATATCGAATTTTAGTGTTTATTCGTATATTTTTTAATGTAATTATATAGTTCAATATTTTTGTGAGCATAATAAAATATAAAATGTAGATAATAATTTTAATAAAAATATTCACACAGGTATAAATAAATCCGTTCATGATTTATATATATATATATATATATATATATATATATATATAATTTGTACATTTTTGTAAGATGAAATAAAACGAAGCTTTTCCTCGAGGCGACCATGTTGAGTGGTTCAATTCGAATATAAGCAGGTTTTAGTACAGATGTTGTCTTGTTACATTCTCTTTTGATACAAAAGGCTCTTACATAAAATCGATATCGACCCCCCTTATTATTTATTTTAAGTATTAACATCGAAAATATTTATTATATATATATATATATATATATATATATATATATATATATATATTTTAATCGTTCATTATGTGGAACAATTTTGACGTAGATTGAATTCTATTGCATATAGAATCTAATAAATTTTAATAGGCAGCGTTTGTCAGACCACAACGTTTCGTATATATTATATTATAATATAATATAATATAATATATTATTCTAGAACAAAGATTTCGTATTCCATATTTACATCTTTATGGATAAATTTTGGATTATTATAATACGTTTAATGCTGATGTGTGTTCGTGCATATGTTAGAATCCATTTTCGTGCTGATATGTAGATATATTTGTTTGAATTTATAATTTTAATGGAATAATTTATATTTTTGGAACAATAAGATTTATTTTATATGCATATATAATTTATTCGATTTATGAAATATGCTCAGAATGCATACAGAATTTGAAATTTATATTACATCGTGTTTACATATAAAATTTCTGCCCTATTGTGAAGAAAGAGCTTAGTATTATAGATGGATTTTCGATGAATTAATTGAAGCAAACAAAATTTATTAAAAGTAAAATTTATCGTTATTTAAAAGGATCTATTTCCAAATTATTAAAAGGATCTATTTCCAAAGTAGACTATTATTCTTAACGAAAAGTCCCTATATAATAACTGTAAAACAATGGTTATTAAATAATGCTTCATAAGATTACAGAAAATAATACGCAAATATTTCAATTTCCGTTTTATTTTATAAAAATGTTTCTATTTTTTTTTTGTAAAATTATTATGTATTTTATGATTCTTAAAATATTATAAACTTCTACTGTAAATTAATGGAATAATGATTAATTTTAAAAGAAGATTTTAGAGTAAAATTTATTACAAATATTTTTAACAAATTTAAACTACTAAAAAAAGTCTAATTGAAAATATTTTTAATAAAAATCAAAAATTTGATAAATGGACAATTTTATGCTGAATAAAAAACAATCAATATTTTTTGCGTAAAAATACAATTTTATATATTTCAAAATTAATTGTGGAATAATTGCATGAAATTAAATTTCAATTTTAATTAACTTTTGAAATTCTTATACATCGCATAAATTCTTATGATATTTTCATAATTTGTATATAATTTTGAAATGTATTCGTTTCAACATTTCAATATTTTTTTACCTAACTCAACCGTTGACATAGATTAATCGATATAAACGGCGACTGTTTATTGAATATACGATTTTTTTTATTCAATATTAAACGAATAATTTATATGTAAACACCTAATAAATATTTAGAAATGTTTTTGAAAAACATGAATTAATTTTTTATAAGCAATATACTTTAATATTAACTCAAAAAAAAATTTAGTGTAGTTTAACACTTTTTTTCTACAAATTATATACTTTAACTGTCAATAGAAAGTTTCATTCTTATTTTACCATTGTTAAAAAGTCCGATTTTACGACTATATTATACAAAACTTTTAATATTATGTATAATATAGTCGAAAACGAGTTTACTAGAAAATCCTGAAACAACAAAAAAATCTTATTACGTAAAAATATAATTTTTATCTATATTTATCTATATTATTAATGTTGAAAACAAAATGTAAAATTATAAATATTTTTTCAAGTTATATTTTCGAAAACTTTATCTTTATTATGATTTTTTTTTAATAATTAAAAGATATATTATATACAATAGTTTGATCAAAAAATATACTATATTTAAATATTTTATTTATTAAAATTGTTTCTCGATCCAAATTGATTTTGTAATAACAGTGGCGTCACGCGAAAACGCACTCGAAATTAAGGGCGTTATAATGAAAAATTGCGTTGATTAATATTTTAATGGAGTTTTTCGGCGGCGCAGTGTCAAATGAAGTCTTTGTGACTGAAAAATTAATAAAATTTCATTAAAAATGAAACGTTATTAAATCGTGTCAAAATTTTGAAAACAAAAAAAAAATCCAACACAATAAACGAGAGCTTCTTGCGGCCGAAAAAAAGTGGAAAATTTTCATGTTTATTTTCACATTTTAATACGACGTCATTATATTGAAATTCTTATACGTACTTTTTTCCTCTTTTTCTTAGCCTCCGTTATATATATATATATATATATATATATATATATATATATATATATTTGTAGAAAATTGTAGTAAAATGTTTTTTTTCTCGATGTAACAATAAAGTTTTTCCTCTCGTTTTCGTTTTACTCCGAGTATTATGTAATATATTTGTTACACGTATACAAACATATACGTTCACACGTTGACAAATACGCACATACACACTTATATATATATATATATATATACTTCAGTTGGGTATCTTACTAAAAAACGTTTTTATTTTTCACTATTGTAGTCGAAATTCGACCCCGGAATTATTTTCTCGTCTTTGTCAACCTTCAGATGTCTCATTCCACATTTTCATCCCCCAACGTTTCCACAGCACAGTTTTCATACATATAAATGTTCGTATATTCTGTGGAAAATGTGGAAAACTGATGGAGATTTATAAAGAACGACAGGGATGAAATTGAACACTCGATGCAACAAAAACTCGAATGTTAAAATCTTCACATACCGCGACAAAAAAAAGGGAAAAAAGGATAAGAAATTCATCGAAAAGGAAATATATAATATATTGATATATGGTATACAATCATATTGTGCATTAATATTTATATGATATTTTTATATGAATTATATTTATAAATAATGATGCTTATATATAATATATTCATATACCAAATTTTTTAATGCAATATATATATATATATATATATATATATATATATATATATATATATATATATATATATATATTAGAAAAAGATAGATGAAGAGTGAACATATGGAAAATTTACATTCAGGTCAAAATGTTACTATAAATACATAATTTATTTATAAATATTTATAAATCACCTGCAATTAATGTAAGTTATTAAAAATATATGGAAATGACAGGGTAGATATTTGTATTTTTATATATTTTAACGTTCTTGGTCAGCGAATGCGAACAAATTCGTTGCAATATATCATGCAAATTTTGTTCCCGGAATGAAGAAAAAAAAAGTGAAAAATGTTCATAAATTCAGCATTTTCAACGCGTATTTCCATTAAATATTATATTACACGTTTTTATATATATATAAACGAGTGTGTGTAAATTTTGTATGGGATTCGTACGAATAATTATTGCTTCCTTTGTCAGTTCAAAATTATTGCGGTTTCGCTAATCATTTGCGGTTTCTGATTTTCTGTCTATTTTATATGATAATGTTTGTTATTAAATTAAAATGAACATTCCAATAAATATTAAATTAAATTAAAAATATACGCTATTCATATAAAAATATGAAAAAATATATTTTCTATTTATTTTAATAAATATATTAAAATAAATAGAAAATTATATATATATATATATATATATATATATATATATATATATATGTGTGTGTGTAATTAATTTAGGAAATATATTTATCTTGCCATCAAATTTTTCTTCATTTTTTTCTGTTTTCTGACAAACAGATTGACTCTCTTGAAAAACTTGTTTTGAACTTTTTTGAACTTTCTTTACACGATGTGCTTTATTAACTGTTCTTGAGGCTACCAATTTTTCTTGTAACCTGAGAACCTATTGTTTATATACTAAGAATTATTAAAAAATCAGATCACTATTTATATATTATAATTGGATTAATTTAAATTGAATATTTTTACATATTATGTGATAATATAATACAATATAATTCCACAAGAATCCTTAGAACAAAATACATTTAGTTCGTCCTCAAAACTTAAATATTTCAATTTAAAAACTATAAATATAATTCGTTCTTCCGTAGTTCATACGAAAATTTTAAAAAGCATTCTCTTGTTTTCTAGAATTTTCCGTATCGGAAAGTTTTTCCGCGACATTTTCACACGCGGAGCTGCAAACGTTCGACGTTTACGCGTCGTCGACGATTTTTTTTTGTTTCGCGCTTCCTTAGTGGTTTTTGTTTTGTTTCCGAGCACTTTTCCGCTTATGTCGAGGCCGGAAAAGCGTTTTGTATCCCGCGGGAGTTTCAAAAAAAATCTGACCTCAATGAAAACCTTCCCGTAAAGCGTTCGGATGCCGTTGTGACCGAATTTCAGATTGTTTCATTTTTACGCTTTAATAGTCTAGCGAGTAATTTTCAAACGTAATTACCAACACGTGGTTTTGTCTAAGCATATACAGAATGATGTGTAAAATTTTTTATATTATATTTTCAGTTTTTCTTTGGTGTAAAATATGATGATATTTTAAACTTTTATATTCGTTTAAATCATATTAAGTTAATTACATCCGTTACTTATTTTTTTTTAATAAATTGTCTTAATTTTAATATATAATATTTAGATTATTGAAATATAGCCATTAATATTATAAAAAATTAGACTATGAAAAATATATATTTTAAAAAATCAAATCGTTTTCATTTGATTCATTGGAAAATATAAAATATGATTTGTAACAATATTTTTTACATTTATTTTTAACTTTATATAATTAAGAAGTACATATTTTTTTAAAAGATTAAATATGAATTACTATTATTTTATTTTAATAATAAAGATTCATATTAAAAAAATAAAAACAATAATTAAAACGATTTATAGATTACTATGGAAAGGTTTTATATATAAAAAATAGTCACTCTCTCTCTCTCTTTCTTTCTCTCTCTATATATATATAAACATTATTTTAACATTACTATTATTAAGATTAGCCTGTAATTTTTCACGAATCATTCAAAATATTATATATATATATATATATATATATATATATATATATAATGAATAAAAAATCTTCCACTGAATCGAAAATTTTCATTTTCTTTCAAATTTGAAAATCGGATCCGATCTTTCAGCTCGTCTGAAAAAAATATTTTCGCATAAAAGGTCCTGCCTTTTCAGCGTATTACGATCATCAATCATCGCAAACGCACACTACAGGGAATAAACCAAAAAAAAAATATATAAAAAAAGGAAAAACCGGGAGAGAGATCGCTTTACATAATGTGACCTTATGTAGTCTTTCAGCTTTGCCGCATTTAAATTCAATTTAGAATAAAAATTTTCAGCAGTGGACTTCGAGATTCGTTAACGTTCAACTCTTATATATATATATATATATATATATATATTATATTTTAGAAACCGCTCGCTTTCCCTCTGCACTTACTTGAGATCGTGGACTCGAAGCTTTTCCATTTTCCGACTACGATACATTATATATATATATATATATATATATATATATATATATATATATATATATATAATGTATATTTTTTTTACGTATCTTGGAATAATTTACATCGGAAACATTAGTTATAAAGTATTTGCGTGTTTTATATCGTTCAAATGGAGTGCCATTAGTTGAGATTTCAGTACTTCAGAAACATTTATGAATACGTAAATCGCGGAGTGTATTGCAAATAATTCGAGGTTCTATTTTATAAATTCATTTTTTTATTTGCTATATAAAATATATGAACGTAAATAAAATACAATTTTCATATATTGATAAAAATAAAAGGATAAATAATTGCTTTTAGAGAGAGAAAAAAATGTAAACTTTGAACGATATATTTCGCATGTAAATATCGTAAAAAGATCTATAAATATATATAAATATTTTAAATATTTTATTCATCATTTGGGAACCATAAATTGAACGATATATAAAATAGTCACGATTCTAAACGTTTATTATATTAATGTTTAATATACATACACACACACACACACACACACACACACACACACACATATATATATATATATATATATATATATATATTTATTTATTTATTTAAAATATAATACGATTTAATTGCTGTATTCTCAAAGGTGCGCTTTTATATTTTCGCCATCTCCTATTTATTTTTATATGTTTTTGTTTTTCCTCCATTTCAAAAAAGGCTTCACACGAAATGGAAAAATGGTATTGTCTTTATTTTCGCCATATTTATTGCTCACGTTTCGCTTGAATTCTTCAGGATTGGCAACGATCGCATTGTTCCTTTTTTATTATGATATATAGCTGAAACGCTATACACGCTTTTATGACTACAATAGAACAATTATCGCGAACAATAATATTAAAAATATAATATTTTTTTAACATTGTATCAAAATAACAATATATATATATATATATATATATATATATATATATATATATTCAATATAAAAGTTGCTTCATTCATTTTGATGATGTATAAAATTGATTGAAATTAATTTAGTGTGAATATTATATATATATATATATATATATATATATATATATATATATATATATATATATATGGTATATACAATAAAAGAAATATAAATTTTATTCAAATAATATAATTCTAAGAAATTAAATAGAAATAGGATTTATTATCAGATGAATGGAAAATTTCATTATATAAAATAGGATTTTAAACTTTGTAAACAGCTGCAGCGGAATAATGGCATAATAGAGATTTATACTGGAAATATAAAACGATCAGACATTTTAAACAGTTAAGATAGTATATGGAAATTTAAGACGATAAAGATTATTATAATCGAAATATATTTTAAAGTTTATTTTCGTAGTTTTTGAAGCGAACGAAAGTCTTCCGTCTTATCTCGAATGTAATTTTATAAACCATGGTAGATAAAGTGACGGTTTAAAATGGTTATCTTTTTCGCAGATCGAAGCATCATAGTTTGTTGGAAAGTAGAGTTTAAAACATTTTTACGATACATAAACATTAGATCTTATCTATTTCATTGTTTTTAATCAGTTTGTCGAAGCATTACGAGTGAGAAATAATAAACAGTCGCTCGTAAACGAAAGAAAATAGTTAAAGTTTTTCTAATTTATTTAACTTAATCATCTGAGTTAGTCAAACACGTATTTCCTGAATAAGTATTCTTTTTTTTTGTTCAACAGTTCACATTCTGTAAGAATAATTCGATTATGAAACGAAGTTTGTTTTAAAATGAACATTCTGCATTTTAATTTCAGAATGAATCAAAGCTAAATGCATATTCAAAAGATATACTTAATGTATATTATATATGCATATATTAAATGTATATAAATAAAAAAAAATGTTATATAGTATATAAATCATTGTATTTATGTCATAAATAATAATAGATTTTATACAGAATATAATAGATAGAATTACATAGGGCAAAATCGTTCAATGAAATAGGTCACCTGACAATTTAAATATTTACCCTGTAAAATCCCCGTATAACCTTTTTTTCTGTTTTTCAGTCGCGTCATCCGTTTTTCATGCATATATGTACACATTTTCTCTTTCGTATACCGTTTTTTTTCCCTCTGTTTTGTCGAAATAAACAAAACGATAAAAATATGTCACAGTATCGAAGCGTAAGTTTATTATAACGTCGACACACGAGAAAATTTTTTTATAGGTCGTGAAAATTTAACGCGCGCGAAAAACCTTTACGACGCTTTTCGTCGCTAATAAATATTATTATATTATATATATATATATATATATATATATATATAGGCTTATATTTCGACTTTTTTCTTTATAAGCGTATAGAAAAGTCGTTTTACTCGATATTACCCCTTTTTAAAATATGTTACGATCTAAGAGGGTTTTCTTAAAAAAAAAAAAAAAATAGACGCGATAAAAAACGGCCATTTTCTTGTATTTTATCGACGCTTGAATTTTTAATGACGCTCTTATATTTAAAGATATAGATATTTTAAATCTATTACGCGTCTCTGGATTTTAGTAACATAATTTAGATCGACGTTTATTAAACTAGTTTTTGCGTTTTTTAATTGTGTTAACTGTACGTTTAACTATTAAATTAACGTTTGTATATTTTATTTTTATTGTGAATCTGTGGTAGTCAACAGGTTGATGTTGAAAAATATTACAATATCGTTATTCAAATGTCATATCGAACATTTTACATTTATCAAGCGTAACATGCTAATTTAGAATATATGATGAATATTATGATGCGTCTCAATTTGAATATTAGAAAAGGGCGGCGACCTGAAAATTTTGATAAATTTTACGATTACGCCATTTCGCGACATAACACTTAATATTATGTATAATCCAACGTCAACGATGTTCTCATGCATAATTCAAAAGCTCTACATGGTTGTTGTACTTGTTTATTGTTTTCGACCGCATTCATTCCGATGTGCTGTTTAATATTGTCGGATAAAATGTTCGACGGGGGGAGGGGGGGGATGTAAAATAGATAGTAAGAGGGATGAAAACGACCGTCGGAACACGGGGCTAAAATTTTCGCATAATCGTTCCACGGAAAGAAGGTTCTATTGTTTTTCGACGTTGTTTTGAATGCTTCAATTATGCGAATTTCATTATCGCCGCGTATAGCGATATCTTTTCTACTGAATTTTCAGCGAAAAATATTTTCTTTCATCCATATTTATTCACGGATTTTAATTAATAAAACATTCATTGATATATTAAAAATATACAAGATTTTTTTTAATTAAAAAAATCTTATTAAATTATTAAAAATTTTAACATAAGTGACAAAATATTTTATATGTGATAAAATATTTATTTTTTTCAAAATAAAATTACGTATTTGATAAAGGTTTTATTCGTCAATATTTGATAGAATATCACACAAAAAATATATCAATGCATATATGAATGTTTATTTTACTATCCGTTATAAAAGGAAATAAAAAAATCAAGTACG